>VZTH01019208.1:0-16264 GCA_013397815.1 Aleadryas rufinucha
GACTTTTTTGGAGAATTCCTTTCCTTTTCCTTCAAAATTGTGTGGGTGTTGTGGAAGGAACAGTGTTGGAGGGCACAGGAAATTTCATGGAACAGAATGAAATGAATTAAAATGAAATTTGATGGAATTAAATGAAATCAAATAAAATGAAATTTCAAAATATCCCTTCATGAAAGGAAATTTCATTTCGCTTCACAGAATTAAATGCAAGGAAATTTTGTGGAATGAAACGAAATGAAATTCCAAAATTTCCCTTCGTGAAAGGAAATTTCATTTCGTTTCTTTGAATTAAAAGAAATTAGAAGCAATTTTAAGAAATTAAATTAAATTTTGTGGAATGAAATGAAATGAAATGAAATGAAATGAAATGAAATGAAATGAAATGAAATGAAATAAAATTTTAAGTGCCATTTCAGTTCATGAAATGGAATAAAATTGCATGGAATGAAGGGAAGTGAAACGGAATTTCACGGAACAAAATGAAATTTTTTTGGAACGAAATGAAGTGAAAGGAAATTTTATGGAATGAAATGAAATTTCAAAGTGGGGCTGCACTGCTTCTTTCTGAAGGTGAGGGCTGAGTTGAAACTTTCAATTTAAAGCTGGGTTTAAACTGCCAGAGGGCAGGGTTAGATGGGATAATGGGAAGAATTCCTTCCCTGGGAGGGTAGGGAGGCCCTGGAATGGATTTCCCAGAGAAGCTGTGGCTGCCCCTGGATCCCTGGGAGTGTCCAAGGCCAGGTTGGAGCACCCTGGGATAGTGGGAGGTGTCCCTGCATCATGGAATTGTTGGGATTTAAGCTCCCTTCCATCCCAAACCATTCCCTGCTTCTCTGATGTGTGCACGTGCTCACGCTTCCCTGCCCAAGTGATTTCATTATCCCTGTAGCTAATCAAATAATTAACTGTTTGTGTCAGTTTGTGTTCAGCCACAGCCAATTCTCCTTCATGGATTGATTTTCCCCCTCGTTTTTGTGCCTGGCTGACCCAGAACAGCTCTGATCCCATTAACTTCATGCTCCACGTACCTGGAGCAGATAATGAAATTACCCCCCGGGATTTAACCTGCTCAGCATTAAACGCTGGGAAATGCAGCTCTTCCTGTCAGAGGAACCAGGAAAGGAACAAGAAAACAAACAGGAAAATGAAGATATTAAGCAGGCAGCACATTCCTAATGGAGCCTGGCTTAAGGGTAACCCTGTGGATGAATAGAATCAGAAACACCCCTGTGCCGGGGCAAATTGTGCAAAAAATTGTGCAAATCCCACATTCCCTTTTCCACTGGAATATCAACATCCATGGTTGTCCTGGGCTGTGCCTGGAGCCCACCCTGTGCCTTCCAGTGGGTAACATTCACAGATGTGTTTGGAGAAACAGTGATTTCTTTCCTCCCTCCCCTAGAGACAGACTTCCAGGTGAGAGCAGAAGCCCTAAAAGACCAGGATTAGTTTTGTTCAGTGCTGGGCTCCTCTGAGACGAGGACTTTGCACACTGCAGGGATTTGCAATGTGCCATGGAGAGAATTTGCAATTTGCCAGCAGTCCCTGGGCAGTGCTTTGTGCAGCACGTGCAGCCTCTGACCCTAATCATGATTTATGGGATCATGCCAGTCCCCTGATTTACTGAGCATCTGTCTGGGAGCTCCTTACAGACCCTGCACTTCAGGCCTGGCTTCCCTCCCGTTGCCTTCACACAGGATTTACCAGGCTGGGGTGAGCTGGCTCTGATAAAGGGGCACAGGGTCTTGAAATCACAGGCAAAGGTATTTTATGTGTGGGTGGAGGGATGGATGGATGGATGGATGGATGGATGGGTGGATGGATGGATGGATGGATGGAGGGATGGAGGGATGGAGGGATGGATGGATGGATGGATGGAGGGAGGGATGGATGGATGGATGGATGGATGGATGGATGGANTGTCGGGATCAGCCATGGATGGAGGGAGGGATGGATGGAGGGATGGAGGGATGGATGGATGGATGAATGGATGGAGGGATGGATGGATGGATGAAGGGATGGATGCATGGAGGGATGGATGCATGGATTCATGGATTCATGGATTTGTGGATTCACTCACTGCCTCCCTGGGCTTTTGTGCTTATCCCAAATTCACGCCTTTAAGAGCAATGCTCATAAAATCACAAACGGCGTCTCCACGTGGATGTAATTAAAATCCAAGCATGAACACACAATTATCTGAAACTCGTTTCTTCAGCTTCCAAGCCCCACGAGGCTCAGCCTTTAGGCCTGAGTTTAAAATGCTGATTCACTGCGTCTTGAGTGCCTGGCAGGTTGTTATTAATTTTAATGACTTCTGTTTTCCTGCAGGAGGCCTGCACTGGTGCTGGCAGTGCTGATCACAGCCTGCAGCAGTCTGGGTGTAATTGCTGTGCAGATCCTGGCAGCTGAGGAGGAGGGAAATGCATGGACAGATGACAAAAACCAAGCAGAAAAGCTGTCTGAGCCTGCAGGAGGAAGCAGCTCCGTGAATCCCTTCTCTGTGAGTCCAGCAGGGACCAAACTTCCCTTCCCAGGTTGCTCCAAGCCCCGTCCAACCTGGCCTTGAGCACTTCCAGGTGGAATTTTCTGTGCATGTTTCAGACAAAGGACCTGAGCAAGGGCCTCCTGCAGGTAAAATAAACCCCCAGGCTGATTCCTTTGGATCACCAGTGTTGTTTTTATCCCTTCCTGCTGGTCCTGAGAGCTGGGGGAAGCAGCGATCCCACGGGCCACGATGGAGCAATGGCTCCTTGTCCTTAAACTCTGCACTTAAAGCTTCTCCTCCAGGTTTGTGGCTCCCCATTTTGCTCAGAAATGCCATTTCTCCTGCAGTTTTCATTCAGCTGGAGACTCCTGTCACAAATGTCGTGGTCACTCCCAGAGATCCTGGGGCAACACCTGGACCTGGAATATGGGAATTCCTGTTGCAGGCATGAGGCATCCCTGTATGGCCCTTCCAGGACAGAGACCCTCCTCAGCTCCGCTCATAGGGCTCCTTTCTGCCTCTGGCTGCATCTCCTGCTGCAGGTGAAAGCAAATTCCAGGTTTTGCCTGGATGTAGAGGAAAGGGACAGCGGGAGCCAGCAAAGCTCTGCAGACCCAGAGGAAGAACCTGCTGCAATTAAAACCAGGACCAAGGTGGTAATATTCACCATTTCCCCACCTCAGCAACAGCCACAGGAGGCCAAGCAACAGCCAGGATATATTTTTCTCTTTGGCTTTCCACCTTTTTTGTGGATTTGCTGCCTCCTGGTGCCAGTGGAGCAAGGAGCTGGAGCAGCACAGCTCTGACAACAAAGGCATGAGAGATGGAAACCTCAGCTCATGACCCATCACACATCCAGCCTCAAATATTTCATGTTATTTGATAGCAAATTTGGGACATTGATGGTTTTAGAAACCAGGAGCTTGCCCAGCTCTGCACAGACAGGTGCACCTACAGAGAAAGGATTTTTTAATAAATTCAGAGAGTGGGAGGTAAAAACCTTCCTGGGGCAGAGCATTTCTGGTAGAGCAGAGTTTTCTCAGGTGTGTAAGTATTTCTGAGTGTCATTTAAATTAATAGTGGCATGATTTGTTTAATCATGGAATATCCTGAGCTGGAAGGGACCCACCAGGATCATTTAGGGAGAAAACACACCCAGCTCAAGTGAAGGTTTTGTACATAAAATGGGCACTCGACTCTCACCCTGCTGACTTCTCATCTGCCCTTTCCTGTGCTTTGGCTGAATCCTCTTCAGATAAACATGGTCAAGAGATGACTGATCACCAGCTCTAAACCTCCTGATATGTCAAAGGTCCATCCTCCTGTGTTGTGAGGTTTGTGCTTGATATTTATGTCCATTCTTGGACCTCATTTTTCCTGTCTGGGTTTCTTTTTTTTTTTTTAAATTTAATCCAGTGAGAGTTCTCGAACTGCTTTTGAATTCCAGGAGGAACAGGGTGGAACAGAACTTTGTGTCTGTTTGATTGCAGGAAGGTTTACATTGCAATTGCAGCTCTACCAGCCTGCCCTTGGACGGTTTTAACTCATCTGCATCAAGATCTTAAAAGGGCTCATGGGTCTTATTTGCATTTTATGATGGGAGAAGTGAAGGGAGATGTCAGGAGTGAAACCCAAACCCCTCCATCCCACTCCTCTGCCTGAGCTCCCTACCAGTGAGATCTTCAAACAGGAAACTAGAAAGAACAGATATTTGGAAGAAGAATTTTATGAGGAGAGTGGTGAGGCCTTGGCACAGGCATTCCCAGAGAAACTGTGGCTGCCCCCGGATCCCTGGAAGTGTCCAAGGCCGGGTTGGACAGGGCTTGGAGCAACCTGGGATAGTGGAAGGTGTCTCTGCCCATGGCAAGAGGTTGGAATAGATGTTTTATAAGGTCTCTTCAAACCATTCAATGATTCTGATTGTAAAAACACCCCTTCTGACAACAGAAAAAATAGGATATTTCCTCTATTTCCTGTCCAAGATTTTGTATCCTCTGCCTTCAGAGCAGCTCAGCGCCGGGAGGCGGCGGCAGGAGCCGCCTTGGGAGCGCTCGCTAATGAGATCAGTGGTTTGTTTTCATTTAATGGGCTGCCGGAGGCCGTGGTGTAAAACCCCAGCCCCTTTGTTTCAGCTGTAAATTGCCATTTAACTTGACAGCTCCGCTCCCATTGTTCCCCGTGTAAAGATGGAGCAAGGTAAAAGGACGGGATGAAAAGCTCGGGGTGACACGAGGGAGAAAGGCAGACGGGGTCAAAGTCAAGGTCAGAGACGGGAGATTCCCCACGCCCTTCTCTTGACAATAGGGCAATTTATTTCTGTTCCCTCGGTGGAAGACGCTTTTATATCCTAATTTTAGCTTCCTTTTAGCTGGCAAACGGGGAATATTACGGCGCTGGCAAGAATAGGAATCGCATTCACGCAACCCCCCGCCCGCAGATGCTTTGGATCCGATGTACGACCCTTCTTCCTCGCGTTATTATTTTTACAACTGGGAAAACCAGCAGCGATCAAACCTTATTTTGTATCCCCAGACCTCGCTTTGTTTTATTGCGTTGCCAGCACAACAGAGAGGAGCAGAAAAAACATGAAGAGAGCATCAACACGAGGGGCTTTGTGGACGTTCCTGCAGATGCTCTCGCAGCGATTATCCCGGGCAGCTTCACCCCCTCCTCCTTTTTCAGCTCTTGTCTCGCTTTTACGCAGTGCCTTCCTCTGCACAAAGCCTTCCTCGACTCCAAATCTCTCCCAGCTGCTCGGGGAAGGGTTTGTGATCATTGTCCCCGGCTCTGTCAGTGTCGCGGCCGTGCCAGGCGGGCGCCACGCTCCTCCTTCCCCTCGCCCAGCGCTCTTTAAAGAACAGAGAATAATTCAGAGATATTTTGCAGGCAGCAATTTGGGCATTTTCTCGACTCTGGCGCAAGAATGGATCATTTCTAATTATCTGGGATTGTGACTTAAGTGTCCATTTTGCAGGGAGACGGCAGATTTCCCTATTTGTTTATTTTTTTTTTTAAATCTAGGAAAATAGCTTTTCCTTTGTCTCCCACAGAACAAAGAAACGTGAACGCAACCATTTAAACAGCGAGGGCTGTGACGGGCTGAGCCCATCCCCAGGGTGAAGGCGCTGCCTTTAATGGGGTTACACGCAGCAGAATTAAATTTGGCCGGGAGTCTGTAATCAGTGCCTGAATTAATGGTAAAAAAGGGGGTTCTTCGGAGCAGGATGAATGGCCCAGCTGCAGCAATTATCTCGTCACTCATCAGAATGACGACGAAATTAGTTCCAGATATAAAACCGGGCAGCAGAGGCGAGACACCCACTGAGGATTTATTTCCCAGTTAAGGATGCTGGAGGTTGTCTTTCCATCCCTGACACCCACTGGGGATTTATTTCCCAGTGAAGGATGCTGGAGGTTGCCTTTCCATCCCTGACACCCACTGGGGATTTATTTCCCAGTTAATGACACTGGAGGATGCCTTTCCATCCATGCTGGTGCCACACGCTCGTGGCTCGCCGGGGGTCCACGAGAAACGGGGACCTGCACATCAGTTTGTGCAATTTCATTCCTTTTTTCAGGGATTTGCCAAAGTTTTGTCCCAAATCACCTCCCTGTTCCCCACTTCCTGCCTTTAAAAGTTCCCAGTGTGGCTGAGCTTTGTCGTGGTCATAGCTGGGGATGCAGGGAGCAGCATCCTCACTCCTGCAGTGATTTACACAGGTATTTATCCATCTGTGGGGACCTCACGTCTCTCTTGGGGCTTCTGGGTGTGTGATTCGGTTCTTGGGAAAGCCAAACGTGAGACTTTCTGGCTGCACATGCCCCAGCCCTGGGGAACAACATCAGAAGGACATGGAGCTGCTGGAGCAAATCCAGAGGAGGCCACAGAGCTGCTCCAAGGGCAGGAGCTCCTCTGCTCTGGAGCCAGGCTGGGAGAGCTGGGGGTGTTCACCTGGAGAAGAGAAGGCTCCAGGGAGACCTCAGAGCCCCTGCCAGGGCCTAAAGGGGCTCCAGGAGAGCTGGAGAGGGACTGGGGACAAGGGATGGAGGGACAGGACACAGGGAATGGCCCCCACTGCCAGAGGGCAGGGTTAGATTGATAATAGGGAGAAATTCTTCCCTGTGAGGGTGGTGAGGCCCTGGCACACTGGACCATCCCATCCCACCCCCTGCCATGGGCAGGGACACCTTCCACTGTCCCAGGTTTCTCCAAGCCATGTCCAACCTGGCCTTGGACACTTCCAGGGCTGGGGAATCCACAACCTGACCATCTGACCCCACCAATCTCCCTGCCATGTTCAGTAGGTACATGGGCAGCTCCAAGCCTAAAATAATTTAATAAAAGCTGCATTTCCTGTTTTGGAGGACTTCAGCTGTTGCACCCACACTGGCAAGCTGCACATCAGATCCAGCTGCATTGGATGGTGGGCAAAGAGAGACTGGCACATGAATTTTGTGTTTTCATTTGAAATATCTGCAGGAAGGACATTTTTTACATGAGGACACGTTATAATAGCTTCAGTTGGCTCACTGCACCCTCCCATTGAGGGAAGTTCATAAGACACTGGGAAGAAAAGCCTGTGATTTATTTAAAGAGGGTTTTTTTCCCCCCTCCCCTCTCCTCCTGGTACTCAGAGGCACGCAGAGCTTTTACTGAAATGAAAGCCTTGATTGCAGTTTGGTTTTTGTGCCGGGCATCCCCCTCTGTGAGCAGCTACCAGGCACCACTCTGTGCACTGAGAGTCCAGCCGTGTAAATAACCCAGCTGCTGCCACCGGGTGTCACACAGCACCTCCAGGAAAGGGCTGACAATGCCCTCTCCCCGAGGAAAGCTGGCAAGTGTGGACCTCAGGCGGTGGGAAAACCCCTTGGGAAGAGGCTGCCCAGCTGGCTCAGGGCTGAGTTTCTCAGGGAACAGGAAAAGCGGCCGCCTCCATCCCACACTGCCCGTCCCAGTCACAGCGAGTGACCTCAGGTGACAGCCACGGGCCTGTGGCTCTGTGGGGTTTCGCTGCCCCTCTGGGGCTGGGTGTGATGGGGTGGGTTTGGGGTGAAATCCAAAAAGACATCACCCTGGCAGCCTCTTCCCAGCTGGCAGAGCTCTGGGAAGCTCTCGGTGCCCGTGCAGAGAATATTTTAATCTCTGCTGCTGTTATTAGGATTATCACTGCTAATGGTAATCAATAAATTAAGGGCTATGGGATTTCCCACTGAGATATTGCTCTGCTGAGTCAAGCACTTTGCAAACACCCGCTGGGAAAGCCATTCCTGCTGGAATCGCTGTGGAGCCGGCTGGGATAGCCCTGGGGGGAGATAGAGAGTTTTAAATCAAGGTCTTGTAGAGGCTGGTGCTGGTTTAGTGTGAAGGATAAAGAGCCCACAAAGGCTTTTGTGCTGCTGGTTGGAGTGACACAGTTCCTGCCCATGCCCAAGGGATGGGAAATCAGGGATGCTGTCCTTAACAAATCAGGATTTTTTTTAATGAAGAGCCCAAGATCTTTGAATTTGGCCCATAGCATGTGTGACAACGTGGTGAGGTTGGCAAAGGTGAAATAATCTGAATTATTCCAGGTAACAAGTGACAGGGCAAGAGGAAACAGCCTCAGGTTGTTCCAAGGTGGGTTAGACTGGATATTAGGGAAAATTTCTTCATGGAAAGGGTTGTCCTGCCCCGGCATAGGCTGCCCAGGACAGGGGTGGAGTCACCATTCCTGGAGGGATTTGGCATTTGAGGACATGGTTTAGTGGTGAATGTGGTGGTGAGTTAATGGTTGGGCTTAGTGATTTTAGAGGTCTTTTCCAAACTTAATGATTGATTCTGTGATTCTGTGAAATCATCCCCTGCCCAAGTGCTTCCTGCTTGTCCCACAGCACAGACCAGTGGCTCTTCCTGCAGTAATTTGGGGAAAAAAACTGTTGGGAGCCACCGAAAGGGGCTGGGGTGATGCAAGATCTGAAGTTTCTTGAGTCATGGAGAAGTAGCTCCAGCAAAGCCTGACCCCTCCAACACTCAGCACTCAGTCCCACAGCGGAGAGCAGCCAAAAAGCAGATTTTGGGCTCTCATTCCCTAAGATGTTGAGCCAAAACAGAGCTCAGAGTTGTCCATGCCCCTGCTGTGGCCTCCCAGGAAGCTCTTCACAGTGGGCTCTTACTTCTCAATGCTTCCCTTAAGTTCTCTGAAGATTTTTTAGCTCACGAAACACAGCAAAGGCTGCTGGCCAACACTGGAATGGAGTTCTCTTGGATCCTGTTGCCACCTCCCCGTTTCAGCGGCGATTTCCCCAGCGTGTTGAGCAACAGGTTGGAGCGTTTCCCTTTCCAGCTGTCCTGGACAGGGAGGGAAGATTTTATTCCTAACCCCAGATTTAGGGCCGGTTGCACCTGTGTGCTTTCCCAAGCCGTGTATTTCACAGGAATAATTGGGAAGCTCTCCACGGCTTTCCTTCCCAAGGCTTCACCAAATGAGCGGCTCCCTTTTTCTTGCCTGCAGTCGCGACAAAGCCGAGCGCCGCGGCGGATCTACCAACAGCAACGTTTCTCCGCGTGCATTCCCTTCCAAACCTCCCTAGCTGCGTATTTGATTTGCACAGCACCCTTTTGTGGTGGCCTCCAGGCTGGCCTGCTCGGAGCAAGCCATCAAATGAGCCGTGCTGCTCCAATTTGTCTGGGTAGCGGAGGGACGCGGCGGCTCGCGAGCCCGGAATGCCGCCACGCAGAGAGGCCGTGCTGGGCGCATCCCAGCCTGCCTCCGGTGGAGCTCCGGGATCCACGCCGAGCATCAAATCCGTGATTAAATGGCTCCGGGGGAGCACACAATGAGTTCGTCCCCATCCATCACTGAACAAAACCCGGGAGCCGAGCCCGGCGCGGTGCTCCGGCTGCTGGCTTTGTCCCAGTTCTGTCCCTGCTGGTTCCCACAGCCCCTCCACCAAACTGTGAGCTCAGCTGTGCCGGTTTCGGGCCAAATTCAGGGGAATTGTCCGAAAGGAATGTCTCCTCAAAGGAAGGCAGGGTACAGCCGCCCTTCCCCCACCAGGTTCGGGAAGGAAATATTCCTCGGAGGAAGGTGAAAGAGAAAAATAAGAACTGTTTATTTAACAAACACACAGGAAAATAATAATAATGCTAAATAATGAAATCTCTCACCGTGGAGAGAAAACCTGAACGATTTTAGAGTCCTTCTGTGGGGGTGGTCTCCCTCCTCTTCCTTGGAGCTGGGTCGGCGTGGGTGCCCTCCTCCAGGCCGGGGGAAGGTCCCCCGGTGGGGTTCTCATGCTCTAGTGGTTTGAACAAGTCCAAAAGAGAAGAAAACAAAACCAAAGTCCCAAAACCCCCCAAAGTTTAACTCTCTGTCTCTCTCAGAAGAAAAAGAGCCGAAAATGCTGCCTGAAAAAAGCAGGAAGGGTGCTTTCTCTGCTCTTCTCCCCACAGCAGAACACAGAGGAGGAGTGACCTCGAGGCCCAGACTGCTTTGAAAAGTTCATCTGGCCTTTTTTCTCTCTCCTCTCTTGGGCTCAATTTAAGGGCACAGAAAGGCACAGGAATCATGTCTGGGCATAGAGCAATGATAGGGGATACACATCATAAAGTCACCCCAAGACATCAGCCTTCCTCCCTCCGGAGCGAGGCAGGATGGAAGAGGAGGATGGAGTGCTGCTGGTTGTAATTATCATCACCTTTGTTTTCGTGGATGAGTGAAATTGAGTTTAATTTCGGTTTCCACAGAGGGCAAAGGCAATCTCTGCTCACTGTTTGTTGACCACGCTCCTGGATTTCCACTGGGCAAGCCAAATCAGAAGGAAAAAAAAAACCAAACCATCTTTCCAAGTGATCTCATTGTTGTTTCCTTCCCCTGGAGCCAACAAACAGAGCGCACGGTGAAGTGGTCGGCAAGGTACCGCTCCATCGGATATCCGGGAAACGCTGCAGGGAACCTGCTCAGGAGCTGCATTTTGCCATGAACGAGGCTCAAAAGGAGATTGAGAGGCAGTGGTGACTCTGCAGGGTGGAATTAATGGTGGAGCCTTAGGACATAAATGTTCTTCTTTGGAGAAAAAGGAGGGATTCAGAGGATTTAGGTCCCTGTTCCCACCGCACCGCTGGTGCTTCCCTCCTCTTGCAAAAGCACTGGAATGAACATGGAGGTGGGTGGGAAGCTCTTGGAGATGAATCAGCAACGTGAAAATCCAACTTAAATGAAATGTTGGCAAAAAGGAGATGAAAAGCTTAGGTGGATTTTCCCTTCCTGACATCCCCGGCCTCCTCAGCTCACATTTCTGAGACAGAAACCATCGCAAGCTGAGTCCAGGAATGCAAAATTCCTGCTAAGGAGAAATTCTGGCTGATTTCTGGGAAAAAGAAAGGGTGAAAGATGAAGGGAAATGGTCTTAGAGAGAGAGAGAAGGAGCTTCTGGAGGTCTTTTTGGAATAGGAAAACCAGGAGAGGTTTTCATGTCTCGTTCATTACAAGGGCCCGGAGCGCCAGGACAAGGGGAATGGCTTCACACTGACAGAGGGGACAGTTAGATGGGATATTGGGATTTTGGGAAGAAATTCTTCTCTGTGAGGGTGGTGAGGCCCTGGCACAGGTGCCCAGAGAAGCTGTGGCTCTGCTCACAGCAGGGAGGTGGAACGAACTCATCTTTAATATCTCTTCCAACCCAAACCATTCTGGAATTTTATGATCCGTATCTCCATGATGCAATGAATTTACAGTGAATAGAAGCACCCTGGCCAATTTACTTTCTTAATCATCTCCCGTGGATGCCTTAGGAGGAGCCCAGAGCTCTCCAGGACCACCAGCTGAGGAGCTCTGCCCAACATGGAGAGGCTTGGAGATGCTCTTCCCTCGCACATCCAGCCTTTGAAGACGCTGCACTGCCTGAAGTCGCAGCCTCTCCCCAGCCCGGTGCTCAAGGCCAACAGGCAGAGACTTGAGAGCGAGCTGGGGAGCTGCAAAATCAGGTGTTGCTGGCTTAAATCGGGTTTTGAGCAGTGTATCCTCGGGCAGCGTTGAGAGGAGGCTCCTGGAAGGGCGAAGCACAATGAAGGGAGGGATTTGAGCTCCGGAGGAAGCGGGATGGGAGAGGTGAGAAGTTGTTCCTGGAGATAACGAGATGCAGGGGAGGCCACACAGCAAACGCTCTGGGGCCTGGCTTCCTCTGTTCATCTCAGGCTCAAAAACTGGGAAAAAAAGGTGAGTGTGGGGCTGGTTGCCTCCAAGAGGTGGTGGCCACACACCTGGAGTGCTGAGGGTGGGTAGGTGGTGGCTGTGGGCAAGCAGTGGGAGAGGAGCAGATCCCAGGGATATCTTCGAGGTTTGGGGCACCAGGAAGGTTCCCAGGGGGGCTGCAGTGTCTCCATCCTGGGAGGTTTTCAGGAGCAAACTGAAGACAGCCCAGAGTGACCTGGTCTGACCTCATGGGTGACCCTGCTTTGAGCAGGAGGTTGGAGTAGAGACATCCTGAGGTCCCTTCCAACCTGAATTTCCCTCTGATCCTAAGACATATCCAGACTGTTCCCTCTTTTGCAGAACCTTTGCACAGCGTTCAGAGTGTTAGGGAAGAGAAGCCAGCACACCACTCCAGACAACAATTGCCTGATTTTTTGCAGACCAAATCCCATGCTGGTAAATCTGATATGGCCGAACAAGACAGTCTCCAAATCCCTTACAACCCAAGTTATTCCACGATCCTATAGCACCTGGAGATGTCCCAAAACATGGTGGAATGAAGGAGCCATGACACTAATTTTTTCTTGGGAACAGTGGGCAGCAAACATCTGGCAGCAAACATCTCTTTGCTCCATCCACTGTTGGAAAAGCCAAAAGCAACTTCAGCAGCGACCACCAGCACCAAATTCCCTCCTTGTGTGGAGCCAAATTGCAAACAGAACATCTAAAAAACCCTTTCCAGTTCCTGGTCACCCTCAACCCTGTCTCTCCCTTAGCCAAACTCTTAATTTACAAAGAGCAGTGGCTATAACAAAACAAGCCTGGGTAACTCGGGGTCAGCACTGCTATTTTCTGACACGTTTCCTGTGCTTGCAGGATCTTGGTGTGTTGTGTCTCCATCACCTCCTGCATCTCCACCCTGTGTTTGATGGGCGTGTGGTGCCAGATCCAGGGTGGTATAAACAAGCAGATCTCAGCTTGTTGAAGTAACTCACCCTTTTATTTCCCTTGACCTGGGGGCTGCTTTTTTTGCGGTAAGAATAAAACAATAATTTCAGGGCAGATGAAATTTTAATGTCTCTCCTCCCAAAATAGCACTAGAGAAGAATGAAGGTCTTTTAGCCTGAAGAATTGGGATAAATGGAGTGGGAGGCTTTTTATCGCCATCATCATTTATGGCTTAATTTTCCCTCCCCAGGTAAAAATGGGAAACTTTTCTACCCAGTCTCGTTTTATCCCTTTCTTCTGCTATTCATGAATTTTTCAGTAAGAGCTCTGTAAGGCAGCAAGTTTGTTCTCTGAGTGAACATCCATTGCCTGGAGGGTGGACTCCTCTGAAACATTCATGGGATCCCATAAATGCAACAGGATCCCATAAATCTGAACAAAAAGGAGGAAAAACAATTCTTACAAAGCACAGCAAGGGACTGCCTTGTTTGTTTACCACGCAAGCACAGCACACTTCGTGTTTTCTCTCCAAGAAATCAGAATTATGTCCCCAAAAGTGCTGTTACAGTAGGAAAAAAGCTCCTTGATGCTACAGAGGGATAAGGAAAAAGCAAATTGAAAGCCCTAGAGGATGGATCCTTGGCTCTTAGGATGCTGAAAGTGGGAATTGTGAGCCACAAAGCTTTTCTGTTTGGTTTTACTTGGAGCCCTTGTGCTGTCACTGATTCCAGTTCCCACTGGAGCCAGGGCTGGAGCTGCCACCTCCAGGTTTATTTCTGGGGTTTCCTCTGTCCAGTCGAACACCAGGGATGGAGACAGGTCTTCCTGGGGTTCCACCATCCCGGGAAGTCCTGCAGGATGGCTCATGGATGGTTCCTTGGCATGCACCAGGACATCAAAGCCATCCCACGGCCCACATGCCCAGCAGCCAATGTTTTCCATGGGGAAGGGCTGTGCACGTGCCACTAAAATGGGATGTATCCATCAATTTTTAAATAAAATCCAGCCTCCAGCCTCATTGAGCAACCACCAGCCCAGGGTGGAGAAGTTTAGGCATTCCTCACGGATAGGGGAAGGAAAGACCTCACCAGGTGCACATCTCAGGGTGAGCAGCTAATTTTGGCCTCTCTGGGTACAACATTGTTTTCTCCAGCAGGGATTTGCTAAAAATAATCAGGTATCCAGGGAAGAGGGTGTGAAGGCAGCTGTTTCCATGGGCAGATGCCAACGTGGAGGTACCCAAGCTGAAAACACAGCGAGGAAAAGCCCTCCCAGGTCACAGGAGCAGACTTAACCCAGATCTGGTGTTTGCTTTTGGACAAGATCTAGGTCAGGAGGACCCACCAAGGAACATCATCAGCTTTCCCCCTCTTTCCAAACCACTCTGCTCTCCTCTTCCTCTCTTTGGGAATTGTTGTGGATTTCATTGAGCTTTTGCAGCCCTCAAAACGCGCAACAATAGTGGGAAGGTGAAGCTCAGGAAGTTGGAGAGCAGGAACAATAGTTGACGTCGTGTTCTTTCCCCTTCCACATCACCCCTTCTCCAGGAAGCCTGACCTCTCTGGTGGGTGTTTTCCAGGTTGTTGACCTGCTTTTGCATCCCAAGGGAAATAAAATGCTGCAGGTCACAGCCTGTGGTGTGAAATATCTCCCCTTGTTGGCCGAAAGAGTCTTGGGGGCAAAATGTCCCTAAATCCCATCCTGGGAAGATCCCTTTTCCCTCTCCTCTCCCACCACAGCCTTGCTGTGTTCCTGGGGCTTTGGAGTCCCTGAGCAGGCACATGGAGATGAAGAGGAGATGGAAGAGAGGAGATGGAAGGAGCCACCACAGCACCCAGATGTGAAGGATGGTGCTTGTTGCAGGGAAGGGATGCGCTGTCAGGACACGTCTCCTTCCTGACATGAGTGTTGGATGCAGAGGGGCCTTGGGAAAGCCTTTTGGAAGCTGGTGGTCCATGGACTGGGATGGGACAACCAGCAGGAGCTCTGCAGGAGACTGTCCCACTGAGCAAATGACAAGAGAAGCAGGAGGGATGCATTTTAGGAGCCTTCTAGAGGGAAAACAAGGGGTTTTAGCAATGGTGTCCACTTTTCCTTCCACACCTTCAGCTTCCACTGCTGATGCTGCCTCAGCAAGCTCAAAGCGTGTCCAGGGGCTCAAAAAATAGGGAGAGCTTGGGACTGGGATGGTGCCAACTCCTTGTCAGCACAACCCGTGCCGTGGGGACGTGTCTGTACGTGGAACCATCAGAACTTTATCAAGCCTGGCTAAAACGCTTCCCAGTGGCTGCAGGGCAGCTGGGTCATGGCCCAGCACATTTATTTATCTTCTCTTTACTCTGTGGCAGCGTGCAAAGTCCAATTTGGTTTTTGGGGAAAAAAGGAAAGAGCGCTTTGGAACGTGTTCTCACCTGCAGCAGGTTCAAAGTGAGGTGGGAGAGACCCTGAGTGCTCCCCGTGTGATTGGGGTCCTTTGGGAAGGGAAAAGGAATTTGCTTGGAGCAGCCCCATGTCTCCATCACACCCAAAAGCTGCAGATTTCGGGCTTTACGCTGCTCTTGGCAAATGCTGTGTATTAAAATAAGATGTGTAATTAAAATAAGATGCAGACAAGGGGTCTTATCCCACTCTCCACCAGGGATGAGGAGCCGGGGTGATTAACGGGGATGGACACGATGCAGGGAGCTCGTCACAGATTAGCACTGGAGGGGGGGTGGGGATTAACGTTCTGGGGAGGAATGAGAGCTTCCACAGCAAATTCAGTTTTCTTTAATGCTTACTCGACCTCTTGTCATTCCATGGGGCAGCTTTTCCTTCCCCTGGGGTTTGGTGGTGAGGCAGGAGGATGCAGGAGGAGCAGGATGCGTTCCCCTCGGCTGAGGGATGTGTGATTAACGGGTTTCCAGCCGTGTGCCACTCACAGTTCATTAAATCCTGGCTCCAGATCCTTCCCTGCATTGTGGTCACCTCAGTCCTTTAATTACAGATCCTTGGAGGTTTTCTGTGCAGGACTCAAAATCCCTGCTCCTGCCCTCTGGAAGCTGGGAGTGCTGGCTCAGATTTTTGGCAGTGGTGCGACACCAGTGAAATGGGAAAAGACTGGGAAGACTGGGGAAGGGGTGTCAGAAGCCAGACCCAGTGAGAAGGCTGGAATCTCCGGGCCGAGCAGGATAAGGCAGGATGGAGGAGGCAAAACACCCTGAATTTCTGGTGTAAAGAGAATAAAAGGTGTCCGTGAGGATGGTTGTGCTGGTACCAGGACACAGCCAGCACAGAGGGGTGTGGGTTGGAAAGGGGGGTTATTTTTTAGGGATAACAAGGAAAGGACCATCTGTGGTGTTGGTAACTTGCCCCAGAGGGGTGCCCAGATGGTGGTTTTGGGGCAAATGGGATTGGGAATGACAGCTGGGGAGGGGAATAGGGGGTGCAATGGGGACATGGGGAGCCAGGGCATGTCGATGGTGCTGTAGGGTTATTTCGGGGTGCAATACTTTGGGGAGGCCAGGGTACATCATCTGTAGAGCTCCAGAACACATCATCCCTTGGGGTTCTGAATGGGATCCTGGACACATCGTCCCTTGCAGCTCTGAGGGATGTCGGGGGTCTCTGTGTCCCCCTGCTCCTCGGGGCTTCGTGTCACCCCTGCCCGGAGGTT
>VZTH01019209.1:4292-30644 GCA_013397815.1 Aleadryas rufinucha
TTCCTTTTTTTTTTTTTTTTTTTTTTAAATAGAATCGTGTACAAATTAATTCAAAATGAATATTACATGAGTCATCAAAATGCTGCAGCTTCCCTCTCTTTATTTATATTTATCCTCCCACGTGAGCTGTCACCTGGAGGAGCCCGGCGCGCTCCGGGGTGAGGGGAGGGTGATTCATTCCTGCAACGTCCCCGACAGAGATGGGCTTTGCTTTTCCCTCCCTTCCAGCTGGGGAAGGTGTAAAATCCGTGGAGAATGATGTTGGAATTTCCACTTCTGGAAATCTCTGGCTGGAGGGGGAGAGGAGACAATTCCTGGCTGCTGCCTGCCTGTCACTGCCCCCTCCCTGCTCCTGTTTGGCTGGAGGGCTCAGATTCCTTTTCCCTCTGCTTTTTCCTCCTCCTTTTTCCTCTGCTCTTTTGGCATCTGATGCCCTTTCAGCCTCCACTTGACAAAAATACCAGTGCCTTGTCGTGTGGTTTTGTCATTCCCTGAATGATCCCAGTAATCCTTTCCCTGCACTGGTTCCTTGCATCCTTCTCGAGGTGATCCATCCCTTTTTTCCTGCGCTTTGTCCCCAGGTGCTATCACACCTCCTGCCTCCTGATTCGAGCTCTTCCACTCTTTTCCCTGGCTGCTTCCAGGCTCAGTGTCCTGACATTTGTATGGGGCCTCACAAACTCCCCTGCAGTAAAAATAATCACCAAACTCTTCTCCTTTCCATCAGATTTTGCCATTTCCAGTGGAATTTTGTCTGAGCAAACTTCAATGTCCATTTATTTTCATTCCTCTGTCCCTCACCCCTTTCTGGATGTGTGAATGTTGTTCAGAAGTTTAAAAGGGCTTGGAAAACTGGGATTAAGTGTAGGGAAATTCAGCCTAAATCTGTTTTTTTTTTTTCATTTTTCAGCTGATCTACTCCCATTGTATCTCCAAGCTTTTGGTGGGAGCTTGCAGCAAGCATTCCAGAGGAGGAATTAATAATTAGGTGGAGCAGTGAATGGTGCTGTGGAAATAAAATGATACAGATGGACACAGAGACAGATCAGTCTGACTGAGAGAAGCGAATTTTAAGCAATGTTTTAGCACATTAATGGAAACCCAGTGTGATATTCACCCAGGAAACTCATTCCAGGGGTTGAGTTCAGCTGCTCAGGAGACAGCCAGAGCCGTGTGAGCAGCATAGCCAACACCAAACAGCTCTCATTTCCCTGCTGGAATTTTCCCAGCTAATTCCTGATGCAAAGCAAAGCAAATTCAGAACTTCCACTCGGAGCAGGGCTTCGCACCCGGGGTCCCTCTGCCATTTTTATGAGTTACCTCACCTAATGAACAGATTCTGGGAGAGACAGAGAGCTCCCAGACAGGCAGGGGAGCCAAATTTGGAGGATTATTGATGAATTATTCAGCCCTCTCTGCCCGTCACACTGACATGTGAGCAGGAGCTTAATGCCCTGAGGCACCATTTCGTTGTGGGAGGACAGATCCTGGTTTATAATCAACATATTGCATAAATGCCCCTTATTTATGTGTGCAAAGCAATTTTTTCTGGGTCTCAGGCCTTAATCTCAAGTGTCTCCTGTTTGGGAACAAAAAATTAAGTTGTGTGCGAGGTTCATTTTCTAGGGACCATGTCAAAAGCTCTTATGGAGCAAGGGAGGCAGGAAAAGCTGCTTGGTTCATCACTTATTTATTTCTAATGAATGGGGGAGGAAAAACGCAGCAAGGCAATCCAGGTGATGTCGAAGGGAAAGGTTTTTAATGAGAGCAGTGAGGAAGAAGTTATCCAGGAGAGTCACTGGATCCTCCCCTCCTTCAGGGGCTGGCAGGAGGTGTTGGGTGTCTGTGATTCTGCTCCAGAGAAAGGCAGGGGGATGCAACTGCACAGGGTCTAAGACAGAAGGGAAGAAAATTAAATTACAGGTCAGCTGAGACAGTTGGGATGAAGACGTTTCAGAAGCGTCGCTGAGCGTGGGAGCCGTCAGCCCTGGCAGGGTGCAGCCTCCCCAGGATGGATAAAACCTGCTTTAATTCCAGCCACAGGCACCTTGTCCCGCCCCAGACGTCAGTGCTGAAGGTGACTTTCTGTTGAAAAGCAGCAGGGAGAGAAGAGGAAGGAGCTCAGCAGATCCTGGGAGGCTTCCCCCTCTCTCCTGTCCCTGGAGTTCAAGTTCCAGCAATCGCCTCGGGGGCTGCTTCTCCCCTCAGCCAAATTAAATCTGCCCCAAGCCTTCCTCAAAACCTCCAGGAATTACAACAGCAATGCCTTAAAAAAAACCCCCAAACCTTTTGGTTTGAATTTGTGTCACTTTTAGACCTGCAAGTGAGGATTTTTAAAAGCTGTTTGAAGTGCCCTGTTCCAGCTCAGAAGGAAAGGAGTCAGCGTTCCCCTCTGCCTGCCCTCCCAGGTCCTGGACAAAGCTTCCCATACGCCACTAATCCAGCTCATGTTGCCCAGGGGACGCTTTCCCTGTCTCTGGAGGGACCCAGGGCTGTATTTTGGTGCAGCCCTCTAAGTGCCCTGCAACACTTGGGCTGCAAGGCTCTGTATAAACCCTTAACCACGGCCATTAATCGCTCTGCTGTGCCGCTGCTGACTTTTATGGGGCAGGCACTGCAGCCTGGAACAAGCTGCAGCCCCTGGAAAAACACCCCTGAACAGGGAAATTATCCCTGAACAGGGGAAAATATCCCTGAGCAGGGGAAAATATCCCTGCTGGGGCTGAGCTGGAGGGCAGAGCAGGGCAGGGGGACGCAGGATCTGCAGCTGGGAAGGATGAAGGATGGATGCTTTGGCAGAGGCAAGGGGAGAGGCCAGGATGGATGCATCCATGGGGCTGGGGCTGCAGCAGGCAGTGCTCCCAGGAGCTGGAGTTTGCTGCAATAACTCCATCCCTGAGTGCAAACACAGGAGGGTTGGCCCTGAATGCCGATGGGGTTCGTGGCTGTGTGGGCAGGCTGAGGAAAACCAGCCCTGCCTTCACCTGCAGAAGTCACCTCAGTCCCCAGCGGGCACCATGGGCACTTGTGGTGACTTCCAGCTAAGGTTTGGGCAAGAGGGTAAAACCAGGGGTGGGATGTTTGGGTTTGAGGGCTGAAGGAATGGTGCCACAGGGCAGGAGAGGGCAGAGTCCCCTGTTCCAGGGGAGATAAGGGACAGGAGTGGGGCAGTGGGGCTGGGGGTGAGAAAATGAAGTGCAGGGGCCCTTTGGGGTGCTGGAGGCAGAGGGTCCCTGCCAGGCAGGCTGAAGCAAAGCTTCAGGGAATCACTGCACGCCACCAAAGAGCTCTTCAGGATGCAGGTGAGCTGAACAAAAGGAAATTGAGTGTGTCCAAGGCTGAGGAGAACGTGACAGCTACAACTGCTTTTGGAGACAGCCCTCCCTGGCAGGCAGTTCCTCTGAGCTGCCCAGCACGGGACAGCGGCTTGGCTGCATCACTCCCCCCTCCTTCTGATCAAAAAGAGGGTGTGATCCCCCCAAAAACCCACAGCCACTTGTGTTTGTCTTGCCAGCAGAGCCGGTAGCAGATTAAAGGATTTGTTCGAGGAGAAACGCTCTCACCCCTGGCAGTTTTAATAAACCAATAATCAAATAAAGAAGCGACTACAATAAATTAACATCTCTTACCAGAAGCCAGGCAAGACTATCCTTTTAAAGCCATTGTCAGAGTTGTAACCGGTGAGACGAGGGAGGGAGGGGAGAAGAAGGAGCAGCGGAGGGGAAGAGCGGGGAAAAAAAGGGAAAAAAAGCGTTTAACCCCGGTTGTTAGACATGCGAATCCCACGTCTAATTTCCAGCGGCCTTACAGCGTGTGTGAGTGCTGATAAGGCCTGTGTGAAATTGCCAGCTCGGGCCGAGGCGTGGATGTGCCATAAACCATTTCTTTATTGAGCAGATAAAGGAGCGAGGCCGGCTGAGCATGACTGAGCCATTAAACTCTCCAGCCGAGCGGGAGGGGTGTGAAGAAAGACACCCATTGCTATTAGGGGCACCATTAGTTAATGAGCAAGTGTGTGTGTGATCAGAGAGGGTTCCCACACTCACACCTGGCCCCAGGTGCTGTGTGGGTGGGGCAGGATGGGGGTGGAAGGGCAGGAGGGGTGGTGGGAAACACTGTGCGACCCCTTGGAGAAGTGTGAAAGGAGCTGAGGGTGAGGAGCAGGTAAATTGGGAGAAATCCAGGGGCAAAGCACATTCCAGGTGGGTCTGTGAGGTGCTGGGGGCTGGGCCATGCAGTGCTGCTGCTGCTGCCTGCTGGAGTGTCCCTCTGAGCTGGGCTGTGCTTTGGGTACCGACATTTTTTCAGCTCTGCTGGGTGTTCTTCCAATGCCTGGTGTGCTTCCTGAGCCTGTTATCCCCACAGTTTTGATCACAGAATTGTGGCATGGATTGGGATTGGATTGGAAGGGACCTTAAAGCCCATCTCCTTCCACCCTCTGGGACAGCCTCCACTATCCCAGGTTGCTCCAAGCCTCATCCAGCCTGGCCTTGGACACTTCCAGGGATGGGACAACATTTTCCAGAGCCTGGCCACCCCCAGAACAAAGAATTTTTCTCTAATTTCTGATCTAAACCTGCTCTCTCTCACTTTGATGCTGCTTTACACCCAACTCCACCCCTGGTGTGCTCACTGGTGATCAGCAGGGCGAGGAAAGGGGAAAGATGTGCAGCCCTCGGGTTCCTCCAGCTGTGTATTCCTGTCCTTTCCCCAGCCAGGGGAGGTCCCATCCCAGCTCCTGGCAGTGCCTGATGTGGCACCCTGGGGCAGGCAGCTCCCGGCCCCGCGCTCGCCGCTAACGGGAGCAGCGCGCCGGGGAGCGGGGAAGGAGCGGCCGCGGGGCTGGGGAGCGCTCGGGCCGGAGCAGACCGGTTAAACCGGAGCAGACGGCCACATCAGCCCTGCAAGAGAGCAGCCCCTCGCTCTCCCCGCTCGTCGCTGGGCCCCCATCCAGTCTCAGCCTTCCAATTTTCTCGGCGAGCCCCCGACAGCTGCTCCAGGGGAAATTGCGCCGCCGGGGCGCGGGGAGCGAGCGGAGCCCTCACCTCCTTCTCATTACCCACGAGCACGAACTGCCTTTGTCTCCCGAAGCAATTTCATAGCCGGTGCACAAACACGGAGCCATCAAAGGAGCCTTTCACTGGGCTGGCACGGGAGACAATGGGAAGCAGATACACCTCCATCAACAAAGGGCCGCATTTCCATTTTGATAACGAACGTGCTGGCTCCCTGTCGAACCACCCCCGTCTTGTTTTCCCTCTGTTTTCCCTCTGCTTCCCCCCAGCCAGCCCCAGCATGGAGTGTACAATAGCATCTCCCTTCCCTCCCCTCGCCACTTGTCGTGCTGACAGATCTGATGGTCCTGCGTGCCACGCTCTGCCTTTCCTTCCAGAGAGAGACAGAAAGGCAGGCCTTGTTTGCCTCCCTTTCAGCGTTATCTCCCTCTTTCACGTCCTCGTTACGATGCCATCGTGCTGATGGGACAGCAGAGATTTAGGAGCTGCCAGAAGGGTGTTTTCCTGTGTGTGCCCCTCTCCCCGGGTGTGTGCCCTGGAGCATCACTGGAGCTGAGTGTGGGTTGTTATTTTAGCTGGATGCAAGGAGGGGAGGAAGGAGAGGGCTGCACTGACACGGGGCTCCCACCCAGCTGGCACCTGCCAGGTACAGGGATTCTGTTCCTTTAAGATCCCTAAACATGGCCCTAACAAAGACGAGCTAGCATAATCAGGGGACTCCACCCATTTCTAAATTATTCACTCCTTTTACCTCCTCCCAAAAGCGATTATCTCAGGCAGATCTCAGCCATGCTGAGAAGATGTTCAGCAGAAGATGAGCAATGCTGGTTCCTCTTGCTCTGGCAAGACTGAGAGAGCCAGGCACTGAGTTTCCACCCATCTCCCCACCTTGCCCTGTGGCTGAGGTGTTTCCACCAAGACCAGCACCTTGTGCCTGTCTGCACTGGTGCCAAGGTGCTGGACGCTGTGTTGGGGGGGAATTAGCGTGGACAGCCCCCCTGGTTCACTGCTGGCTCCCAGGCCCTGCAATATTCGTGTCCCCACGGCTGAGGGAAATGTGAGCACGTCCCCCTGGGAGCAGCTCCCAGCTGGGCTCTCCTGGCAGAGGAATCCACCAGAGAGAAACTCAGAGCTGGTGGGGACGGGAGGAGGAGAACTGGAGAGGATCCTTCTCTGAGCACTCAGGCTCCAAATCAGCCCTGCCCTGATGTGGCTGTGGAACAGCCCAGTGGGTCTCAGCCACTGGGGATCCTGGGAGAGGCAGGAGAGGAACAGAGAGCTCCAGCTCCTCATCCTCACGGGCCCTCCGTGACAGAGCAGTGGCCGAGCACAGCTCAGGGCTGGGAGAGGATCCTGAACCGTGGCTGCAAAGACGTGACTCAGGTTCCTCCCTTTGCTGCTATCCAGCGGCAATCCAGGGAAGGGCTCCGGTGCCAGGAGCTGTCCAGAACCCTGTGCCTGCCTCTCCTTTGTCTCAGTCTCCTGTAACAAAACCGAGCGGTAGCAACTCCCTCTGGTGATGGTGAACACCCCAGGCGCTCGCTGCTGGTGCTCAGACGTGGGTGGGCTTTACTCCCCGGAGGTTTTTAGGGTCATTATTTCATCCACAGACAGCTGACAGAATGTTCAGGCACAGCAGAGGAGCAGTTTCCTTCTCAGGCTGACCCTGGGAGGACGAGCAGGTGCCTGGATTGCAGGATCTGCTGGTGCCACAGCACGGAGCAGGGACTGGGAGAGGAGCAGGGCTGAGAGCTGGGGCTGATCTGGAACAAAAGAAGAGAGAAAGGGTGAAAGAGAACCTAAGGAAACAGAGTGGGGTGGGAAGAGGGTGAGGAAATACAGAGGAGACCTTTTTAAAGGGATGGGAAACAGAAGAGAAGCCTTGCATACCCAGATTGTTCACCCAGATCAAAATGCCAACGAAATTCGGATATTATAGGTCACTGAACAGGGATTGCGCAATGGCTGAGTCTCTAACAAAGGTTAAAACACGGAACAAAGACAAATAATGACAGAGCCCAGAGCCAGTGACCAGAAACTCCAAACAAAAGGGAGGGCGGCGCGCAGAGGATGCGAAAGCAGAAGAAATCATTGTTTGCAATCAGTGCTCAGTGGGTCAGACTGAAAATAAAATGGCTTTGCAGAGCCAGCATCCGAGATGGGGACACAGAGGCAGCTTTGACAAGGTCTTCCAATAAAATTAATACACTTCAAACGCTTGGTAGGAATGAAAACCCGACATCAGCTCACAGACAGACAGGAACATGCTTGAAATGTGCAATGCATGAATGTCAGAATGAAGGAAAGAAACCCTGGTTTCTCTGAGCTGCTCTGAACAGCTGTCTGGGAATTTTTGCTGTGAAATCTTTGGTTGGAAAATCACTATTTAGCTAAATTGTAGCTATTTGCATTGAAAAGGGCAGTTTTGCTAAACTTCTGGGTTTGAAAACATTCACAGAAAAGCACTGGAATGGTTGGAGTGTGCCAGTTCCAGCCTGGCTTTCCAAGGAAATGGAGTTATGGGATCACACCACATATGGCAGCAATGAGAAAAGGCTTTTCTGTCCCCTCCTACAACCCCTGAGCCCTCTGAGAGGTTTTGTTCAGCTGTGACAAAGGGACAGGTGGTCTCAGTGTCATTAAACTCTACCCAAGAGGGACTCATGCAGTTGGGGAAGCAGCTGGGTGGTGATGGGAAACACCAGCACCCATTTTCAGGGCTGGTTCCTCTGTTCTGTCCCCCACTGCCTTTCTTTGGTCCCTGGGCTCTCACCCCCTCCAGCTGGGCCCAGAATCCCAGAAACCCTGACTTCCCCCCCATCTCACACAGAAACCATCCCTGCTCTCCCAGACAGGCAGCCCTCTAGGTGACTTTTGGGGTTGCTATGGCAGCAAAATTGATAACTCCCATCTAGAAAGGCAATTCAGCGTTGCAGAGGATGATCAGCAGCATCCATCACGCCCATACCCCATCGCTGCTGGGGCAAATGACCACCACAGCTGCTCAGCTGCATTTCTCACGAGTCCTCGTGGCTCTGTGCTGTGTCACTTGGGCCGTCCCAGCACGTGGAAAGTGAGTGAAAGACACACGAGATTCTTGCTTTGCCACAGATGTTTTAGCTCCCCTCAGATAACTCTCGGGAGAGGGCGGCTGCTGCGCTTTGGGGGGAAGCTTTGGGTGCTGTGTGCTCTGATAGATCCTCCCCCAGCTCCGTATCTTGTTCTGCTGTGAGGCTGAGATAGCGAAGTCTTTGCCAGATTTCTTTAGGATCCTCTTCTTTAATACCTCAGATGTGCCCGGCAGCCGGGGAGGTTGTACGAGTCGGAGGGACGTGGGGATGCAGAGGATGGAAAAGGCAGGGCTTGAGGTCTGTGACATCAAAACCAGTCTGTTATCTCTGCCTCCAGACTGAGGGCAGAGCTGGGAGTAATCCATCCTGCAGCTGTCTCCAGCAGCTGGCTTCGGATCTGAGCCTGACAGCTCTGCCTGCCGCTGCAGGGACAGACACTTCGTCCCCTCGGGCTGTTCCTTTTCCCTGGCCCTTCCCACAGCCCCGGATTTGGGAGGTGGAGGTGTGAGCACACGGCACAGCCCAGGTGTAAAACCTCCTGGCTCCGGGGGATTCAGGTGACAACAGCAGGGGGAAGACCCCGTTACTGCTCCAGACGTTTCCAGGGTCACCACACCCCACCTTCTTTTGTCACAATCGTGTCCCTGTGAAATAATGTTCAAATGTTCGTTTTTGACAGCAATGTTCAAAGCAAACCCTGCTCCTTGCCCCTCCAAACTCGCAGGCAAAAGGACAATGATGAGATCCAGCTGCTTGTACTGCAGCACTTAATAAATGCTGGCGTTTTTACAGGGAGCACCAAGTGTTTTGTTGGTGTTCACATGACCCACACAGGGTTAACAGGACCCCCAAAATCTTTCCCTCACCATGCAAATAAGGGAAGATTTGCTCCTGCCTCTTATTTTGTTATTGGTTGTACCTCTCTTTTCCTTTGAGAGGGGATCAGCATCCCCCAGCCCCCAGAGCTGGGGAGCCCCTGTCTCCCTCCCTGGCATCAGGGCAATCAAAGCAGTCCCTGCTGCTGAGCTCTGCCCTCCCTCCATTTCCCTTTTGACCTCCTTTTTCTTTCAGGCTGTTTCTCAGAGCTCTCTGAGCCGCGCATTTCCTCGGCTTTGATTGTAGTGGCTGAGGTAGCAATAGCAAGTGCAATTTTCGAGCTGTGTTTCATGGGTGGTTTAGAATAAAACCCTGCATTAGCCTGAGCAGGCTCCAGAATGCTCTCAAAGCCACTGCTTGTCACACACACCGTGCCCTGCCTTCTGTCCCCTGCCCACAGGGGTGACACCAGCAGCAGGACTGGCCCGGGGCCGCCACTTCCCACCCCCATCATCCTTCTCAGTGGCCCTCCAAAGTGAGAAAACATGGATTTGTCGCTCCAGTGATGGAGATGAAGGCTCCTGCTGTCCAGTCCTCCATCCCACGTGGCTGCCACACACCCAGGTCCCCTGTGCCAGGTGCTACAGAGTCCCTCCAGCGAGGCCACGAGCTCCAAATCATCATTTATCCCTCCGAGGATTTTCCAGCCTGCACCTCAGCCCTCCTTTCTGATGGAAGGATAAATAACCATGACAAGCCCCAGGATGGTAAAAGCAGGCTCTGCTCCCCTCCCAGGACTCATCCACGCAGCTGCTGTCACCTTGCCTCCATGAATCCCATGGCAGCCCAGCAGACTGCTGCTCCAGCGCTGCTAAATCTCTCCCTGGCTCACAGCTGTTTCTTCCCTGCTTGGAGCAGCTGGGATTTGCAGCTCCATAAAAGTCTCTTGAGCACCCCCGGGGTGAATACCAGCACTGGGTATGGAAATGATCAGCCTGGGCAGGGGAGCAGGAGCAGCCCCTGCGCTGCCGCTGGTGTCTCTTGGCTGAGGGCACCTCATCCCTCGGGTGTCCCTGTCACCCTCGCCACGGATTCGGATGGAAAAGCTTCACCCAGCACACAGGGGGTCTGTGACAAGTGTCCAGGCACACGGTGGGGTGCAGGGGAGGGGATAACACAGCCCCCAGCCCCTACCTTTGCTGCCTGCCCGCAGCCAGGAGCAGCCCTGAGGTGTTTCTGTGCCAGCCCCGCCGCTCTCCCGCTGTTCCCAACACGTCCAGCACAGCTCGTGCTGCTCCCAGTGACTCACTACCGAGATATCTGGTAAATACACAAAAATCCTCTCGTCTCCCCGTGTTACCCTGAGCCTGGGGGAAAAAGCTCTGGGAGGGAGCAGGTTCCAGCCCACTCCTCCTCGCCTGGCCACCGCACCCTGCTGCCTTCAGCAGCTCGGGGTTCCTCAGCGTTCTCCAGTGGGTGAGCAGGGAAAGGTTTGTCCAGCACCTTATCAAAGCTGGAATCAGGGAAGCAGTGAGGTCTGCACCTCATCAAGTGGGGTTAGGAGGTGTGATGGTGCTGCTGGGCAGCCGGGGTCTGCTGAAGGAAGAGTCTTGGGAGCAGAAAGAGAAGGGCTTTGTATTGAGGAGCAGCAACAAAACTCAGATAAAGAGCAAGGCCAGCCTCGAGAGATCCCTGTGAAATTCAGACAGCTGGGAGATCTTGGTCCCAAAGCCATGGAGCCGTCCCAGAGGGCTGGTCCCAGTATCAGAATGGTTTATCCAGGAGCTCTGCCCACCTCGGGGTCGGGCAGCTGAGCTGAGATTAACTGGCCCCAAGGCTCCCTGTGCCCATTGCAGCCCCCCTGGCACCACAGCTGCCCGCCTTGGCAGCCACAGCAGCAGGACAGGCTGTTGTTGGTGCCACCAGGTCACACATTTTGGCCCCGAGACCTCTGGGTGTGCAAAAGGGGACCCACCAGCTGGCGAGGGGCTTTGGGCCAGATGGTGGCCAGGATTAGGGGTTTTTCAGGATGCATCAGAAACCCCGATGATCTAATATTGCTCCAGATGTGAAATGCCTTAATCCACAGAGAGGAGGGGGTTTTTTTTGTGGGGGGGAAGGGACAGCTCCTGCCAAATCCCTTCCTGGAAAGGAATTCTCTTGCCTGGCAGGGGGTGCTGGTCTGGGAGTGCATTAAAAAATGACAGAACAGAGCTGGCTCTGCACTCTTCCCTAGCAAACCACACACACAGAACCTCCCTGCACAGCAGCCTGCATTCCCCTCCACGAAGCCGTTCGGGCTAAGAGATTTTTTTTAAAAATGCCTTTATTACAGGGATTATTATCGTAAGTAGGTTAAACCATCATCCACAATGCCAGCTACCCTGAGGAGAAAAAAAAATAGTGACTTTGGAGGCTGGTGATTTGAAGCAGCTGCCCACCTCCCCTCCCAACCCCACTCTGACTAATTCAGACCTCAGGCAGATGCCTTTTGGCTATGACACAAAAAAAGCCTTATAAATAACCACCATTGTCCCGAGATTGCCGTCTCTGCCTCTCCTGTGTCGCCCTCTCCCTGAGGCAGAGTCGGAGGCTCCCACTGCGGGGCTGCATCTCCCCTCTCTGCTCCGAGCTTTCCTCCCCGTGCTCGTGGCTTTGCTGCGGCACAGGCACGGAGCTGTGCCCACCTCCTGCTCCCAAAGTGAGAGCGGGGGGCTCAGGTTTGGGTAAAGTCACCTCTCTCCTGCTTGAATTGTCCCTTTTAATGTTTCCATCTTGGTTTCACACCTGGAGTGGGTTCATCTCCGTGTTCCTGAACGCTCCCCAGCGAAGGAGGGTTTTACCATCCAGGGAAACACGTGCCTGGGCAGGGTTTGTAAATAGGGACAGAGAGCCTCAGGTCCACTTTGGGTTCCCAGAGGTTTTCCATGTGCCCCCCTCTGTGCCTGACGTGTCCCTGCAGCCCTCGGGACCTTCATGTCCCCGTTTAGGGCAAAGTGCAGCGAAACACCGACCCCAAAAGATGGATGTTGAGGGAAACTGAATGTAAAATTCTGTACCTGAGCAGGGTGACAGCCAAACCACCCCCTCCCTCCCTGATTATTTGTGAGACATTAGGCTGGGGCAACATCCCTGTTACAGAGGGTTTTCTCTCTCAGGTAACGCACCCAGCCAGCCCCTATTCCAAATTAACTTCATCCCTTCTGGCCTGAGGGGTTTAACACAGATGGAGACCCTGAATCCCTGCTCCCCCCTGGGCACCAAGGAGCTGGGAGGGAGGGTGGAGCTGGATTCTCCCCGTGTGAGGGCAGAGCAGCTCCTCCCAGCCTGATGGGGAAACACCAGTGCCAGGGGGTCTTTTCCAAGGACAGATAAGGGAAGCAGAGCGTTTCCTGGAGCTGGTTTATGGCAGTTTCCACACTTACCAGCTGTTTGCACATGAAATTGTTTCACACGATTAGGCAGGTAACAGCACCTCTAAGCCCTGTGTCAAATATTATTACGCAATAAAATAAAACCCTGAGGGAAATCGTCTTGACACACACCCTGATTTACACCCTGCACCGTGAAGATAATTACATTTCAGTGTGATATATAAAAGGCAGCAGAGGAAGCTGGTGGGGAAGGCGCAGCTCTCTGCAGTACCTGCTCAGTCAGAAGTGTCTTGTTAATCATTGTTTTACAGGAATCAAAAACACCGCTGGAACAAGGAGGGACTAACAGGCTGATCCCCAAGGGTGGCTGTGAGGAGGGCTGGAATTAGGGCTGATGGAGGGAAGACAGCTCTTGCTGAACAGGTAACAGGGAGGGGGAGCAGCCTGGCCTTTTCCTGCCTCTCCATTTCCTAAACAAGTGTACAACTCTTATTATTATTGCAATTTCCTCATCCCCGCTCCCAACAAGAACAAAAACACGGCTGAGGGTGGAGCTGTAAATGTGTTTGGAGATGTGTGAAGCCGGCAGAGAAAGGGGCCTGGAAGGATGGATTTGCTTGGGAGGGAGCTTAATATCTCTGAAAAGGGAATGTGTCCCTATTTTCTATTCCTTATTCTGAGGATGAGGGCACTGGGCTGTGTGGAAGCTTTGTTCTGCCTCTGACCTGGGCATGGGGAGAAGTGCTGGATTCAGTGGTCACCAGACCTTATCTGCAGCCCATCCTCACCTTGCCTGAGTGCAGAAAGATTTTCCTTCTTTCCCAGTTAAGGGGAAGGCGCTTCATGGGGAAATCCCAGGGAGGAGTGAGATTTAACCTGCCTCATTGCCAAAGTGCTCAAGCTGTGAGGTCAAGGATTTTAACTTCTTCTTCCCTCCTCTTTCCTGGAGGTTGGAGAGATCAATCCTTTCAGGGGGTGAAAAAGGGACCTGAAAGCCTCAGTCCCCACCTCCTTCCCTGATAAGAGAAATTGTGGCCTGAAAGTGCAGCTCTGGAGGTCTGTGGGATTTCCAGGTGAAGCCTGGGATGGGGACAGTGGATAAATTGAGGAGAGGAGGCTGAAAACTGGGATTTGCTGGATTTTGCAGCGTTGAACTGAGTTCTGACCCACCCTCACATCTTTGCCTTTCTGCTTGTCTGAGCAAAGGTGAAATCAGCACTCGGCGATTAGCAACAGAAGAGAAGAGAAAGACATTAATTACTCCTAACAAACTTTTAAGATCATGGGTTCTGCCTTCTGAAAAGTCTCCAAATCCCCCCCGAAAAGCCAGGTCCGTGCAGTGCACTTTGCATGCGAGCAGAGTCTAATTCCCTGTCTGATAAAAGCAGAAGGAAAGATAAAAAAGCCGGCAGGCAAATAGGATTAATTGTGTGTCAGAGGTGCCTAATTAGAAAGAATGATGGACTGGAAGGCAACACACAGGAGGCACGAGCCAGCCCAGGCTGCTCTCAGTGGCCTCTTCTGCTTCCAGGAGCAGCAGCCCTGGGCAGTGTAAATGCTCCAGCATCAGCAAGTCCCTTTTTCCCATCTGTCCCTTCCATCAGGGGTCTGGGAAGCCTTTCCCTGGTACCTCTCATGTGCCAACGTGACCCTGGGACGCTTTCATCCATCCACATGTTTGTTTACTCCATCCACCTTTTCCCTGGAAAAAATCAATGTATTAAAGAGCCCTTGTTCCTTTTCCCCTCCCCATTTCAGGGCCTGTTCTCCTGAGCCTTTTCTCCTGCAAGGATTTTGAGCATCTAGAATGTCTAAGGCAAGTGTTTCTCCTCACTTTCAGCCTCGGAGTCCCTGGGCAAAGAGCTGGCTTCGTTAGGATTTCTCTCTGCCCAGAGATGGAGCCTGGGTTGCCATCCTAAATGGAAACAAATGGGCAGCAGCGTTGCACTGGAATTTTCCACAAAGAAGAGCAGCTGGAGGGGATCTGGTTATTACACGTGATGGGAGGGTGCCAGTCTCCCCTCCTGCTCGGAGGCTCAGGGAGCGTGAGTGGGACTAATTTCATTTCACCTAAAGCATTCAGCGAATCCTTTTCACCATGTAAAATCCATTGCAGTTTTCTCATTAATCCTCCAAAGTACAGACACTTACTCCAGGCCTAATCCCACTCTGCTATTGTGTTTCTCTACTGCAGCCTTCCCTCATCAGCTTAACAAATTCCCCGATTTCAATGGAAGATCCAAAGCTGAACACGCCGGGCATTAAACTGAAACCGTCTCCCAAGGGCTGCTGCACCTTCCTCATTCCCCAGCCTGAGCAGGGATGAATCCTGAAAGGAGGCAGGAGAGGTGGAGGTCGTGAGCTGTGACATTCAAAAATTGCTTCTCCGAGCCCGTGTCAGGTGAGACAAAAAAGGTGCAACACATCCCAGGCAAATTGGAATTGATCGCAGCCGGGTTTGGGGCCGAGATTCTCCCCTTCCCTTTGTGTTCCTTCTGGGAACGATCCCAATTCATGCAGGGAAATAGATGGAGAGTCCACGCTGGTGATAAGGAGCTGGATCTAATTAACAACTTTGTCGAAGGGCTTTGTTTCAGGGGCTGAAGCATCCATCAGTGCTGAGCACAGATACTGAGCAATGGCTGAGGAGCTGCTGCACCCCCAGCCCTTCTGCTGGACCAGCCACCCCCTCAGACAGTGATGAGGGCAACAAGGACTCGGATTTCTTCTCACTTGAGTGCCTGCTTTCCCTCCTTTGTGTTCACTTTGCTGTCGTGCCCTCTTTCCACCCAGACTCCCCGTCCCTCCTTCCCCCGTGCTGTCGGCTCAGGATGGAGCTGCTCCTTTCCCTCTGTGCATTGCTCTGCCACCTCTAAAACGGGGAATGCTGACCCTTCCATCTGCTTGGGGCTCCTGGAGGAAAGGCTGAAAGATGGTTGTAATAATATTTTCATCTCCAACTGCTCGGCTTTGCTCACCCGTGTCGTTGGAGCAGCTGTTTCCTTCATTTACGCCACGAAATCCCGGTGTTTTCTCCCAGTCCAGGCTGGGGCTCCCCTCTCCGGCCTGAGTGGCAGCAGGGGAGTGTTGCTTTACCTCCTGGGTGATTCCCTAATCGGGGTGGGGTTTGCACAAAGGATTTCCAGCTGGAAGAGCTCAAAAATCTCCCCTGCTCTGGGTGTCTGTCGAGTTCCAGGCTGCAAAGGGCCTTCTCACGGCTGCTCATCCACAAAAAAGTCACTGCAAACACCTCCTGTTCCCACAAACCCGGCCTTTCCCAGCTATCCACCCACTCACAGCCCACTCCCCATCCCTTGGGGACCTCAGGTGACCTCCACAGCTCCGTTTTCCTCCTCCTCCTCCTCCTGATTTCGCTCTGAGGATGCACCTAACACCTAAATAAGTTTCTGAGACACATCTGCCCTTACACCCCCTTGACACTAATCCAGGCTGATACCATTTGCTCTCTTCCCATTTAAAAGGTCTGATTCCCATGTAAATGTTTCATTTGCTTCCGAAATTACTTTGATCTCCTCTGAATTTTTTATCTCTTTTTATTGCATCCTGGGATCATAATCCTGCTTTATGTCCTGCTATCTTTCAGAGAGGCCAAATGCCTGAGCTGCGTTTGTTTTCCAGCCTGGCATTTTCACTGTGCAATTGGCTACACGAGCACACTTCTGAGGGAGAGATTCACAGTGGAAATTAAGCATAAAAGACTAAATGCTCCTGTTGAGCTATGAGCTGTTGTGTTGTTTTGTTAAATTTTTAAGAGTATTTGGATGGAAACGGTCCCTCTTTTTTTTTTTTTTTGTAATTTTTATTAATATTTTGGTGGAAAGGGTTCCTTTTTTTTTTTTTTTTTTTTTTTGGTTTGGTTTTTACAAATCTCCTCGGAGAAACCATGGCAGCCTCCTGGAATATGCAGGGAAGACTTGTCTGTTTTAATAAAAGCGAGGAGGGGAATCAAAATAAACCCAGGAACAGCGATAGATCCTCTAAAATTAGCAGCCTCGCAGGCATCCTAGGAAAACTAACTTGGGAATGATGGTGTGACATGCACAGGGATGGGGGAGAGGCTTTCTGATCTCCTCAGCCAAGCTCCAGGCACGATGCTGGGTGGAAAAGCAACGCTCTGACTCCATCAGAGGTGTGATCTCCTGGGAGAACAAACCTGCAGCACCGCCCTGCAGGAGCTCGTACAGGCTGGGGGAAATGGGCATCGTTGGCACAGAGCTTTGGCCAAGAGGGGAGATATAAGGAGCAAAAAGGGGTGGGAGGGGGAGTGGGGGTGAAAAGCCAGGCTTGGAGGAGATGAGCAGGGAGCAGAAGGGAGGATTTTGCTGTGGGGGAACAAGGTTCTCCATCTTCAGCACGTTCTCCACCTTCAGCATGTTCTCCACCTTCAGCACATTCAAGGATTTTAACTTCTTCTTCCCTTCTCTTTCCTGGAGGTTGGCGAGACCAATCCTTGCAGGAGGTGAAAAAGGGACCTGAAAGTCTCAGTCCCCACCTCCTTCCCTGGTAAAAGAAGCTGTGACCTGAAAGTGCAGCTCTGGAGGTCTGTGGGACGGCGAGCTCACTGGGCTTCTGAACAAAAAGAAAACAGCAAGACCTGTCCATAAAATCTGAATTTCCCAGCATTAATTTGCTGGGGCCTCACATTTCCATGCAGGATCTCCTGTGGTTTATCCTCTTCCATTAGCGAGCCCCTTCTGCTGCCTGGGGTTCAGGAGGGGTTTTGCCCTGCGATGCTGATGAGGTGGAGCCCAATTCCATCTGCCTGGGATCCCGGTGAGAGCTGGATTTCCACCCCCAGCCTCTGATCTGCCGGCCCTGAGGCACTCCCGGAACACAAAGCACGAGCCAGGCCTGGGGAATCCTAAAAGCCAAAGCCTGGCGGCGATCAAAGCCCGTCACACTTCAATCCCGGCTGCCTGCACATCTCCCAAAACAAAGCGCAGCCAACAAGACAATCGTGGCCTGAGACAGACGAGGCAGCCCCTGAACAAAGGGTTGGATGCTGATGTAACATTTAAAGAGAAATGACTTTTCCTCAGCCCCAGCTGGATAAAAACCCGCTGGCTGATGGGGTTTGGGCCAACCCCCTTTTATCCCTTCAGCCCCTCCTTACACTGCAGCAAGTGAGGTGTTTTCACTGCGAGTTTCAGAGTTATGGCTCTTATTAAGTTGGAATATTTTTATAGACTTCTCCACTTAGGATATACAGGAGTGTTTACACACACGGCCCTTTTGCTTTAATTTAGTCCTCTCCTTCCCTGCACCCCATCAAGTGACTTCTAATAAATGACTGAATAAATGCATTCAGATAGTGCTGTAATGGAGAAAAATTCAGTGTCTAATGAAGAGATTGTTCCTACCCCGGGACTGTAAAGATGAATGATGGTGACTGTGGTTTGAAAACTCCTTTTAGTTTAAAATATTGCTCCTTCGTAAGGAAAAAAAAGAAAGCACAAAGGGAAAAAAAACCCCAACCCAATTCTGTGTAGTTTTTACCAGTCAGGAGCTGCTTGCACACAGAAACTGTCGCAGCCAAAATTGCTTCATATATCATAGCCCAGCACCAGGCAGATAATGGCAAAGCCAGTTCTGATCAGGGACTGATTATTGCTCCATGCTCCGAGCGCTGATGTGCAGACAACTGACTGCAGCTTGATTTCCTTGAGCTGGATTGATCTTTCCGGCCTGAAATTAAGGATGTGATCACCCTGATGAGGTGCCAACGCGAAGGAAAATTCCTAAAAGGAGCCAGTCCTTCCTCTGTCACACTTAAATTTTCTGTTTGCAATAGGATTGTCTCTTTTCTGTAGCTCTGGGTGCTTAAAGGGGAAAAAAAAAAAAAGGCTTTTTGTCTTTACCTGTTACTGACAGACATCAAATTATCTCAAGATCATCTTGGACCTGATGGAAATCTGTGCTCACACCAGTCACCAGATTGCAGAAACAGGAAGCAGAGCAGAAGGAATTGTGATGAGATCATTGAGTTTGGTGTCATTCTGCTCTCCCCCAGCTCATCCAGCGTGATCCTGGAGCACCCACACTTTCCCAGGCTGTGTGTGTGTTGGCTGATCCCACAGAGTGTCCCTTTTTCCCAACATTTTTGCCATTAGGAGTTTCAAAACAGGGACATTTCCCACTGGTGCAGCACCAGCCATGCGGGATCTGCAGGGACAATCACAGCACAAACAGTGATGAGGGCAACAATTAAATTCTAGAAACTACAAGAGCTGTGAATTTTTAGGATCTCCTCCTAATTTATTTTAGAGTCTCAGAAAGGACAGCAAGTTGGGAGAACCCCAGGTCTGCCCACATTTGGCAATTCCCGTGTGCCCGTTATTAACATTTCACCGCTGCAGAACGAGCCCCAAGCTGGGAAAGGCATCCAGTGGCCAAAGGATCGCAGGAGAATGCAAACAACACAACAAGAAAAGCCCTGCACTGATGAATCCCCCGCTGCTCAGACAACAACAAGTCAAACTTCCACCTTTCACGGCTAAAGCAGAGCATTAAAATTAATTGAATGAGCCTCGACTTCCATGAAAACTGTGTCTGTTCATCTGAATCCTTGCTTCCCTTGGAGATGCTTTTTTTTCTCGGTGTCATTACTCCAAATTCAGGCTGTAAATTCTCCTCGTTGTAAAGCACAGTGAGATGCAGACCCTGGGATCTGCCAGAGTTTGTTATTGAGTTTGTAATATGCAATTGTGGCGATGATTATAATATCAGCGACTGGATTTCATCTGTCCCCACACATCGAAACAGGCGAGCTGCAATGAGCAGTGACAGGAAAATGGTCTTGTTTGCACATAAATCCTCTAATAACCAGCAATTTCAGGAAGAGGAAAGTAGGAGAAAAAAAAGAATTTGAAGGACAAAGAGCTCACATATTAAATCCTACACTGAAGTTAAGTCTTAAAAACCGTATCATTAAGGCTTTCAGCGTGCTTGAAGAGTGGTAAAAGCCACCAAAAAGGGTTAATTCTCCCCCTAAATCTCTCATCCAGCGACCACTATTTGCATGCCTTTTAAGGCAGCCAGGAAATTACATTAATTTCTCTAATGTGTGCAGTGCCATAAGTTCTTTTTTTAATTACAATGATCAAAATATTGCTTAAAATTAAAGGCAGCTGCATTTGTTTCTGACGGATATCATAATTGCAATTGTAAATTGGGAAATGTAATGTTTCCTGGTGCTGCTGTGAGTAATGGCTCTGAAATCATTGTAGATAGGTAGATATAAATAAACCAGGAGATCTGTGAAAATAGAGCAAAAGCAAGCTAAAAGGGTAATTAGCTGAGCGAATGGGAACAGAGGAATCCAGTGCTCAAACAAAAAAAAACCTAAATATTCTGAGGAGCTCTGTGACTGTATTTGTATCATGTTGGGGAAAAAAAAAATCCAACAGGGAAAGGTAAAAAAAAAAAAAAAAGAATGAATTTGAGCTCTGAAGGTTTTTTTTTTTTTGCTATCTTTATAAATTCCCCCTCCACGAGTGAGAATGGCACGAATCCTGATTCCTGTGGGGTTTTTCCCTGCCCTTGGGCTTGACTGGGAGCATTGCTCCCATCTCATGCTGATCCCTGAGGATCAGCAGGTGGAGGAGTGGATGGTCCTGGGGCTCTGAGGCTGCTGCTGATGGAAAGCTGGGTCACACCTTCTTTAAACCAGCTCCCTCTGCCCGGGGAATGTGGAGCCATTTCTGGGCTCCTTGCCCCAGGGCCATCCCAAGCCGGGATGCTGCTGCCCTCCAGGAGAGGGATGGAGCTGTGGAAGAGGTGAAAGCACTCAAAAAAAAAGCCCTGGAGCAGCCAGCAAGCTGCAGCTGAGCCTTTTCTGTGTGCCTAAAAGCCCTTCCAGAACAGGAGCCAATTCGGGATGGGTGTAAATCCAGAGGAATGCGCTGCCCAGCACTTTGGGTTTTTTAGGGAAAAGGAAAATGAAGTTTTCTGGATCTGAGGCCCGGGCAGCTGGGAAATGGCCAGCTCAGCAGCGACATTTATCAGCAGGCCCTGAGATATAACGAGCAATCACACTCCAGCTGGTTTCCCATCAATAAGCAGGGATGGAATATTAGTAACAATTCCGTGGGATTCGGAAGGCAAACACTGAAAAAAAAGGGAAAAGAGAAAAAAAAAAAGAGCAGTTGNTCTGGGACAGCCCGAGCTTGGCTTTCAGTGTTGTGCCCACAAAATCTGCAAGCACAAGTAGAGCTGGAATCACAGAACATCTGCTGAAGAAATGCATGTCCTTGCATGTGTGAGAAGGCACTTTGGGCTCAGTTGGAGCTAAACCAAGCACCAGAATTTGACTATCTGGGCAAAATCCTGAGAAAAGCCAGTCCATCCCATAAAATTACCAAGAAACTCTTTCCCTCTGCTCTGGGCGAGAGCAGAAGCCTGGAGACTTCTCAGGCTTCATTAAAGACGTGGGGATCATTATTTTCCTTCTTCAGCTCGTAGAATCACCTCCTGAAAGGATCTTTTGGCAGCCAGAAAGGAACCTAACAAGGACAGTGACCGATGGGAGGGCCTTTGTGGGTTCTATAAACACTATGGATTTTCACATTCACAGAGAAATGAATTAGGTGCCAATTGTGTATGAGCTGAGCCCCTGTCTCCTGTACCGTGAGAGCAGAACTGCAAAACACTGGGTGGCCCCGAGGGAAGGGAAGGTTGGGGAGGGAGGGCAGATGTGGGATTGGGAAGGTTGTCTCCAGTTTAGCCCCCTGCTATTGTCAGCCAGTGCCCATTTCCCAGCTAATCAGGCTGATTTAAACCATGAGGAAACGGATTCAAACTCCATGATCGTACCTGGTTGCTGTCTAATCTCAGAATTCCTGCCTAAAGGGGACCAGAGGAGAGAGAAATGGTGGGTGCTGGGTGGATAAAGTGAGAACGGGCCCCTCTCTGCTCCACAGGACTCGCACAAATCCAGCTGCACATTTACACCCTCACTCTTGACAGATGACAAAACAGCCGAGCAGGCACCACCTCTGTGCCAGATCTCACCCTTCCAGGGCTTCAAACCCTCTGTTCCAGCCAGTCCTGCCCCTCTGGGAGCTGCNAGTTTTCTGGATCTGAGGCCTGGGCAGCTGGGAAATGGCCAGCTCAGCAGCGACATTTATCAGCAGGCCCTGAGATATAACGAGCAATCACACTCCAGCTGGTTTCCCATCAATAAGCAGGGATGGAATATTAGTAACAATTCCGTGGGATTCGGAAGGCAAACACTGAAAAAAAAGGGAAAAGAGAAAAAAAAAAAGAGCAGTTGCAAACGGGAGAGCTCAGCCTGGGCTCCCTCCTCTGCTTAAACTCCCTTCTCCAAGAGCTCCAGGTGGTGCTGCCATGCTGGGAATGGTGGAATGGGCAGATGAGTCAGGGAGGGGAGAAACAGATGGAAAAGGGGAGCAGTCGACAGCTGTACAAACCCCTGGAACATCCCCAGATGGAGCAGCTGACCACGGGGCTGGAATTGCTCCTAGCACAGGCAGGACACAGACATCCAACATTGGCTTGAGGATACTTCCTGGAGATAAAATTAGAGGCACAGGAAACAGAAGAAAAAATATTAAAAAAATAAAATAATAATAATAATATTAAATAATAATAATTATAATAATAAATAATATTAATATTAAAAGATGTGGAGCTCTAGTGCTCTGGGACAGCCCGAGCTTGGCTTTCAGTGTTGTGCCCACAAAATCTGCAAGCACAAGTAGAGCTGGAATCACAGAACANTGGGAAGGTTGTCTCCAGTTTAGCCCCCTGCTATTGTCAGCCAGTGCCCATTTCCCAGCTAATCAGGCTGATTTAAACCATGAGGAAACGGATTCAAACTCCATGATCGTACCTGGTTGCTGTCTAATCTCAGAATTCCTGCCTAAAGGGGACCAGAGGAGAGAGAAAACGGTGGGTGCTGGGTGGATAAAGTGAGAATGGGCCCCTCTCTGCTCCACAGGACTCGCACAAATCCAGCTGCACATTTACACCCTCACTCTTGACAGATGACAAAACAGCCGAGCAGGCACCACCTCTGTGCCAGATCTCACCCTTCCAGGGCTTCAAACCCTCTGTTCCAGCCAGTCCTGCCCCTCTGGGAGCTGCTGGGATGTGGAGGTCGCAGGCAGTGCTACGATGCTGTGACCCCAGAGCCGTGACAAGTGTCACAGAGCTCGCTCTCCTGCCCTGACCCATCATCAGCAGCATGAGGAGAGCTCAGACCCTGGAGATGGGGGTGGTTTAATCTCCTGCAGGGCTGCGACGCCGCCGAACCCCGTGTCTAACATCACTCAGCCTGACTGCTTAATTACAGTAATTAGGGAGCGTGGTGGGAACCCGTGCGGTGTGAGAAGGAGGGGCTGCACTCAGGACACGCATTCCCTGTCGGTCAGGCCCCTTGGGAAGCGATCCTGCCCATCCCTTCCAGCTCCTGGGCTCGGCTCTGGGACTGGGGAGCTGTGTCTGCCGAGGAGCCCGAGGCAGGGCATGGGCAGCTTCTCCTGTTCCTCCTCCCCTCCCACTCCCAGCTCTGTTTTTACTCTCCAAAACCAGTGAAAAGATCACTCCTGGCTGCTCTTGCACCACTCCAGATGCTGGTTAATTAGAGAGGCGTCCCTGGGAGGGGAGGAGGTGACACCATCACCCCCAGGAGAGTGGAAGTGCTCGTCACCTCCGGGTCTCAGGGAGTGCAGGTGGGATAAACCCTCCAGCCTGGCAAAAGGCACGTGGAGAGCTGGCACCCACCACTGGTGTGACCCTAAAGGCACGGCCAGGATGGCCCTTCCAGCCCATGGCACTCAGAGGGAGTGGTTGGACACCCTCAAACCAGGTGTGGGGTCACTCTGGAGAACATCTCCCTCCTATTTCAGCCCCCTGAGCTCATTGCCTTAGCTCAGGCACAAAATCCTCTGTGTCCTGAGCTGGGAGCGACTTCCAGAGGCTCAGGGCAGCTCTGCACCAGGCGTGGAGCTGGATCTCCCGAGGCACCAACCTTTCCCCACACCACCAAGCTCACCCTGCCGCACCTTGGGTCGCCCTGCCTCGAGCGCTCCCTCGGCTCTGCTCGTCACTCCCGGAGCTGGCACAAACCACGTTTGACACCAGCAGTGCCCACCTTTCCAGCCCTCCTGGGGCTCAGAGCCGCCCCCCTGCCCGCTGTGACACCCCTGAGGTGGCACACACGGCTTTGGTCGCACTTCAGCCGGCGCTGGCCGAGGCAGACGTGGATCAGGACCTGCCCCCAGCCGGGACTGAAATAATCCTGGCCCCACAACGCCGCGCCGAGGAAGAACCCCAGCTCTGGCTTAATGAACCGTAAATTCCAGCTTAATGAGTTTTATGCTGAGGAGAATAATTAATGTAATTAGTAGCGATATGAAAATGACGGCACTCGAGCCTGGGTTACGAGGGGGGAGGCGAGGCTGGGGGTGGGAGGAAGCTTGGAGAAGGTTCATTCCCGTCTATGGTGCTGCTCCCCCAGAGGAGCAGGGCTGGATGCATTCTTGGCAGCCTTTAAAACCTCACCTCCCATCTGCCATAAAGGGGAAGAAAATAGAGCATGACAGCAGAGCAAAAAAAAAATAAATAAAGAGCTCAGCCTGCCCTGTTTGCAGCAGGGGTGTGAAACCTTCAGTGCAGCCCTTTCCTGTGCTGGCCTTGAACCCTCAGCTCCCCTGCCCCGCTCTGAGCATCCTCCACCCTCCGTGGGGCCTCTCTTTCAGTTCTAGGAGAAAATATCTTCATGGAGGTGATTAGATGGTGACACAACAGCTCTTCACCTTACACTACACAAGTATCAATTTACTTATCCTGCGTGAGTGTTTTGATAGGTTTGATACATTTAGTGCAGTCCAAGAGCTGTATTTTAGTTTTATACGTGTGAATAGATGCATAAATTCCTGTACAACCATAAAATGACCCAGCAGGGAGTTTTCTGTTCCCACTGTGGCACTGATCAGACATTCAGCACTGGAGAAAGGGACCACAAAACTCAGCGCTGACCCTGAGAGCCACGAGGAAACAGAAGAGGAGCTGGAATGGATGTGTTCCCCAGCACCTCTGTTGGGGTGGGCAGCTTTCACCAGGTGTTTCTGGTGCCACACTGGGGGTTTGGGTGACTTTCCAGCTCATGTGGACCACGTTTAGATGGGCATTGGTGGCAGTCTGTGGGCAAACGTGCTAAAAACTGCCTTGCAGGAGGGAAATCCAGACTCCCTCCACCTTTTTGGGAAGCAAGCACAGTCCTGGGGGGAGATGCCAGGATCCAGAAATACAGGATAAACTCGTCCTGGTGCAGGCTGAGGAGAGCTCTGCCAGCACTCTGCTCCCACCACCCTGTGTGAGATCCTGGCCCTGAGGAGAATTGTGTCTCTCCCTGACATTTCTGAGAAGCAGCCCAGAGAAACACTGAGAACTCAGTGGAATTGTGGCAGCTTCTCTCCCACATCCCAATAAACCCTTCCCAGTAATGACCAGCTTTGGCTGCTGCTGGTGCAGCTGCACTCAGACCCTTTCACCCGTATCCTACAACCCCCCTCACCCCATCCCTCTGCCATTTGCTACCCCAAATCCTTGGCTAAATTGTTCCAAAAGGCCTTTATCCAGAGGCAGAGGCTCCATCCCTGCTGTTAAGAAATACCCTGGGGCTTTCTCGTTCTCAGAGTTTGTGCTAAAAATTCCATCAATAAAAGGGTTTATTGATCAATTGTGGCTGATTGGGAACCTCCTGGGGAGGCTCTGAGTGTTCAGCTGGACTGGGCTCACACCCTGCTCCCCCAGCAGGGCAGGTTCAGTGTCTCCCTGCCTCTGGAACCAGGATTGGGTGCCTGCACAAGGAAATCAGGCCACTGGCATCACAAGTGGGCTGGAGAGGAGGAGGAACCCCCCTTTTCTTTCCCTGAATAGCTGCTGGCCCCGAGGACCGGCTGTTTGTGACTGATCCTGTCCCACCCACGTGCAGGGGGAGGCTGGGAGGAGGATTCCCAAACAAATGATGTGAAATTGGCACCTCTTGAGCATCGTGATGGCTCCGGGGGCAGAGCTGGGGCAGGAAAGTGCAGCAGAAATCGCCTTGGAGGTCACTGAGCTCTGCTCCTCCGCTTACCTGCGAGTCCTGTGTCCCCTGAGCTGCAGGCAGGGAGGGATGTGACAGGAAAAGTGGGATATTCCAGCCCTGAGGAGCCTCTGGAACAGGCAGTGACTCCTGGGAGAAAGCAGGAGTGCGTGTGGGTGCATTTTGGGGGGTGAAGTGCAAGGGATGAGGGATGTGGGGGACAGCTCAGCAAGAAGCCAGCCCTGGGAGCAAGGCAGACATCAAACACCCCACACAGGTCCCACAGGCAGGACAGGAGTTGCTGTAACTCTTCAGCTCACTTTTATTTAAGTTCTGTGATCAGTCTTTTCCATCTGCAAGAGCTCTGGTGTCGGTGCCACCAACACACGGACACAGAAACCGCGACATTTCGCCCCGGTAACAGGAACAACAGCTCCATCTCAGAGGTCTCTCCAGCCTAAATGACTGTATCCTACAACACCAGCTCCTCCCGTGCACTGCCAGCCCACTGGACCCCACTCCACCAGTTTTGGGCTGGACTTGGTCAGCAATCTACGCCCAGCACTGCTGCATGGCTCAGTGTCCAGAGCAGGGACCTTCCAAAGTCACTTGGCACCGTGTCAGCAGGAGAACACCTCCTCTCAGCCCTGATTTCAGCACCTGCAGCTCCCCTGGGGCACAGGCAGCCTTTTTGTGGAGCAGAGTGAGGATTGAGCCCGTGTCAGCAGGAGAACACCTCCCCTCGGCCCTGATTTCAGCACCTGCAGCTCCCCTGGGGCACGGGCAGCCTTACCGTGGAGCAGAGTGAGGATTGAGCCCGTGTCAGCAGGAGAACACCTCCTCTCAGCCCTGATTTCAGCACCTGCAGCTCCCCTGGGGCACGGGCAGCCTTACCGTGGAGCAGAGTGAGGATTGAGCCCGTGGCAGCAGGAGCAGGGAAGTCTGGAAGGAGCCACTGGGTGACCATAGGGAAAGGGAGAGAGGACAAAGAGCCCTGAACCAGA
>VZTH01019210.1:0-36415 GCA_013397815.1 Aleadryas rufinucha
CTAAAACCTAAGGCATCACTGTGATGGCAGCTGGGTAGGGTTTTATTGGATCACAATTCCAGAAATATTTCATTCAATCCCACAGAACTTTTTCCTCAGGGTAATTTTTCATTAGATACACCATATTTCTGCTCCAAAATTACTATTTTTTGTTCATATATGCATCAAAACAAGAGCTTTGTTTCACTTTGTTATATTCGAATTTGAAAACAGGCTTTTCCAGCATGGGAGCTCTCAGTGTTTTGAAAGTGGCAGCAGCTTTTCTACAGTTTTTCTCTTTGTCTGCTTCTTGCTTTTGCTGTCTTTTTCAAGAAAATTATCACTCACCATATCTTTATCTTCATGATGTTTTAGATGAGAGATAAGCTTTTTGTTGGGAGTTTCTCTCTAATGAGTCGTCTATAATTCATGATAATTAATAAAATAATTATATTTAGTTAATTGCCATCCAGTTGGAAGTTGTTATTAAAATTTAGTTTCCTACCAGCAATTACTCCTCAGAAATCATATTTTTTTCACTCTGTAAATCTATTGCACTGTTCATAGTGACATTGTAATAGCAACAGTGAAAATCAAGTCATCTTTCTGCTGACAGAATGAGAGCAGTAAATGTCAAACTAATGAATATAGAGTGGGCATATGTAAATGACCTAGGAGAGCAGAGAGGTTCTTCACATTTGTCATTTTAAGCATAGATCAACCTGAGTTTCCCTACGTGAATGACTCTTACATGGTTCATCTGCACTGGCTGTAACGTGATCAGAAATCATTCTAAAAAGGGCTTCAAATTCTTGCTAAAAATTTTTAATTTTTTCATGTTTAATAGATACCCAGCTTGAAAATAAAGCTTACTGAGGTCTTATTCCTCATCATTCTGAGCTCCGGGGACAGCTGTGCCCCGAGCTGCCCAGAGCAGGGGATGTGTTGGTGTGTGCCCCATCTCGCCTGGTGCCCAGGCACTCTGCTCTCTTCTCCAAGGACACAGCACAGGGAATGGTGCTGGGGAGGAAACAGGCCTCATGGCACACTCCCCAAGTGTGCATCTGGAGTCAGGCACTGGGAAGTAGCCCCAGAACGAGGACACAGATTTAACCTCCTTGTTTGGTTTCCCTTTGTTCTGGAGAATTGCACATACATGCTCAGTGTCTCAAATACGACTTTTCTCTGATGGGATTTCCCATCACAGCTTGTGCTGCTGTTTGTGTTTTTCATCTCTCCTGAATCTGGTGATTGAAACCACGAGAGATGAGGTTTGCTCAGAACAACTCAAATGGTTACATGAAAAACTGGTTTTTTGAGAGCAGTTTCAAAATACGGTCTTTCAAAAATCTCTTTTATGATATGTTGAAAAAAATAATGAAATTATCATCTCTGACTTTCTTACAAATTAAAGAGCATTATTGGCTATTTTGATTCAGCTGGAAATAATTTCTGTTTATTTGGCTAATTACCCAACTTACATAAGCAGTATTTTCAACAAAATAATTCAGATAGGCAGTCAACCAGAGGAAAAGATTCTGGCTAAAGAAATAAGCATTGATTCAACAGATTTAGAAATAAGAAAACACTAGCATGAATGAAATGTTATAAAACACCTGAATATCATTTTCTGAGGATGTCACAAGATGGACGCCCTCTGTGCATTGAAAAGATCATCCCAGACAAGAAGTTAGGTGATATAATTCAAGAAATTGGACAAAATATGCTTTCTAGTCTGAACAATCTTTTCTGGACTGAAATGCCAATAAAATTTTTGAGCACTCACCCTTCCCTGAAAAGGCTTGAATAGATGAAATCAGCTTTTGTTTAGGAACAATCAGTCTCGACCTGCTCTGTACAGCCCCTGCCAGTGCTCTTTGTAGCAGCACTTGTGCTGAGCAAACCAGACCACACTTTCCTCAGGAGAGTCATTAAAAATCTCTCATTCTTTCAGTTCAGTGCTATCCAATAAGCGTAGGTACTTTCTTCAACATTGATTTTAATACAGTAAGGATTTTATATTAGTTGAGCTGAAAAAACCCAGACATTTTTGTAGATGAGAATGTCTTCCATGAATCTAAATTAAAATCACTTAAACAAATGGATTCTCTATTTAATGTAGCATTAGTTCAAAGAAAGCACATGACACAGAGATTAGTATTCAGTAGACTTATTTTATTGTATAAAAGTAATTACCTTTTAAATAGTATCCAAATTAACATTTTAATATTCCTCTGGGCTTATACATTTTAAAAGCATGATATAAGTTGGTACCTAACACAGAAGAACCCTATTCCCTTTTCTGATAAATTAGTCTGCTGTATAAATTTGAATAATTTGCAATGCAAGTGGCAGCAGTTCTTTTTATTACAAATAAGACTCATATTACAACAAAAGATACTCAGTGTTTTCAGCACAGGCCACTTAGAACTTGAAGAGCTTAATTTCATTGTATTTGTATTTCTTGGTAAGCTATTTGTGGAAAAGAGTCTCTTTTGTTAACCATCTTTATGTTTTACCAGACCTCATCAAGGTAAAATACATGACCTAAAATAGAGTTCCATCTCAATACTCTGGTGAATTTTGCATATTAAAAGTCCTAACTGGCTGTAATTATACATAAAATTAACTTTTGTCTATTAAAATTGAGACCATCTGACTGTGTCTGTACTGTATGTAGATATGGTTTTCTTACTTTCATGTAACTTTTTTTTCATTGTATGTTATGGTAATAAGAAAAACTTTCTTCTTTTATCACTGTATTTATTTTTTGCTTAGGTTTGAAGCAAATTAATCACTTTGTCATGTTGATAAAGCTACATAATTTAGCAATAACTTTACAGTAGAATCAAAGGGATAGCTAGGAAAAGGCTTTATGATTGTAGAATAAAAGAACAGATTAATCTGGAAAAAAAACCAGACAGTAAGGGAAGTGCAGGAGAGAGATAGTAAAGGTGTAGTAGTTTTGTCCACCAAATATGCCAGTGGTCTGTTAACCACAAGAGTATATGGGGAAAAGACAGGCTCGGGTGAATAGTGAAAGATCAAGGTGTATGATTTTTCTTTTAAGTAATTTTATTAAATGACAATGGTAACAAATAAATGCAATAGTAACCACCATAGGGCAGCCCTGTGAAAATGCAAACTGCTCACTGTCACATCCCAGAACAGGTTTAGTGACAGAGCCAGAGAGGCATCCTCTGCAGATCCAAAACAGGGATTCTGAGCCTTGTTTCCGGCATCATCCACTCTGCTGTTGTTATATCCACAGCCTGGGGACTTGGATTATCTCAGCGTGAGGCAGGCCCTTGTGCTGCCCTTTTACTGTGGGCTACAGCAGCTATTGAAAGCTCAACTTCTTATCACAACAGGCCATCTCATCTCCTGACCTCTTTTGATCAGCCCTATTTCTTTCCTAATCCTCTAAAATATTGTGTGCATGATTTGCTGGTATTGAGTGAGTACCTTGGGTGACTCTCCTACTTACTGTGTGGGCTTGTGCATTGGTTTAAGGGCTGACAGACCTGACAGTTACACCAGGAAAAAAAAAGAGCTTCATTTTTTATGGCAAAGTATCAGTACTGTGTAGTTCCTAATGCTCCTTGTGTTGTTTATGTGTCTGAAAATTCCTGGGTGAAAAACTCTTCATGGAAAAAACGGGTAGAACTGCAAGTTTATAGGTCTGTGATGCCACAGCCTGTCCTAAAACATCCTCATAATTTCTGTGAGATTCTATGAATGTAATAGGTAATAAAATAAAGAAATATTTATCAGGTAATAATAGATTCATTACCTTCTTTTCATGAGGCAGCACCACCCTAAAACACAAGGGACACGTGTGTGATATAGATATATAGATATATATNAAAATATATATATTTGTTATTTCTGCCTAGAGTTGTAGCTCCCTAGCAGCTAAAAGCTCTGACTCTTTTGCCCTCTATTAAGTTTCTCCTATAACACACATTTTCCCTTAAGCTTAAAATAATGGCATTAAAAACCCTATAAATTTTCACAGAAAAAGTTTCACTGGTAGCTTTCTTTTATTTGGGCATATTTTTTTAATCCTTTAAAATATTCATATGACATATAATTTTTCCATTTCAAATCAAGTTAAGGTTTTGACACAGTATCATGAACAAGGAAAATGACAGTCTAATTCATCAAAGTAAAATTGTTTCTTTGCCTTTGTGAAATGGACATGCAACTCAGGCCATAAAACTTGAAAATGAGTTTCAGAGTATGGCCAGTGCCCTTCATTTTAAGGCTTGGGGTTTTTTTAAAAAAACACATCCTCCTCTCCTTTTTTTTTTTATTGCAACTTTTATGAATCTATCATCTCCCTTTCTCACCAGGCTCAGTTATAATATTATCTGCCAATGCAGTTTTGCCTTCAGCTGAGTTTCTCTGAATGTATTCTCATGTAGTGCAACCAGAACTGGTCCACTGGCCATTGACAATAACTGTCCCATTTCCTGTTACATACTTCAGGCTAACCAAGTAAAAAGCATTTCTGTGTCATTCCCTTTGGAAAATAAAGCAAACTGTAAGACTCATTTTGTTTCAAATGCAGAGTTCACAGTGAGTAGTTATATCAGTAAAATACTGAAATGAGCCTAGCTGACTGAGTAAAATGAAGATATGCCACTCTGGTGCTCCCATGTAACCACAGGAGTTATCTTAGGCTGTCAGGATAGTATGTAGAAGAAGGATTAGGTTCTCTGTTCTAGGTTTTACTTAGGCTTAACAGATATTTGATTTGCTTCCCATGCTGATCCCTTACTGATGCCAGTAAGAAATTAATTAGTATGTTCTGGTATGTCTCACTCCTTATTTAGGCAGATATGGTGAACTTCCATATTAATTTAAACAAAGGAAATCTAAGCCCCAATGGCACATGTAGCCACTGGATGATTTACCCTCAGCATTTTGGTTAAACTGCAGGTAAGGGACTAAGTTATAACAAATCCCAGAGCTATGGAGATAAAGCAAGTGCTCATTGAGGTGTACCTCTAAAAAGACAGCCTTTAGGAATGGGATATGCGTCTGCATTGTATAACCATAAATAGTTTAGAGACTCTTAAGGGAAATGAATATGAGAAGCTGAAAAAAATGTTAAAAGCTATGTTTAAGGAACAATCCCTTGAATCAGTTTTCTCTGGGACAAATGGTCATTAATACTTCCCTATCTAATTTTTATCAAGCCAAAGGGATCTGTTTTAATTATAACAAACCATTGGCAGAAATAACACTTCTCAAACACATTTTAAAAACTAAGAATTAATTCTCTCTTTAGCTAGCCAGTAAGACAAAAAGCAAAGTGCTATGGAAATCCTCCAGCCTTTTATACTTATTTCAGTTGAAATGTCAGAAATTTATAAATTGGCAGGTCATGAAAATTACATTAAAGCAGAGCCAATCATATTTGTGAATTAGCTGTGCTGTAATACATGTGCATTCTAATTCTGTCCCTAAACTTTCGTCACAGCGTAACTGAAAGCAGCTTTTTACAAAAGCTGGGGAGAACCAACCACATGTATGTTAACAAGTAACAGACATTTACTTCATACAACAGAAAGCTTTAATAAAAATTGGTCTTTTATTGTTGTCATTCTCAATCCCATTGCAGGTGTACAGCATCTCTTTAACACAAGCTCCGAAAGCATCCATAGAGACAGCGTTTGCCTGAAAACCCCTTTTTTTAGTACAGCAAAATACATTCAGTATCACTGACAATCCCTGAATAGGAATACCAATGTTAGGATCCACAAATATGGTAAACATATGAATGTTCTTCTACATAGTTTAACGTGGTGGAAATCTGTACAATCCTTTATCTTTGAGTTTTAGTGGCATTTTCCCCCCCCTCTTCACCCTCTGTGTCAAACTTATTGCTGAAATTATTTGGCTTTCTCAGGCAGAAAACTATTTTCATTTGTATATAGCAGCACTTTCCTCCATAACAAACAAGATATGACTACTTCCAATAGAAATATATTTAATGTAATGTATCGAGCTCATGGAGTATTTTTAGCACATTCCCATCAAAAGAAGATGAAGTACATTTCATAAATCTATCCAGTTCTTCCGAAGCCAACTCTTCATTTTTCTTCTTCCTGTTCTGGCTTGGCTTTTTCTGGCTGCTTTGAAGCACATTTGGTCATGACTCTTTTTCCCTGGAGAAATCAGAACTTCTCCTGTTTTTAAAAAAGTGGATGAATTAGATGAGAAATATCCTGGAGCAACTAAAAGTTCTGACCAAATATACCACTGAAATACACGGAAACATTTCTCAAGAGGCAATTAGATCACGTTTATTGAGATAATTCTCTGAAATCCCATACAGAGGAGGAAGCTGGGGGGAAATGGAGCATTCTCGAGGCTTTCAGTCCTTTGTACTCATTATATTTTGGGTTGTTGTCAGAACTGAGGAAGTTCAGTCTGTTTTACACAATTCAGTGGTAAAAGCCCTAAATTCCTTCATTAAATACAGGTGACTTTACTGAGAGCCCTGCATTTGGCCCAGCCTCCCAGCCTCTGGTGGCAGCACAAACCTCCACATACCCCTGCTCATGGAGACCTCACACGTGTGAGAGAGGGAGAAAGGAGCCAGAGAAATAATGAAGACTTTTTGTTTGCTTTCATAAAATTGTCTGTAGACAAAGAATTATTGCAAAGTCTTTGCATGGAATGTACAAATTCCTGCCTCTTACATCGAACTGGGTGAAGGGAAGAACCACTCTTGCACAGCAACCAGGCTGGTATGTTGTAACAGAAACACCTGAGAGATTACAAGACAGGTTTTTGGAGTATCTGTCTCCAGTCCTGCAGACTAATTTGTCCTGTTATAGCCTCCCTGTTGAAACCATGGAATTATTAATATCTTTAACTGTATCAGGAGCAGACATTTTTACAGACAAACCTGCATTCTCACTTATTTCAAATATTTTATTACATGAAAACATATCCTGGCAAAAAATGATCCAAATTAAATGGAGGCAGGTAATTATATCCAAGTTCAAAACTAGATATAGAGGAAAGATAAAGATATTTTAAATCCTATGTTTTAGGTGATTGCAGATGGTTTTATAAAGCCAGAATAAAATTCTAGACTTTATACAATTTGCCCTGGAGAATGTTGTTTTTCTCTTTTCTGGGCTGAAAGGAGATTATTTCAGAAAGAGCATACTAATCTTAAAAAAAAAAAAAGTTATTTTGCAGCATTAACTTTATGTATGTAACTGAACTTCTGATATTTTTTTCTTGTAATGACAAGTGAAAAGTCCTTAGCGTGATTTTCACTTGCTGCATTTACTGCTTTCTTTGAAGACAGAAATAAAACTTACGGATTTTTCAGTTTTTGCAACTATTGTTGGGAAGTAAATGTTAATTTAATTTGTCTAATTTTGTGTTTTCCTTGCAACCATCTTCGGGATGATAGATTTGACTGAGGAATCCCTGTTGTTTTAACACAGACCTGGTTAGTTTAGCCAAAGATGCAAAGTTTTCTGAGGCAATAGTGAGTTTATCCAGATGCATTGTTTTATGTTTTTCCACACTTTAAAATACATATTTTTTAAAAGGGCTGAACTAAGTATACTTCAGTAGCTTGCTGTGTCTTCTCTTGCAAAAGGTAAAAATAAGTATACTGTAAACACAATTTTCTGGAACTAGCAAGACCACACAACCACTGAATTAATGAAATATTGTTGGTTTTGACTGAGTAGATGGAAAACTAAGAGCAAAATATTTATTCAGTCTGGTGTGTTGGTTTATAAAACTGTATGATCTCTTCTGGAAACTTTTATACATTTGTATGCATTTTTTTTCCTGAAGTAACTTGACTAGCTCAATGCAAAAGCTTGCAAATGACAGAAATTATAATTTCAGTTAGTAAAGTCACAAAGTTACACAAATCACCAAAATATCATCCCCAAAAATCACCATATATTAATATCTTTTACAAATAGCTCAATGGGTTTTTTTAGCTTGCAGCAGTGAGAAATGAGTCTGGGAATCATAAGCATCTTCTCAGTTTTCAGCAAATAAAAGCCATTCTGTCCTTTTGGAAATATCAGTGTGTGAGAAGGTATTCAGGACAATAGTAGAGCAGCTGAATAGTGAGTGTGAGGAATGACAGGCCCATTTGGCAAAATGTTTACAAAGTGGATGTAGAAAATATAATTCTCTTCAAATTCATGCTGAACCCACTCTTTAGTGGTAACAACTACTTAGGAGATTTAAAATCGTGAAGAAGAACCTAAGTTTGTGTTTCATGCAAATTGTAAAGCTCTTCTGATTCAGTGTTTCTTAGGCTATTTTTAAATTTACTTGATTGAGCCCTTCTCTTAAAAAAAAAAAAATCTAGTCCTCACAATCCCTACCTGCTCAGCATCTGAAATAAGAGGTGTCTTCTATTCCAGGATATTAATAATTTTTCATATTAAAACCATTCTCCAAGTCTCTTAATTTTCTCCCTTCTCTCTCTGTCTTCCTGAGAAACATTTTAAAAGATAAAAACTATTTCTTAAGCAAACTGTGAAGAGGATTTGATGACACATTGATCTTGCACATTTTATGAGAATAATATAATTTAAAGGTTTTTTCCTGAAAGACTAGAAAAATAATATGAAAAATTAATTTAATAGCTGGCAGAAAGCAAGAAGAACCAATAGCATTGCTTGCAACACCTTCCAGTTCTGTAACTTCAGCATTTTAGTCAGTAATGCAAAAACTTAACTCAATAATGTTCTTCTAATAATGCTGCACTGTTTGGAGCAATGGCTGCCTGGAAATCTGTTTTCCTGCCATGCAGCAGGGGCGAAAGTGAATGTATTTTGTCTGTGTTATTTATAGTATTAATTTGATAAACAATTCCCTTCTTTATGTCTCATTGCAATAAATTTATTTCTCGCTCTTTGACACATCTTTCTGCAGGTGGTGCTAGCTCTGAACAGAGCATGGAAGACATTGGTTTTCTTTTTATGAAAGTGAAATGTGAAGCAATAGATGCATAATAATAAGATATTATCATCAAGTCACGTTTTACTGCTCTGCTATTTCTATTACTACCCAGTAAGACTCTTACTAAACAGAGGAGTTTGGCAAGTGCCAGTACTGTGTCATGGTATTAGATGTACAGGTTGGTAGGTGGTGGGAGCAGGAAGAAGTGTTACGAGAGAGGCTTCTACCACAGACAATCTCCCTCTAAAAAGCAGTGCTGAGCAAGCAGGGGGAGTACAATTCTCACTTTCTCCCTCTTCATTTAGTCAATGTTATGATGGCCTGTCTGTGCTCTGGCTGGTTCTTGGAGTCTTATTACTATTTTTTTCACAACCCCATCTATCTGGTTCACCCTTCTGGCTTTCCTCTAGAAACATGTGTAAGAACACACAGACCAGGAGTGCAGTGTCTTCTTGCATTTGATGAAAGCGTGTACCAGGCTGCACACACGTTGGCAGAGACTTCTCACTCACCCATTCTTTTATCACCCCCTTGTCAGATGTGCAGTGAATTATCTAAATTAAAAAAATGCTGTTGCTGCAGTTAGATGTTGTGGCGCAGTTCTGTTTATTTATTTATCTTTTAAAAAAGTGAAACATCCTGTTCATGAATCCAAACAATTATTTCCTTCTTGTTCTTATCAAAGCATATTTCTGTTAGACTTCTCTTTGAAAACTTCTCAACTTTTCTTCTCTGTTTGTCTGGGCAATGGGGCATTCTTCTAATCTTCTCAGCTTCTTTACTTTTCCACTCAAATACAGCTCCATCTGAAAACACCTTCCATTTGTCTATATTTTGGTTTGGATATATGAAGAAACTTTGTAGTGGTTTGGTTTTTATTTTTTTTCTTCTGTTTTTCTTTTTTTCCCAAACATATCCAGAAATCAGCTACAGCTGTTCATCTCCAAAAACTTCAGGGATTGGTATACACACACCATAACAACTCTTACTCCTTTCTGGGGTCTCATTACCTGAAACAGATGGTAGAGGAAAGCTGGAGTCCTGCAGGATGTTTTCCCAGAGGAAGGCAATTGCTTTTAGTGACAGCTGGGCAAATGTCAATTTCTGACTCACAAGACACATATTTCATTAAAAAAAAAAAAGGGAAAAATCTTATTTGGAGGAAACACAGCTTCTCAGACTTTTCTGCAGAATAAAAATGCTGAAACTTCTGTCCAGAATTCTAAAATCACCTTCAGAGTTTTATAGTCCCACTTGGAGTCTTCACAGATATGTCTATTTTTATATTCCCATGTATATCCTTACATAGAGAAAAACCTTACAGAAGGCCTTGAAAATTTCTCACTTATGCTGGAAACAAAAAAAAGAAAAGCTACTCTGATAAGTAATAAAGAAACAACAATAATTTCATGCTGAATATGGAAAATATGCTTGTGTTAACATGAGCTCTACTCCATACTCCAGAGCTTGTGGATATTCTGGGCCCAAATCTCTTCTTGGCCTTGTGCATAATATTAGAACATTTAAAAGAAATAGGAGTGTCCCAAATCAATTTGAAACTTCTTTAGAAAACTCTTTTGAAGCTGGGATACATCCTCTTATTCTTACAAAAATATGATTTTCTTCTGAAAATGAGGCCAGAATGTTCTTCCTACTGTAGTGTATGAATGCATCTAAAATGACTTAAGCATGTTTCAGTACACGTAGCTCAGCACAGCAATCCAGGTCTTGCCTATGTGCCAGTTAGAGGCTCGAGTGTTTGCAATTATGTCTGTATGCTTGGAACAAGGGATCTGGCACAGACTTCTCACTACTTAGCCCCAATTAACATCACTGAACTCGTTTAAGTCATTTTGGCTTCATACTTGAGAAAGCAGGGACAGAAGTTAGCCTAAAGTGTGATTTGATGCTGAGGCAATTTGATAATGAACATATCTCCTCACTGATGTCCTGATATCTGAAAAAGCAGATCAAGCTCCAAAGCAGTCGTTGTTCACTAATGTCCCCTTGCCCTCTGCTTCAGCTGGAACAGGGTGTGCAGGGCAAGCTTGGGCCAAGGAACTCATCTTGATCTTATGAGTTGTTTTATTATTATTTTAAGTTATTATAGTAGTATCTTACACAATCACTGCATGTTATATTAATACGTTACTAGTAATATATTAATATAATCAATACCTTTATTATTAATTTTTAAATAAAAACATTGTTATAATATTTGGCCCTGCTCCACTGAGGGAAGATTTGTTACTGAAGTCAGGAGAAGTAGGATCACATACTTGGACAAACTGCAGTGGCGGTAGAAAAAGCTAGAACCAGAAAAGGTAAATTATCTTTATTCTTTCACAGGGCAAGGCTTTAAATCACTGTAAGCACAAGTGATGATTAAAATTAGTTTGTAATGATAAAGTCCAGCTGTCTCTGAAGTTATAAGGTCTTAAGTTTTTTTCCTTATTGACTTCAGAGGAGAAAGAAATCCCAAAAAGTAGAAGAGCTTTCAAATAGACAGTAAATTAACTACTGAAGTGGAGCAAGGACTAGCCATACATCAACAGAAATTACTTGAGCACAGACACAGTCTCCATCTAGATTAGAGAAGTGCTCAGCTGAGAAAGCCAAGAGAATTAAAGAATGAAGAGATGGACAAAGACCAGACAGATCCTGAAATAAACTGTAATCAGACACATTTGTTATGTTAGAAATATAGCGCAAGATTACCTGGTGTGATTGGCACAGCAGCACTGCAGCTAACTGTGCTGCATGGCTGCATGCAGCACTGGATGTTGGTCCATGTGACTTTACTCAAACTCTTATAATCACATTGGAAGCGTAACATATTCTTTCAGTGCCAGAGTTGCTGTGCAAAGGCAATATTAAATTTCACAACATAGTTCATTTCCAGGCAATCCAATAAATTAATGTCTAAGGAACATATGGGGTTTCATAATAAAGAATATTTCTAAGCAATAGAAGTTCTTTGATCCAGCTTCTTCTTAAATGATTTATTTTTGTAATAACAAAGTGGAAGGAAATTAACTTTTCACCGTTCTCAAGTCTTTATTACAGCAAAGAATCTCTGGGACACAAGATGCATCCAACATTCAGACCTACTAAATATTTTTTGGGCCAAACAGATGGGTTAGGCCAACTTTGCTTTTTCCTCACTAACAGCTCAAAAATCCTGCACCACATTTCACTTTCCTCCTTTCTTATATTCCTTTTAAACCCAAATTCTTTAGGTGGTGGTCTTATTTTGCCAGGCTGATTTGGCCTGGTGGGCTCTACCTTGCTCCCTTCCCTTGACGACTGCATTAACAGTGCTCAATAAGCCTGGCTCTTCCTTCAACTCTTCTTTCAAATCTTTGGGGAAAAAGCTAATGTGGTAAAACAACAAATTATTACAGTGGAGGATGAGTGACCTTACAGAACGAATTCTGGCTTTTCTGCAAGCTTCAGAGCCTCGTGCATCCCTGCGGCTGAGAGTTTGCGGTTGATATTCCTGTATCTGCACTGCAGCAGGTTGCGATAGGTTGTCCTCAGGTCCCGATTGAAGAAGGCATATATAAAAGGGTTAATGAGAGAGTTTGCATAGCCCAACCATAGAAATGTTCTCTCCACCCAGAGTGGGATACAGCTGCACGCTGTACCACAGATAAAGGGCCTTGCAGTCGAGAGGAGGAAAAAGGGCAGCCAGCAGACTGTGAAAGCCCCAACAATAATCCCAAGGGTGGTAGCAGCTTTCTGTTCTCTTTTAAAGATGGAAATGTTTTTCTTGTCATGCTTTAGGAGTCGTGAAAAATTAGTACATTCTTCAGATTCCTTGTGCAGTTTTACAACTCCATTCACAGAAATCCCTTCCATTTCTTCCAGACGGGGAAAACCAGTAAACTTGTGTTTAGCAGCACTCCTCCTGGCAGCTTTATAAATCTGATAGTACATGAAAAGCATCACTGACATTGGAATATAAAATGCAACTGCTGTGGAGTAAATGGTGTAGCCGAAGTCTTGACTGATGAGACAAACCTTTTCATCATTTACATTCTGGGCCCAGCCGAAGAGTGGGGGTATGGTGATAGAGGCAGATAAAAGCCAGACACACAGGATCATTTTGGCCATACACTTCCCATTCTGCCTTACAGGGTACGTAAGAGGTCTTGTTATTCCCAGGTACCTGGAACGATAACACAGAGTTACTATAGAGGGCAGGGGTTAACTGTTAAAAGTTATTTCATGTAGTCTGCCCTAAACCAAAATCTTTGGCTAAGTTCTCTGTTTCATAATTTTCAGTCCTCTCTTTTCATGTATTACCAACTTGTAAATTCATGTGTCTTTCACGTTAAAATTTATAGTGTTAGTATTCTATATAAAAGGCCTTTTATTCCAGAAGGAAACCTCCCACTGGCCATAACAGGTGTGATTTTCATGAATTTGTTCAATCCTCATGCACATAAAGCATATTTTGGCTTTTAAGGAAATTCTGAAACCTAAAGTTTGTTTTGCTACCTTATGAAATCTTGGAGTATAGAAAAATGCTCATTCCACAAAGCCATCCACTTTTTGTATTGAGCGGATGGTTATAACAAGCAAGCATTCATCTTCACTCTTCTAATGTATTCAACAGTTAGGAAGAGCCCTGCCACTAAGCTGAGATGATGAGTTGTCTTTCTTTCCTTCATGTTTCAGGTGGGAACAACAAACTGCAAACTTATACTAAGAGTAGATTATTTCAGTACTAAAATAATTTTTTTTATCATCACTTAATTAGAAAAAAATGATGTCTATTCAATGTCCGAACTTTTACGGAACAAAATAAAAACATATCACAGCTCCAAAAGACCTGGGGAATAAATCACAGTTTTACAGACAAGAAAAATATTTATAAGGTGTCAATTTTTCATAGAAAAAAAAAAAATCAAGTCTGCTGACAACTTTTATATTTCCTAATTTGTGGTATTTTAAACGAAATATCTTTTTCTAATTACAAAAGTATTACTATGGCTCTATATAGCTGGGTAAGAATATCCTAAGTTTGAATTTACTCTCAACTGTAGAAAATGTCTGTATTTCCTCTCTAACAATGGGAATTTTCTCTTAGATGGAATCAGATGCCTTTATTTAGACCCAAGGTTTTTAGTTTCAATTTTGGCTTCTGCTCAACTGGAACTTACCTATGAGTTACTGTTAACTTCTCAAACTGCTCTTTTTCACTTCCCCCAAAAGAATTGTGATAAAATCAGCGTGGTTTGCTTTGTTACTTGTAAAAGAAACTATTTCAAATCAAGTTTCTGAATAATGTTTTGGTTTCAAGAGCTACCAGTGTTTACTGACGTAGTGAAGGTTCTGGAGGGTTACAAACAAGAACTATAGTAATGTGATTAAAAATATTTTTGGGGAGCATGTTTTCTCTGTCTATTCACTTAGCACATCAAATACGAGATTTGCCTGGCTCTGTGGAATCCTGCATTATTGATTTTACTGCAATGCAGTAAATTATGGCCAGTGCTCTTGTTTTATACAAGCACTCAGGTATGCTAAGTTATGGAAGTAAAAGAAACATCATTTAATGATCTGTTCTGATAAGTATCAACAATCCTTCTCAGCTGTGTCATTGGTTTTATATTGCTGTTATGACAAGTGTTACACAAAGGACAGACTGGGTTATTGTGCCCTATTCTTGTCAGGCTGCACAAGTAAATTACAGCAGGCCAGAATTTTGCCAATGAATCTGTGCCTGGAGGGGTCATGAACTAAGAATTCTCCTTGGAATTGCCTGGGATCAGAGCAGTGCAACCCATGGACCATGCTGTTAAAAAGGGCTGCTTCTCGTGCCCCTCAGCACCAGCATTAGAATATAGTCGCTGGCCCAGCTCCAGCAGCCACAGGCATCATGCAGAGACTACGGAGATTTCTGTTTTGCAGCACCATGGCCAAAACCATTTTCACTCCCAAGGAGCCAAGGGTTTTCCAAGGTGCTCCAAGATACGGAAGAGAAGAGTTAGTGCAGTGAAATTTCAGTTTAACTACTTAAAGGATACATCACACTGCTTTAAGCAATGCAACTGCAGCAAGGGTGAGTTATCAGCTGCAGCCTTTCTGGGACAAGAGTTGGCCTATCCTTAAAATTTGTCTAAGAATAGCACAATTTAAGTACAAAACAGTTAAACACACCCTTTGTGCACAAAGACTTCTAGTCATTTACGATGTGTTGTTTTAAAAAAAAATCCTTGAGAAGTTGGTCTACCTTCCTGAAGTATGCAGTTCTCTAACTATTACCCAACTGGTCACTAAAAATAACACTTTTGAGGTGAACTTTATTATGTAGCTAAAAAATTAATCTGGATTTCTGTAAAAATCAGATCTGTAGGCTGCATACTCTGCCTACTGATGCATTCTCGTGCACCAGAGTATAACAAAAAGAATTCATGAAAGCATAAGTATACTGAAAAGAATTAAAATTCATTAGTTTTGCCCTGGCATCACTTTTTTTGGAGAGTATCTTTTCTTCAGAAATGCTATTTGAAATTAAAATACGTTAATTAACATAAAAATACACCAGCATCTTTTCTGCCTTATTCATTTTGCTAAATGTAGTATGATGGGGGGAAAGAAATCAGCAGGCAAGAATGAAGGAATGTTATCTTTTAATCTCTCTATATGAAATCCATTACCCTTGAAAACTCATTTGCAATGTCAAAATAATGTAAATCACTACTGTTGTCTAATACACTAGAGAATGTTCAGCGCTTAATAGATTCATGAACTTCAAAAATATTGTGTCAAATTCAGTGGGAAAATACACTTTGTAATGCTTAATCGTAAAGTTGTACTTTAATAAAGAATACAAAAGGTAAATCAGCTGAACTTAACATATTCAAGTATAAGCAACACCTTGAGGTCTTATTACTGGTAAAGAATGAAGTCAGAGTCCCTAAAAAGCCCATTTCATGTGTCTCAGCTATCCCCCACATGAAAGAAGTGTCTCAGACTTGTTATTCTGAGATTTGTTTCTTTCACATGCCACAGATGTTCATTTTGATCTTGGTGGAGAAGAAACTGTGCCTCAGTTCTCACTTGTAAAAGAAGGGCAATGCTATTTTGTATTCTTCCTGCTCTGAATTTCTTGACTCTGTGGTTCTGCCAGACAGGGCATCTCTCCGTGTTACACCCAGCACCGTGAGGTCTGTATCTGGGTTACTCCCCAAAGGCAGGGTACTGCAGATGAACGACCTTTATTTCTTCTAAACTGGCCACAGCATTTTCCACTCAGCACTGCCTGATGCTGCACGCAGAACACTGAAGTGCAGGATGCTGTACAGCTGGGCACCCCTATGGAGGCACAACACACACAGCAGTCATGTCCTGCTGCCATTCCAAGGATGCTGGGTGAGTGGAAAACAGTGAGAAGGAAGAATCTGGCACCACTGTCTAATGGATACAGAAAAAAGGATGATGTGAACCTTTTTTTCTACTGCATCACATATGTGGAAAACAGACCCTTGCTTGAAGAGCTCAAAGTAAGCAGCAGAGATAAAAATCACGTCAAATGGTGAATGGCACAGTAAACTTCTTGTTAAATGAATGTGTATAAACACATGAGCACATGCCTATTCTGGGTTAGTTTCTTATGATTTCTTCAGTGTCTCTTTCTCTCCACTGGGGATTCGGAAACTAGTTTCTTTGTGCAGTCCACACATCGTGTGCCCAGCTCTGGGGAGGAAAAGTTACCCTATGCCATCCTCTTTCTGGAGCTCTGTTCAGACCTGGGAGGGGAGGGGAGGGGGTAAAGAACTCCCTTCTTTAGTCAGCCGTTGTGCTCAATTGCCATTTGCCCCACACAGTGAACGCCAGCAATGGAAAAGGTAAATGAACAAATCCTTTCCTTTTGCTTTACAAAAATCTGATTCCCTGTGACTTTCTCAGTATATCTAAATGGTTAGCACTTAATGACAAGAAATTGTCACAGACAATTTAACGCAAAATCATTATAACTGTATAGGTCTGCTTCTGAGTTTATTCAGTTTGTGGGCTTTTTCATTCTGGTTTTTCTGATACTGATCCATTACAATGACCACACAGAATAGTTTTTATCCTACATGGCTAAAAAAGTCTCTATTGTCACTTGAACTGTAGATCACACAGGCAGATGGGTCTAGTCCTCACACTTTTTGAAATATCCAGAAAACAACCTGAGACTTAACAGCTACATTGACTTCAACAATAGAAAGAAAATAGTAACAGGATGGTCCAATTTGTGATCATGTGTCCTAAATCTTTCTTTCCTACCTCCATGATATGGCTAAAAGATAGAGTAAAAAGACTTGCCTGACATTGTGAGCAAAGTCATAGAGCAATAGAAAACCTTACAGCTAAAAGAATTAAAATAATTTTGAAGCTTTCTGCCCAACTCAATAATAAATAGAATGCACTGTGACATCAGCATCACTTATGCCACTTTTGTACCACACGTGTTATTCCTTTGTCTCTGGTCTCCATGTATTTTACAGGCAGATAGAATTCCATTCTAGTTAGTTTACATTCATTTCTCAGCATTCACTGACTTGATCTAACAGATTCCAGAATTAAATTAGATCTTTCACTGTCTGACTATGCTTTTATGAAGCAGATTGGACTGCTGTGGAATAAAACTAGAAACATTATTGGAAATTATACAGATGTATATTACAGCTATTTCTGCCAGGAATCATAACATATTGTTTTGTTATCACTTACCATTTGATTAGGAGTTGTGCTTAATATGAGGTTCTGTCAGTTCTCCCACTGTTGCATTTTAAGAGACATAAAACTGCTTTGTTCCAAAGACACAACAATGCTTACTCCTTCACTTCTCTCTTTCTCTTTCCATCTTCAACGCATATCTCCATGTACGGATTTCTATGCAAACCCACAGCTATAGATTCCCTTCCTGTATTTCACCTGTAATAATAGCTTATTCTGAATAATGATGCTGATCTACTGACTTTTCTTCATTGGCTGTGATTCTCTCATCATCTTTCATAATTTTTTTCTCAACATTAAGAGACACTTCACAAGAATAGGAGCAAATTGCCATTCCTCAAAGCTATCCATCATCAAAAATATTCTCCCTCGTGTAGTCATGTATCTAGATAATTCTTTTCCTTTCCTTCAAAGGTAAATATAACAAGTTGAAACAAATACCAAATCCTATCTTTCTGTTATGGCTATGTCAAAACACCCAGAAAATACTGTTCTCTTTTCAAAGACAATGTGTTTACACAGAGCAAGAGATGCTCTGTCCCTCAGACTTCCTTTTAAATAGAGCAAGGTATACAAACTGATCAGGGGAATACTATTCCCATCACATACTTCAGTAATCGAGACAGAAGTAAAAGAAACATAAAAAGACCTAAATGGTGAGACATGAGCATTGCAGTGCACAGCTACGGTGCTATAATGTGACAATTACCTTGTTAATTATTGTACAACAGTACTTGGCCTCTCTGCAATACAGACTGGCCTCGTAATCACATCATGATCACTGCTAGTCTATTGCCTGGGAAGGGAAGGATATTTCAGAGGCAGTAAAATACTTTTCTCCTTAGCAGAAATGAGCAAAGTTACTAATTTCAATGCATATATGAAACCTTTCAGAATATGAATTGGGTCACTTTAAAACCTAAACACAAAATGTCATGCAATGGTAGACTGAGACAGCAGAACTAACAAAATCAAAACCCTACTCAGTGGAGAGAAAAGGACTTTGACTAATTTTATGCTCTATCTGGTTAAATGTTGCGTCTTTCCTATGCTATGAATTAGTACACAGTTTATAAAAATCTTAGCACAGTGGTCAGCTTCCACATCTTAGTTGCTAGAAATCCTAGAAAGCTCTACTTCATCCTTCTCAGATGATGGTGAATGAACAAATATAGAAGATCTTAAATGTGTATTTTTATCTCTATTCTTCTAGATGCTTATGCTTCACATTTCATAGAATTTCAACATTATTCTTATCATTGAAATGGTGATGTGTTAATTTTGATATTTGGAAGAATGAGAATGAAATACTTGTTTTACTTTCAGTAAGGTTAACACTTTAGATTATTCCCCCTTTTGTTCTTAGTTAAATGTATTTTCTTAAGTTCTCTTTATAATAGGATGACCTTCATTTCCATTGCTATAGTGGGTACATATTGAATTTATTCTACATTGTAAATGTTCCGACTTGATTTTTCTTCTTCTCAAAAATCATTGTAGGGGTTTATTTTTGATGAAGTCAAGAAGTGTAGGCTTTCCTGGCAGTGGGGGAGGATTAAGTCAATCAAAATTAAATATCTGTTCATTCTAAAGGAATGTAATTTGCATAGTAGAAGGTTGCTTTCTCCTCTCTTATATTTCTTTTCGTTACTCTGTGCTTTCCTGGGCTTTCTTCCTCTCATATTGTGTAACTTCACAGCTTCTTTTTTTTTTTATATATTTAGCTCATTTTTCATTCTTTCATTTCACTCATTTTTATTTCACCTGTCTTATTTCTCATTCTCTTTTAGCTCTGTATTTTTCCTTCTTCATTTTTGCCTACTAATCTTAGACATCCATCTCATAGATAGGGGAATGCATTCTGTTCTTTTTCTGAGAAATACATAACAACCACATTGCCAGAATATGTGCCACATTCTTCCATTCAACTTCTATTACCTTACTTGTACTTCTGAAACCATACTGCTCTTTACTTTCAGACCTTAGCAAATTTCTTTCACCTGCCCTCACCCTTTGCCTTTCATTTTCACCCTGCACAGCTGTCAAAGCATTTATCACCTGTCACATCTTGTTCTCAGCTTCTTGACAAACCAGTTCAGTAGCCTTTCATTTTCCACTGCAAATTATACATTGCTTGGAAGGAAAGGTCCCAACATGTAGTTGCTGATGTTTACCTTGCAACAGAGCCTGAATGTTCAATAACATGCATTTCCTACCCAATATTTTGCAATTACCCTCGTAAATATCTATAGACTAAATGCTCTTATAACTCTCTTATATAATGCTCTTAACTCTCTTTAAAGAAAACAGTACCTGTATATTTTCCTTTCTCTATCATCACCAGAGACATTAAGGTAGGAGATACAAGAAGGGAGGTGGATTTCAGCCTGTTTAATCCTTCACCAGCTGCCTAGAAACCAGATATATTTGAAAACTGAGAAGGTTTTGCACACAAATTATTTAGAATTAAGTTGCATTCTGAAATGGAAGACTTATTATTTTTAAATTTTTTCAAAATTCTGAGCTCCAACTTTGTGGGTTTCATCACCACTACCTTCCTGTGTACAAGTGTGGTTTGCTTACTGAGTGAAATAGGATTAGTTATATACAGAGCTTAAAAGTGCTTTTCGCCCCACTTCTTCATAGATTATCTGTAACACTTCAAAAACTCTCCAAATCCAGGCAAATCACACATAGGAAGAATCACTTTTCTTTACACTATTCAACGATGTGGAAGGTTGAGGGAAAATAAATAATTTCATGCTTTTCTAAAAGAAAATGCATAACTGTGTCAGGGACATATTACCCACTTCTGCCTTTTCACACACACACACCCCCTTTCCCAGATCTGCAAGCTCCTTTATTTAACACAGATCTATTTATTTTTGTGGAAGAAGGGAGAAGAGAGTCAAAATGCTTTCCCTAAATTTTTCCCTTTTTTTATTTTTTAAGTAAAAAGTTATATTAATCAAAATATAGAATAAAGTATGATTTGCAATACATACTAGTAACATTTTAGGAATAAGGCCTAGAGAAAGACTTCTCAGGCTTTTTAAGAAATATCTAATTTACTGAAAAATTCTTCATTAAATTCATCATAGTATGCACACAAGCTGCTTCACAAGTGCAGAAGCTTGTGAATACAGCTTCATACCCTGTAGTATTATTCACAGTAGTTGTTAAGTCATTTTATCAATGAAGGAGAAAAAGGAAAATCAAAACACCTTCAAAGATGGCAGTTTGTTTCTATATTCAATAAGGGGATTTATATCAGAAAACACTGTTTCTAGTAAAATTCACATTTCAACTTATTCCACATTGAGACCCTTTTTATTATCCCAAAATACTGTAGACTCACAGAAACAAATGCAGTGCATTTGCATCATGTCAACTGTTATAGCTAAAGGAGTATCTAATTACATGTAGACTGATGTCTGTCTTACATGACTGTTTTTTCATCTCTATGTATATGATCCAGTATTTCATTAAGTTATTATAACATGCCCGGCCTCTTTTTGAGAGGCCAGAGGAGAATTTGGACCTGATCTTTCCAGCATTTTTCCTGTCTCTTCAGAGTGAGGAGAGGAAAGAAGAGGGAGGAGGGAAGAAGTATTCTAGAGGGAGTTGTTCCTTAAGTGCTTTGTCTGGAGATATTATGCTTGAACTGTTTGTATTCAAGGAAGGAAGAGAAGGGACATAAATATCAGTACATTGAAATAGCTATTCCCTGAGGATAGTTTGTTTTAATATACTGGTATTATCAGTTCAGTGGGCTGTGATTTTTCATTTCATTCATCATTTATACTATGGAAATTTCTGAAATGTTTAATTTAATTGTACTGAAGACATCAGTCATGATTTTCTAGTTAAAGTTGTGGGAGGCTTTCATTTTGAAACAGTATTATAACTTTCAAAATAATTCCTTTTAAGCTGATGTTTAGTGTCAATCCAGGCGTGACTCATGTAGTGAAGTTGGAGAAAATCACCTTAGCCATTTCTGCTTTATGGTAGTCTGATGAAGGTTTTCTTCTTTAAAAAAGAAAAGACAGGTTTTCATAGCTCTGGAATCGAGCCTTCACACATTCTTCAATGATACCCCTGGGTATGAGGGACAAGAGGGTTGAGATGGGGCGAACAGGAAAGGAAAATGAGGATTTTCCAGTTCCTATCTGCATAATTTTTGCTTTCGTTTGTTCAGAAACTGCCTCTGTTGAAAAGAGTAGGGATTTTATCTGAGCTGGTGCTTCAAGAAACCACATCTTTAAAGGGGAGAATAAGTCCCCTGTAACACTATTATGCAATATTTCAAGTCAAGCATCATCCATCCTCAGTACCCTTTGGACTGTGCATTCATGCTCAAGGTCTCTGCTGCTCCTCAAGCTCACTGACAGCACCACCTCCCTCCAGTCATGCCACATCATTTACTCAGATTCATTTTCCCTTTTCAGAATTACCCAGTTCTCCTTTAACGTACTGTTGCTGTTGAGCGTTAGCCGAGTGCAAGAACCAGACTGGATCGGGTGAGGCGGAATTCTGATTTTATTATTTAATTCTAAAACTTATATAGACTTTTAAAAGTTTCTCCGGATTGGGTCAATTCAAAACCTCCCCCTAGGCCCATAGGCCAGGTAGAACTGCCCATCTTTCCAGAGACAGTTTCAATAACATCCAAACCTTATCTTTATTTATAGAACACAGGGAGAAGAAGAGAAAAATTCCCATGGGAAAGAATCTGTGCTACCACAACGTACAAAAGGCCATATGAGATAAAACCTCTTTCCTAGCTTTTTTCCAACCTATTTTCCTATGTGTTCAGTCAATAATGAACAGTGCATCACAGCCAGACATAAATAAACAAGAATGCGATTCCACTTTAATTCTTGTTCTAGAAAACAGTTTTTCCTGTCTTAGTCTCTCAGACAGTATCAGAAGGTTAAGTATCTTCTCTTTGTTTCTTCATTACAGTAATTTTGCAAGAGCCCTAAGGAACACCTGTACAGTCATTATGGGTGAATCTCAGTACAGACCTAACCTACTTGGACATTTTTGGCTTTGTCCAGAGTTGTATTGGCCTGAAGGTGTATCTGAATATTTTAAAATTCACACAAAAGTTTTTCTCTGTTCCACTGGATCAGGTATGTGAAAATTATAAATGTTGACCTCAAGCTTTACTTGTTTGCCCATGCTTGGCCTGCCAAAAAACAAAGTATATCAATAAACTGGTTTAGATGCACAGGAAAATCCAAGTTTTAAGCAGATTTAATTAAGAATATTCTTTCAAAAATGTGGGGATATGCAAAGCATCTTGTATAGTGTTTATCTAGTTGTTTTTTAAAGATGCCCACTGGAGTTGCTTCTCCTACAGCAGTAAAACCATTTCTCTCTTCCTAGTATGAATAATTCTTAACACAGGAAAAAATCATAACTAGTTTTGGAAGCAGAGGCTGTGGGTTGGAGAGAGCACAGCATGAGGGGAAGCTATCAAGGAAGGAAGGCAGGAGGTTAGATCAAATTGTGAGTCTACAATTCAAGAACCTTCTAGAAAACTGCTGTTCACAGTCCTTTCCAGCAGAAACTTTTGGTTCAGTGACTTGTCATTAGATAATAAAGGGATTCCTTCCCTGTAACTTATATAAACAGCAATTTTTTTGTCATTTCTTGGTATTTTGCAGTATATTTTCTGCTCAGTATGTGGTACAGAATGAGGTTATCATGTCTCATCATCTTTCATGCCAGTGAATGTAAGGTTTACTGTAGCTACCACATTTCCCAACCATATGTCATTTATTTCCTTAGCACTCATTTTAACTAAGATATTCACTTACAGCATGCTTAAACACCCAGTCTCAAGTTCTCCCTTCACATGTAATTCTTCTGCCTGCTGTCATTTTCCTCACAAAATGTCTCATTCAGTGATATTTTGAAATTTAATATCAATAAATAAATTAGTCAGGTTGAGTTCTCCTATATAAACAGGAAATAGAAAATTTCCAGGAATTTAATACTACTTTATAAATATTTCTTCCCTTTGCAATCACTCAGAATCCCTAAATACAGAGCCCCAGGTGCCCTTTAACTGAAGGAGAAGGTTGGAGGAGTGAGGAGAAGTAACTGCAGCTAAACCCAAATTGCAGTGGGTAAAACTGTGTGTTCAGCCTTTACCAACCTCAATATTTAGTAGTTCATTTGTCATAATATTTATTCATTTTTGCCAGCAGCCTTGAGAACGAAGAAAGTAATGGCCAAAAGGGCACTATTTCTCTCTAGCTAATAAATCCTCCACTCTAATGAACTTTGAACCTCCTGGGTCTTGCTCACACCTGCCAGGCCGTGGTTCCACATAGGTGGCTTTTTTCGGCTTGCTGCACCAGTAACATTTAATCCAAATCCAGAAGTCCATACTCCCCATTTAAAATGTCACCAGGTCTACTTTTGTAAAGGTAGCTGCAAGTAAGCTTAGAGATCTCTGGACAGGAAACCTGGAAAAAGATTAGCCAGGATAGTGTGTTCTCTTTGTCTAGTTGAAAATAGGCCTGCCCACAACAAATTTCCACTACAGTGTATTCTTTTTTTCAGTAACATCCTTCATATTCTTCCTTCTTTTTAAAATCATGCAAAATCTGCAACATTAAATATTTTTAAAATACAGAACACATTTCAACACAAACTGCTACCACCAACTTCACAGGCATGAAAACACACTACATCCAATCTACAAAATGAACCTCTTGCTTTTTTTTCTTGTCAAGAAAGGAGTTTCTGGCTCTCTTCCCCTGGGCTTTCTGTATAGAATGACAAAATTTGAGGACAGATTCAGCTATTGATTATTCACAAACAACCATTTGTCCAGCTCGGTGTGTGATTGTGTGGTCACAATACCTTCATAACAGCTTTTCGTGTTCCTCAGAATTTAGAATTTTACATTTGTGCTAAAACAGAAACACAGCTGATGATAGATCATCTCCTCCTCCAAAGCCTTTAAAGATAGCAGGATGTGAAGATTATCAAGGATCCCAGAACTCTCTTTTATATTCATTTTACAGATGCTGCACCACACATGAAAGCGGTGGAACAAGTGGGATCAGCAGAAAGAAGCCCTTCTTCCCACCTCTCAGTGAGTATCTCTTTCCTTTGCTTTTTTTCCTCAGCAACAAGTTGGCAACTCTAAGGTTCTCCTGAGACATGGTGGCATCAACTCTGTGTGGATAAAGAGTAAAATACCTAAGGTTCATTCCTGTGACTACAGCTTCCAATGATAACTTTCATTGCCAGGCTGAAAACTTCAAACATTCATTTGAATTTAGGAGCAGAACACTGGCATCCGTGTGGATCACTACAGCTGGCCTACGGACATCTCAGGTAGCTCACTGCAATCTGCAGGTGTTTGAGGAATTTGACAAGATCCTCCCTTGATTTCAACAGCTCAGCAGCAGTGCAGAAGCTTTGCATTAAATAACAGGCTTTGGAAATGTTAAGCTCCTTCTTGTGTTGTTTAATTCATAGACAAATAGTCCATTGTGCTATTTTATTTTCAGTTATTTTTAAAAAAATTAATAATGTGTTCTGTTAAAGACCGTACTCATTTTGCAAAAAATATCTTTTTAATATGGGACAATACACACTTGAGACACTACAATAAGTATTGTTGCTAAAACTGCTTGTGATAAGAAGTGGGTCTTCAAATGCAGATACTTAAGGTAAAAAGGAAACTGCAGTACATAACAATTCAAAAGTTAAGTCTTTTGAGCCAAAGCTGTACCACTTTTAGCATCAAAACATCTTATTAGACTATTAAAGAAAAGCCTTGCGTCTTGTCAGCAGTTGTTTTGGGTCATGAGTATAAATATTTCCAAGTAATTTGTGGCCAGACAACACACTCTTTGTTCAGGGATTTAATATTTCAACTATTTGCTAAATGTCAACTTCTACAGCAAATAAACAAAATTTAACAACCCACATGGAGAACTGCTTACAGAAAATTATTCTGGCAAATGGTGCTGTATATAAGAAATATTTCATGACAATCACAACATGTTTTCATGGTTTATATTCATGATGACAGTTACATTGTAAATTCTACAATAAGTTTAGGTAAAAGCATATACTTCAGTTATCTGTACTTATGCCTTCCATTTCTACCTTCCAATATTTATACCTATTGACAATTTCTGAACACCTGTTATCAGAGTAAATCTTCTAGGGCACTATTCTTTATTTTGATTAAAAAGTTCCTGTATTTTCTCTCATGGGAACAGTCCTCTAGTGAACAGACACAACTGCCACAGGCTTGGGATTTTTGCAGTTACCTCTTGTGTCCCTCACTAGAGATCTGCAAACCATATGTTGAAATACATTGTCCCCAGTCTCCAACACATCACATGAAAAGGAAACAGTTTATAAATAAGGTACTTAAAGAAAGCTCTTTATGGGTTGCTCAATTTCACTTGCAGCAGCAATAGGCCAGGTCTGATTACAAATACTTGTATGGGTGACAAGAAACTATGATTTGAATGCCACCAAGGGTATCAGTATTATTCAATAGCAGTGAAGGTGGCACAGCTCCACGCCAGGTTATTGGGAAAAGACCTCATCATGTGCTTGCCTGGATCTCCAGTTACAAGCTCTTCTCAAAGGACTGGAGAGTTTTCAGCCTGTCTTGGGGTGACTTTATCAGGTGTATCCCCTATCCTCGCTCTATGCCCAGACATGATTCCTGTGCCTTTCTGTGCCTTTAAACTGAGCCCGAGAGAGGAAGGAGAAATAAAAAGGCCATCTGAACTTTTCAAAGCAGTCTGTGCTTCGAGGTCCCAACTCCTCTGCGTTTCTCGGCTGTGGGGAGAAGAGGGGAGGAAGCACCCTTCCTGCTTTTCAGCCAGTGGTTTTTCGGCTCTTTTTCTTCAGAGAGAGACAGAATTAAACCTTGTTTTTTTCTGGGACTTTGGTTTTGTTTCCTTCTTTCCTGGACTTGTTCAGAACACCAAAACATCAGAATCCCACTGAGGAACATTCCACTGGCCTGGAGGGGGGCCCCCACACCGACCCAGCTCCAAGGAGGAGGAGAGAGACCACACTCACAGAAAGACTCTAAAAATCGTTCAGGTTTTCTCTCCACAGCGAGAGATTTTATTATTTAGCATTGTTGTTCTTTTCCTGGTGTTTTGTTAAATAAATAGGGTTTTTTTTTCCTCTTTCACATTCCTCTGAAGAATATTTCTTTCCCGAACCTGGTGGGGGAGAGGTGGCTATAACCTGCCTTCCTTTGAGGAGACGTTCCTTTAGGAAGTTTCCCTAATTTTGGCCCAAACCGGCACACAGCCAAAAAAATAAAAAGTAAAAAATTTGTACATAAGTCTGCCACAAAAACAGTGTTCTTGCAGGCAAGCCTTTACCGCCAGTTCTGATTTTACCCAACTTGGTGAATGTCTGAGATACAACAAGCTCTGTCCATTCTCCCTTGGTCCCTGACCAGTTTTTCCACCACTGTTAATGTGTGGCAAGGTGCTCCTTGCCCCTCAACCTGCTACACCAGGAAAGACAAATAATTCCTAGTGTGAGAAAAATGTTCTCTCTCATATGGCTCTGCCTCCACTTCCCACAATCTCCTTAAGAGACATAAGAACTGTAAACAAAAATGGATTTTGGTTGGATTACCAACTTTCCTTTTGGTTATCCTTTAAACTTCTACAAGCTAAAAAACTTGGATTTAGACATTTAAGTGTACCAAAACCCCACCCATTTCCTTGATATATCTCAGGAAAAAGCTCTGCTGCCAATTTTCTCTCCAAGAAACAATGTACCTCTAAGAATAGACTTCACCCCGGTTTTCCTCAATTTAAAAAAGTTATTTTTGTAATATCCCTCTTGGCTTTGTGTTTTGGTTTGGTTTTTAAACACTTATGACCATTTAGCAGTGAAATAGCTATCAGTGATGAAGTAAACCCCCTTCAGTGGTGTCTTGTGCTAGCTACAATTTGATAGCAAAGGCCACGATAGAAAGGAAGAATATACTCAGTACTGATTTAATTTCCATGCACATCTCTGCTCTGCACTACTAGAGAATTCATTCTTGTCTGTACATTACCCAAAAGCCATGTTTACTGTTAGAAGTGAATCACTACCAGATTTGCATACATGCTAATATGTACAGAACCACCTATATGTATCAGATAATCTAGATTTCTATACAAAGCCTTGAATAAACAAGGTACAAAAAGAAAATCAATGACACTCACTCTCTAATTTTGCTACGTTAGTTCAAACAGAATAAAAACAAATTTTCACTATGACATTTAATCCTGGGATCTTTTGAAAATGAAAATTTGCAGTAAGAATTTGTTCAAAAAATTTCAGCTGTTTTTTTGCCTCTTTTCAGTATATATAGGAAGAGTTATACTATTCAATCCTTTAGAATTCGTTCAGAAATAATTTTCCTTTAGAAATAATGCAACAAGAAAAACTAAAACTTGTAAGCTTTCCAGCTAAAGGAAATTATGCTCACCTTACAGACTGTACTGGCTATTAGAACAAAACTGCAATGAGCACTGCCTTATGATACTTGTGCATTGGACATGCAGACACCAAAACTTGTGATTCTGCTCCCCAGTCTTTCTTCTATGACAGCACCTCAGCAGACTCAACTGTTTCTCAAGCTCTTTATTTTCATACAAGACCTACAATGGCCAGCCTTCTTCAGACTTTCTAGTCCACCGAGGAAGGACCAGATCTGTGTGTTATATATTGAGAGAAAAAAAAGAGGTGTTTGTAGCTGACAGACAGTGCCATATGTACATATCAAGTGCGGATGAAGAAAGTTTCAAAAGTTGCCACAAATACTTCCAATGAAATATTTCAAACTCAACTACAGTATCAAAAATTATACTGTGTTTCTTTAAAAGGAATAAGATACTTTATATAATTCTCAGGGAATTTTAGAAATAATTTTCAGAGAAAATTGTTCCAGGAAAGTGAAAACATTCCTTGATTAATTTCTGTTCTTCTAGACTCTTGTGAGAGCATGCTGCTGCTGATAGAATAATCTTGTTTTGGCATATAAAACTACAAAAGCTTTGATGTTTCATTCTATGATACTCATCCAGTTCAAGAAAAACACTAAGAAAATATATTTTGATACCAGTGTAATCAGGTTACACTACACATCATGCCAGTATGATATGCATTTGCATTTTTGTGATTTATATTAGGGCATATTTTTGAAAGCTCCCTTCATAAACTAAGAGGAGTGTTTCTAGAATTTCATTTTTGCTGTGAATCTTGAAGCAAATCCAACCTTACAGAACCTATTTTTGTGACCTTGACAGGAAAGAAATCACTTTTTAAATGTCTCCAGAGCACCCTGCTTGGCAAAAATGTGAATTAATGTTCCCTTACCTCTGACTTATCAGGCTCCTTTGAAATGTCTGGATGAACCCCCAAGAATTAGAGACCCCAAAATCACTTCTGAAAACTCATCCAGTGTTAAACCCTGGTAGGAGCAAACAGAAGATAGTTTCAAATGGGGGGGGAAATGCAACATCCAGTTTCAAGAAAAGGCATTCAGGTAAATGTGGTTTAATCTCAAATCTCCTGCTACTCACTGAACTATAATTCCCCATTCATGCACCTTGAAAAATTACCAATTGCAGTCACCTTTGCACTGCCATCTCTGGGTTATCTTGCATCTCCCCACTTTGTGACTCCCTTTCAGTAACACTGCTTAAAAGCATCCAGTATACAACAGCAATAGAATAATCAATCTACAGATTTCTTTTCTATAACATCTTCTAGCTTCCCAAACTTTGTCAGCCTCTGCTGTGCTGACACAAGACACACCCACCAAACTTTAGATCTTATGCCTTTTTTTCCTCTGCAAAAGGACAAACCTTCCACTCATTTTGATGCTAAAACTCCAGGGTTTTTTCCAGTGTTAAGTTGTCACAAAATAGTCCATCTGTTTTAAAAAAATATCTTTTATTTGTTAATTCCCACCTCCTTATTGCGTATCTGTCAGTGTGGTCATGAAGCATAATGTCCCTGCAAAGATGTAATTGAACAAGACTTGTGGCTATGACCTGGTTACTCTGTAAGTAATTGCATCTCTTTCAGGCTGCCTATGTGACAGGAAAAGATACCCAAGGATGTCACAGAAAGGTACCTAAAGAAATGGGATCATGTTAATGCAACAAAACCCCCCACATTAATTTACTCTTTTGGAGTGGGTTCTCAGTGACAGATACACATTGCACTGCCTTATACTATTTAAGGCATCCAGCTTCCACTTGAACTTCTTCATCTCTAAATTTTGGACCAAAAATTTATATTGTACCTTTTTTCAATATAAATAATGAAATGGAGATTGCAAAAGTGTTCAGCAATAAATTCTCTATAAAAAAGAAACTACGTCAGCTTAAGGAACATTGTTTAAATAGACTACATTAGAAAAACTACATGGAAAGGACTAAGATCAAATCTCTTCTTTTTCACTTTAGTTTAGTTTATCAGTGCTGTGTCTTTTATAAGCTAGACAAGTTATTTACAGGCTCAGAAAGAGTACTATTGTTTATCAGGCTAAACAATGAAAAAAATGGCTCTTGTGAGGGTGGTTGTTGTCAGCAATTAGCTGCCATACTGATCTCAAAACTTTCTTCTGCAACATAGACCTTAACTGCAATAACTCCATCACACACTTTTCCTATAGTTCCTTTTAGGTTTTTTCTCCTTTCTCAGTTATTTCTGTGTAAATATATATGTTGAACAAAATCTCACAAGTGGCACTACTGGTGGCAGCATATGTTTATTCTAGATCCAAAATATATTACATAGAGGATTTTTTCATAGCTATTTCTGCATATATATTCTACATGGATTTTGTGAATGATCTGAGCAGGGATGGCAGAACAGACTGCAGCCTTTTCCACCCACAGCACTGAGGCAGAAAAAGTCTTCATACCAAATAGGAAGCCACACAGGACTATCAGGTACCATTAGGTTTAGCAATCTGCTAGCAGTTTTCAGGTTGTTTTATCAACTTGAGATGTAGGTGGAATTTAGACACCTGGATTCTATTGAAAGTGCTTAAATCTTCATTTAAATTTAGTTCCAAGATCTTCCTTTGAGGAAATTTGAGGTCTGCGCAATTCCCAGACATGGAACAAGGACTCAAGGAGTGAGTGAACTTTTGGGACTGATACATTCTAAGGAGAAGCATAAGTACTCATACTTGGAGCCTGGCAAAACAGGCAGGGAGAGAGAGATGATCCTTGTGTATAAAAATCTCAGAATCAACAAAAAGGCACACTTATTTGCATAGAAATTCTAGATCCTCATCAATTTAATGGAAGCCTGGAATAGTCATGAATTATTGGCCAAGATACAGACTGGAAAAGTTCCCAAAAAGTGTTTCATTACTTGTGTGGGTGTGGGGAAAGTGTTATAATTCTTCAACTGTATCTGAGTAGTTATGTTTCTTTATCACTTTCTAAGCCAAAGAACTATTTTTAAATTGAATTAAAAATTGCTACTTATGCAGTTATCCTGTGGATACTCTCCAAAACAGCATTTCTGTAGCTATCTTGGGTCAGAACAGCACAATGACTCAGCATGAAAACACCACCAGTTCAAATACAATTAATTCCCTTTTTCTGTTCATTCCCTACTAAGATGTGGTTTGTATCCATCCCTCATAATTCACTTGTAATGTTTTCTCACTCTTAAATATGAAGAATGTAAAGGAATTTAGATGTGATATAATCTATTTAATTCAGAACCAGAAAAGTGGAGCTTTAAGAGCAAAAGAAAAAAATAATCCAAACACACTAACAGGAAATGCTTAAAGAAGACTATTCACTGAGACCCAATTATCCTGTAAAAGTCTCTGTAGCTCCTACCTTTCTACAGAGCTACTTCTCATATCACAGATGGAGAGAATAGCAAAGGTATTTATTGACTGAGTATCAAGTCATCTTGCCTGTTTAATCCTTGTGAAATTTGAAAAGGCAGAAATACTCTTGTCTCTCCATCATATCTGCTTTAGATCTGACAGACCTGCCTGTAAGCAGATAGCCTTTTTCCAAAGTGGGGGCTTAAATAAGATAGAGACGCCTAAAAATTATGTTCATCTCAGGTCACCCTGATAAAGATCTGTGAAGTTTTTTATGTTGTGAAACAAAAGAGAAGATATGATCTGAAGAAAAGCATAATAGTCCAAATCTTGGTAACTTCAAGGACATTATCTCATGATCTCTGCAAATTCAGATCTTTGTGAATAATCAAACAACTTTTCCAACCTGGCTTCTTCCTTGTGCACCCTGTGCAAAGTTAGATAACCCCGTAACAGCACACTAATATCTACTTTGCACCCTCATCGTTTACACAACTTAGAATAAAAGCAACTTTAAAAGTACAAGAAGTGCTTGGTGTGTCTAATTAGGAAAAAAATACAAGGTTTTCCAACAGAACAAAACCAGCCCATTTGTATACCCCATGCTGATATGCTATTTTCAGAGCTTTCCAACTGATAGATTCAGCTAAAAAACGCATCCACCACTAAGGGCTGTGCAGCAAAATCTCTCTGTGAGCAATAGGCTTGCCAGCTGCTGGCATTTCAGGGCTCTCAGTGGCATAAGCTGAGTAGCACATATTTATACAAGGGAAACAAATCAAAAAGCCTTTTCAATTTACTCATTTTATCCTGTTTGGTAGCTCCTCAAAGCCTCTGTTTTACTAACTTAATTGTTTGTTTAATAAAAGGTATTATTATTTCTCCTTACAAGCCCTGCCTAACAGTTTGAAACAAACTTGGTTTTTTAAGATTAATTCAATAGTAATATTCTTTCAGCTATTTACTTGATTCTCATATCTGCTTCAGGAAGAACCTAGAGATTCAACAAATTTTAAAATAGTCAATTTATTTGCTCTCTCTGCACTGTCTGCAACAGCCTCATCTTTTACTTCAGGAGAGATGTTACTGGATCACAATGAAGGTTTCCTAAAGTGCCCTAAAGAGCCAGGCGACACTGCAATTCTTAATTATATTTCAAAAATGTTTATTTGTCCTGTCTTAACCCTTCTTCCTAAACAAATGTCTCCCATGTGACCTCAGGATCTACAAGATTTAATTATATCTTAATGTCTCTGAGGATAGTGGCCAACTTGAAGGACAGTGAGTTTCATTCACTTTCCCTTCTTCTGGAATTATTATTGAAATTTCCTGGTCCTGTATTTATATTAGTTGCCCTGAGATAGTAAGGCTAGTAAGGGAGGTATCATTGGTAATCTTCTCCTCCTACATAACAGAAAATATAGAAGTGTTTTCAACAAAGCCTTGCAAAAATGGACCCTGTGAAAATGGTCTGACCCTCTAATGCACTATATACACTGTGATTTGCAGCTCCTGTATCACAAACAAAACTTAAACTGGAAGTATGTGTTTTCAGAGATAGATTTTCCTCACTGATCATTCAAGGATTTCCTAACTACATACATGTAAGAACAACTGCTGATAAGACAGCACCATTACCATCAATGCTATACTGGCAACATTTCATCAATCACAGCTGATCTTCATGATGCCTCCCTGGTTTGCATATTTTGTACAAATGCACTACTCAAAGACTTGTTAATATCCCAAGCTAATCTTTGGCCTGGGTTAGCAGTGTTACAACAGTATAGGATTAATTATTTTTAAATAGGATTACAAATGATGGAGATTTTTACTTTTTTTTTTGCCGAGAAGTAGAGACATTCTGTTAATGAATTGGTGGCTTGTCTCCTTTTATTTATGATACCCACTTACTTAACTATATAATGGATTTGGGTGACAGAGGTTAAAGCATCGTAAGTCACAGAATTTTAATTTCAAGTAGGTAGTAGACAACAGTATAATGAATTATGAAGAGATGGTGTTCAATAAACATTCCGTGATAGAAGTGAAAATGCAAAGACGAGAATAATTCTAGTTTAAATCAGCACTAGCTGGTGAAAATCAGTCATTTACAAGAGGTTATATTCTTTCTCAATACAGAGATACATCTCTTGTTAGCATTTTAGGGGGAGAGGGGAGTGGAGGGAGAACTGAAAGAAGACAAGAAGAGATGCAGTCATCAGTGTGACCCATTCAGTCAAAGCCCCTGTTCAGCACACAGCAGGGACCTCAAATGTAAAACTAAGAAATGGAAAAGAGTAAAACCCCAGTGCTACAGTGTGAATCATCACACATCCTTAAGAAAGCTTAATTATGTTAACCTGTTTTCAAAACGTTAGTAGAAATGGACGTGGCAAGCTCAGAGACAGACATAAGAACAATCCAAGAATAGAAATATTTTAAGAAAAATCCAAGAATAGAAATATTTTAAGAACAATCCAAGAATAGAAATATTTTGTGGCGAAAGAGCGGAAAAATGAATCACCTATCTTAGTGAAGTATAGTATAGAGAAGCAGAGAATAACATTGGGAAGGTAGACAAGCCTATTCATATTCTCTTGCAATACAGGAATTAAGTTAAAAGTTTAACTTAGATAAATTAAGTTAAAATTAAGCAAATTTCAACGTAACAGCAATTAAAATAAACAAAAAAAAAACCAAAAACAAACAAACAAAAAAAAAACCACCCACCACAAACCCTTTGATACTGTAAAGTCTGTACATGGATTTCATTGCTACAAGATGCTTTTCAGCATTCAGGTAATTGCTGGCCAATACAGAAGTCACAAAATAAAGAGCATTGGAGCAGAGGATGCTTGTACAGAAATTAAAGTTCTGAAAATAATACAAACTGTGATGCTGCTTGGTACAAAACAACATCCATTTACTCTACGAAACTCTTTGAAAGACTGCTGCTTTGCAGAAACCTAATGCAGAGCCTTTTTGAAAACTTTCTGAAGTAAACAGTCAAGGCTGCTGTTGGGTGTCAAACTTGGTAAACTACTTCTGCAATCTAGTTATGAAGCTCTTCAATTTCAGTCTATTGTGTGGAGTTGTAATGAAAAGTTACTCTTTAGCTGTTAAAATTCTTGGCATAGAATTTAGGCTGTGGAAAAGGGAAAGGCTGAAACTTACTTTAGAATAGGAGCTGCATGGAATAAAGGACTCTGTTAGCCTTCCTCCGCAGAGAACTCTGACACAGGCAAATGTGGGCTCTTAGGTATGGTTTTTATATCAAAACTGAACACCTAAGATACTCTTCTGCAGTGTGTACACACCTCCTTGTTGCCCCAGTGACTGTATCTTTTGAAAGAAGCTAAATGTCAATGAACATAACTTGGTTTTCAAGACAGCAGGTGAAAATTTTTAAAAAGCAAACATTTGAAAGTAATTTTTTCCTTCAAACAAAACATTATTTGTCAAAAATGAAATTGAGCTATTCTGTGATTGTCCTAGAATAAAGATAAAACCCTAGTCAGCTATAATTTCTGCTCCTTCTCTGGTCTGGTAAAACTCCACTGAACCTACTGAGGTTACACTGTCACCAGCTTTGAAAGAATCAGCTCAAATCTATCTGTGGTATAAAGCAGTTTAAAGACATATGTTCCAAATTTTAAAGCAGCTGGAAATGCGCTATTACTTGCATAGAGCCATGGTAAACGTTGACAGTTTAGGTCCAGTTTTGCTTTGACACCTGGGCTCTCGAGTGACAGCAAGGAAGCTACCCCAGAGGGATAACCAGGCACCTGGGCTGGCATACGGGCGGCAGCTCACCCTGCTCCGGCGGGCTCCTTCGAACAGAGAGGCTGCGGGCTGGCACTCGCCTCGCTCCCTGCTCTGAGCACGGCTCATTTCCAAGGGACCCGGAGGAGGAGGCAGGAGACCGCTGGTGGGACCGCTCACGGTGGGTCCCCGCGCCGGGGCCGGCGGCCGTCCTGGGTGCCCGGGGCTGCAGGCAGCGGCGCGGGGCCGGTCCCCCGGAGCGGCGGGAGGCCAGGGCAAGCCTCGGGGCGCCGGGCTCTCTCACCTGTCGATACTTATCACGCAGAGGGTCATGATGGAGGCCGTGCAGCACATGACATCCATGGCGATGAAGACGTTGCAGAAGAGGCGCCCGAAGATCCACTCGCCGCCGATAAGGTCAGTGACGCTGACGAAGGGCATGACGGCCAGGGCCACCGAGAGATCGGCCAGGGCCAGCGAGACGATGAGATAGTTGGAGGGCTGCCGCAGCTTCTTCACGAAGCAGACGGAGATCACCACCAGGCAGTTGCCAGCGATGGTCAGCAGGGTAATGAGGCAGAGCACGGCCCCGATGAGAACTTTCTCCGCGTTGCCGTAGCTGAGGATCTGCTCCCCGCACCGGGAGTCGTTGGCGGGGAGGGGGCTCCCCGTGGGCAGCGCCGACGGGGGGGGCGACGGGCCAAGCTTCGCCAGGCTGCGCGGGGGCCAGGAGCCGGCGATCATCCTGCCGCCGCTCAGCGCCCGCGGATCCTCCAGCACCAGGGGCCGGAGGTTACCGTAGAGGTGGCTGCCGTTGAGGGCGAGCACCATGGTGGCCTGAGCAGCCCATGAAGCCCCGCCACCCGTTCTCCGTCTGTCCCCGGAGCCGAGATGCTCGGGCTCCTCCTCGGGCGCCCGGCGCCGCCCGCCCCCTCGCAGCCGGCCGAGCGGCCCGCGGGGGCTCAGCCTTCAACTTCCCCCGGGACTGCCGGGCTCGCCCACGGCACATCCCGGGTGGCCGCGGGGTGGGCACGGCGCTATCGCCCCCAGCCCGCGGGCAGAGGGGCGGGCGGGGGGGGCGGCCGCTCCCCTCCC
>VZTH01019210.1:36437-69020 GCA_013397815.1 Aleadryas rufinucha
CCCTCCCACCCGCGCCCGTCACCCGCTCCCGCCCGCGGCTGCTTTCTGAAGGCGACAAGGGACGGGATGGGAACCGCTCCGCCTCCCTCTCCCTCCTGCCCTCCGAGCTGCAGGTGGGGGTGCGCCCCTTGCCCGCAGTCCGGGGCGCCGGCTCCTCCTGCGGCTTCTCCTTCGCGGCCGCCCCAAGCGAGGGGCGCTCTGGGAGCCCCACGTATTTATGTATATGTGTATATATGTATATACCTATATATGTATGTACATACGCAGGTTGCACCCAGGAAGCTGCGAGGGGGTGGCCGCGGCTGGCGCAGAGGCGCCCGCAGGCTGAGCTGCCCCGGCCGGAGCGGGGTACGAGCCTCTCGGTTTGCCGGCTCCGGCACAGAGCTGTGGCCACATCGGCTGCTTCGGAAGCCCAGCGGCACGTCCGTGAAGAAGGGTTCGGGCCGGCGGGACCCTGGCTGCTGCTTGGAGAGTTGATAGTGGCCGCTCTTTTAAGATCTATCTCCAACAATAGGGTCAGCACTGAAGCACTTCTCTCTGTATCCAAGCTTGCAGATTCTTCTTGCTTATTAAGTTGATGTGAATCACCTATATTTTCTCTTTTATTAATATTTTTATAGTCTTATTTTGAATTTACTCAGTGTTCCATGTGTAATTCCTTCAGTAAAGCCAAACCAAACAAACTCCCATTGCTTGAATTACCTGCTTTTCTTGCAGGTTCCCTGGACTCCTAGATACAAGCCAGTTTCTGGGACTCACTAGCTTTCTCAATTCTCTAAGTCCTATTCTTGCCTCTAAGTGGGGTGAAAACTAACTGTTTGAATTGTGAGTTACCCATGGGATGTCAGCAGAAGATCACACCCCTTGGGATAGTAACATGTGAAACAGTAAGGACTAAAAACAAGGAACACCTGCTCCTGAGCGTCCCTCATATTTTCAACATGAGATAGAAGCCAGATGAACTAGAGAAGGAGAGGAAATGGAAAGCATTGGTCCCAGATGTAACAGTAATCATGGACCATGACGTTTGAATGAGGGAAGACCTTGCAACAATATAGCAAGTTTTATTTATGTGTGCACCAGACAGGGAAGAACTGTTCGTGGGGCTCGCTAGTAAGAAAGGCTGCAGGATGGTCGCACGTTACACAGACTTAAAAATCTGCTTCGAAGATAGACCTAATAAGATGCAGCTATTGGAAAAAAAACCTCAAAACCGTTAACTGACAGTCACATGGACTACTGAAACATAAATCCATAGCAATTGAGGCTTCCATACTTGATTTACAGAATGTCTTGGTTTTAATGAACTCCTCCATTCTGTCAGCATCTCCTGTTTTCTCCATCTTCTTCCTGTTGGAAGACAGGCTTTCCAACATGCATGACTCTGCATTGGCCCATATGTGAGTACATACGGACTGAAGGGTCAGGCTCAGCTGTGCCTGACACAAGCTGAGCACAGGCAGAGCCTCCTGAGGTCAGAAACGCAGCGGGGTTTGGTAGTTCAGTTGCTGCCTTTCCCTTCCACCTCCACATCTTGATTTGACTAAGATAATAAAATAAGCAATGATAAGGATAAAATCAAGTTGGGCAGCTCTTTGACTATTACGAAGTTGAAAGTGTTTTCCTGTTCAGTCAAGTATTTTCCTACACTTTGTTAGTTGCTTTATTGTATCCAATCACAATAAAAGCAATAAAATCACAAAATAAAAATCCCTGTTAAACCACCTAGAACACGTTTATGAGCCTTGAGCTTCAGGTGAGTTACCCCACCAGATGATAAATCAAGTCGTTTGTCCTCCTCAGTTAAGCAAATACTAGGAAAAAAAGGTCTTTAGAAATGGCAAGGATATATCCAAGTTAAAACATTAAGGCAAAATTTGGAGAGAGGAGAATGTTTCCTTATTGGTTGAATACATTTTTTAAAAATAGTGTCTGAAGTACAGCTAAGGAGTTAGAAACTTAGTAAATTTTTTTCAAAATAGATTCTTATCACAAAAGCTGATAAAGTTGTACAATTTAATACTCCCAGTAAAAGCAATTTTTCGGTTGCTTAAAATATCACTAAGGCAGAGCAAATTATAATCTGGTGCTTCCTGCAAATGTTTTAACACAGTTCATTAAATCAGTCATTCTTCTTGACAGCTTTTCAATACACTTCTGGAATGTGACTCTCTAAATGTTCTCAGTGGATTATACACAGGATCATTTGTGTGTACCCCTACCCATTCCAACCCAAAAGTAGGATTGAACTTTGTCTTTTGTTCTGTATCTTAAACTCCCGTACAGTTCATTAGACGTCAATCACCTGATTTCTTTCCTTCTCCAAGGCCATAGGTTACCATTCTTTGTATTTGCTGTTGTAATTTTACCTTTGAAGAAACAAAACAATTTAAATCAATTTATGTACCATTATAGAAAGGGATTTACGTACTATTGCAGAGAAGATGTGAAACCCTGGCAAGACAAAGCAACTGACACCTCTCTAAAATATATTCCTTGAAAGCTTTTTACTAGGACACGCCTAAAATATCTTCCAGTTTCTGGCACCTTACCAGATTCAACCGGGCTGGGTTGAATCTGGTAATGTGCTTTCCTTGAGAGTTTAGAGGGTTCACATGTGCAGTGTCTGGGAAAGCACAGGGAGTACATCATTCCTTGAGACAACATCTATTCTAGGTACTTAAAACAACAATACATGAAAGCAGGACTTGATCTTTCCAAGGGTACATCCCACTTTTGTCTTCAGTGATCCTGTTTAAAAATTCTAACACGTTGTTCCAGACAGCATACAGAAGTGAAACAAATGTCCAATTAGGTGTCAAGAATAACAAGCTGACATTCATTCTCTCCCAAAGAAATTACTTTTTCACCTTCCATTAGGCTTCAATAAATATAATCAAATCATTTTTCTGGCTGGGCTTAGTAAAATCCTGTCCTTTGAGTAATTTCAGCTCTCTATGCATAAAAGCCTCTCAATTTTTCCATATACCTCCAATTCTGTGCTAAGTCCTTTGTCCCTCATTCTTTCTGCACTCATTGAAGTTAAACTATTTTGTAAATATTTGATAATGTACTTTATTTGCAAATCTCATTTTTGATATTTTATAGTTGTTATTTAGAAAAGTTTCAGATTGAAAAAAGAAAAAAAATGCAAGAGAACGTTTTGCTTTGATTTTTTTTTCCTCTCCCAAAGCAGTTAACTCCTTTGTTTAACTTTTTCCCCTCCTCCAGAAATAGTGGTAATCACATAACATCTTCAGCCTTTGTCATTCATACTAAGTGTATAATATAGCAGTGGGTATTGGTATCAATTCTTTGCCCCCACACTAACGAGGTAATGTAAAATAGGTTATCAGGGCTAGCCAAGGAAATACAGTTTCCCAAGCACATGTTGATTTAGTGGGGACAGACTGTATCTATCAGAGTGTTTGTGTTGAAAAACCTGACACTAAATCCTGGCTCCTTCATCCCTCCCTGGAGGACTTAATGCTTGCAGACAGCAGGTCTGTGCTAACTTGGAGGATCTTGACTGAAATGGGTCAAGGAATGCAGTGCAAGAGCTTCAGCAGTGAAGGAGAAAATGCTGACAGCCCAGCATGGTAACACTTTCCCTCACACAGCTGCTTCTAGAAAACAGATGAGCCCTGCTCATCTTAGCTTAAAAAGTTGAAGGCACTGCTACATTCCCTTTCTTAAACCATTCAATATTGTATATATGGCAGGAGGGTCACATAAGTACACAATGCAATAAATAAACAGATCAGAAAATTTTCTTGTTCTTTTTTCTTTTCTTATCATCCCATTTTTTGTCCTTCCTTGCCTGAGACAGCTTATCTCCTTGAAGTGTTCTTTTTATTTGTCTGTCATATATTTTTTTAATTTTCTTTCCTTTTCATCTTTTTTTCTTAGAAACCAATATAAGATTAGTGAGGACCTACTGTGGGGAACAATAAATAAAGTACAGGTATATATTTCTTCTGCCTTGGGGAAATATGTTGTCAAAACGTTTAGAATATTTTATCAGAGACTGGCTAGAGGTATTACTGAAACCTTGATTTTTATTCCCAGCATGTACTGTTTAGCAAATAACACTCTTGTCTAACTTCTAGCAAATATGTTGCAGCTGCACTTTTATTTTCTGCCTTTTCTTGTCTTTGTGAAGATAAATCATCAGCACTCTGTGGCAGTAAAACAGAGAGGTAACTATTCCCGTATTTGGCATTTCTTATCATTGTCAAAATAAATACTTCCATCTGTGCAACTTAAATATGAAATTATGTCTTCCCTTTTTTTGGAACCAGCAAATACTAACAACAACAAGCTGGCATCTGAAAAGAAAATGAACAATTAAGATGACATTTTTGCTTAAAATTCTGTATCACTCAAAATGAGAGCTCCCAACTCTGAAAATTCCATCTGTACCTTTACAAAGGAGCTTATTGAGGTTATGAGGTTATGATAAAAGCGACTGTGAAATTCATGTTACTCAGTTGCTGAGGCAGATAGTACTAAATAATATCTTAGTTCTCTAAAAATGCCAAATGCATAACTAAAGAAAAAAACCTGACAGTTGCTACCATGGACTGCCCATTGAAGACATATTAGAAGAATTGTTACGGTTTCTGCATTAAAATTTACTGAAAGGACTGCCTTGAGGTCTAAGTGTATTGAGAAAGAAACATTTGGAGTGAGGAGATCTGTTTTCACCAAGAAGAACTTTAGGACAACAGTGAAACAAAGCATGTTAGAAGCTTGCAGCTCAACACTGAGGACCATAAGGAAGTTCTAAGCAGACCACCGGGGCTGGCATAAATAAAAGAAGTGATATCTAAATAATAACATAGGAAACAAGGCTGTGCACTGTTCTGAGTACACAATTCATGATACCTGACGCTAAAAGTGCTTCATACTCAGATTCTTACACCATTACAGCAAATAGGGTTCTGCAGATCTTCTGCATGAAGATCTGTTTAAATGTCCTCCATTTTAAGCACCTCAAGGAAAGGTTTCTTTTGCTTGTATATTGCCAAACACAAAGGCTGCTTAATCTTCTTTGGTATGTCTGAACACTTCTGCAGTAGGTCCATTCAAAAATAACTGATACATGCTTGTGGATTGCTTTTTACATTCCTTAAGACAAATCAAGTTACATCACACACTGAGCCAAAGAAAACCTGGAATAATGTCTTGAGCTCTTCCATTTTCACACACATCAAAGAAAAACCTTGGCAATACCTTCCAGGCTATGCTGCTTATTCAAATGGCTGGCAGAGAAGCAGTATTGGCTGATCTGATATAACAGGCAAGCAACTTATAGATGCAGATGGACTAAAACAGAGCTTCTTTACTAAAATATCTTGACCTAATATTGTCAAGAAAAAAATGCTGCCATAGATGTGGCATGAACAAAGATGGTTTACCATGTGGGGGTTTTTACCCCTTGCAGAATGATGTGGTTTTTTTCCTGCCATACAGATGTGGCATGCTGTTTTCTATTGACCCTCAACGTTGCTCCAACTCCTAGTCCAGTGTCTGCAGCCCACAAGTAGCTTCTCTGCTACCACCATCCCAGGTATTTGTAACTCATCAGCTCGAAAGTCCAGAAACATGTCAAGAAGGCACTGTTGTTTCTCAGCTGTACTTTGTTAACCAAGTGATCTCTTCGGTAGAAATGAGCCAGGTGCCCAGAAGTCTCTTGTGCACAGCTGGCACAAGCTGCATCAAGGTCAGACCCTGTAAGTAGGGACATTCCAGGGTTTGGCAGCAGCCTTGGCCTTGGTTAGAAGCATTTTTGCCTCATTAAGAATTCGGGGCTCCAGGTATCCCCCAGACTTCCCCTGGTGAGCATTTGAAGATAGAAAAAGCAAAGCACCCCCTGGCCTGGCCACCTGAGGTTGGACTGGAATTGCAGACCTGCTGTCTTCAGCAGCTGCTCTAAGTCACCAAAAAAACACCTAATGAGAATTTCCATTTGTATTTTACATATTCTGTGCTATTTCTCAGCGGTAAACAACATTTGTACTTTTTCTAGCAGTGCTACACAGTGAACTTGTTTCTGGTTATTGGTCTGTGAGAATTCCTCAGCCCTTTTCCGTGTCGGGGGATATCTTTGACATGGCAGCTCGGGCTTCGTAGGAAAGAGAATAACTCTAAAACTATATAAATAAAAAAGATTAGTTTTGATTTTCATTGGCAATGTTCAGGTGAAGCTGAACCAGTTTAACAGGGGATAAACGGGCCACTGGAGCAGGGCTACCGCTCCACCTGGTGGGCACCCGGCGGCTCGGAGGGGCGCGGCGAGCCTCGGCCGGCGCCGCTCCGGCTGCGGAGAGGGGCAGAGCCGGGGCATCCACTGAGTCGGGGGGATGTCCCTCGGAGCCCGGGGTGCGTTGCCTAAGAACCAGGGGGGATCTCCTTCAGTGCCCCCGCCTGAGACCTGAGCAATCATCCCACAGGTTTTCCCCGGCCACCGCAGCCCCCTGGGGAGTCACCCGCGGCCACGTGGGGCAGCCGTTCCACCGGTGCTGGGCGTGCCGCCGGCCCGGCCCGGCCGGGACTACAGGGCCCAGGCNGCCGCGGCGTGAGCATGGCCGGCTTCGCCGACCTGTACCTGCCGCAGGGGCCGGACAAGAAGTCCCTGCAGAGCCTGCTGGAGGCCGCGGCGCACCGTGAGTCCTGCGAGCGAGGAGGGCGGCGGGGCCGGCCCGGGGCTCGGTGGGGCTGAGCTGGGGAGGGCGGGCCGGCCCTGGCCGGGACAGCAGCGGGACGCGAGCGGCGGCTCCCCTGGCTCGGGAGGCACAGCCGGAGCCTGCGGGCTGGGGTGGGCATAGCCGGACTCCCCGGGATGAGCCTTCCCTCCGCTCAGGCCGACCCTCGCCGCCAGCCCCGCCGACGGGCGCCTTTCCCCCGGCGCCTCTCCGCTCTCCCCGCTCAGCCCGCGGCTTTCTGCAAGCCAAGTACCCAGGGCTGGGTCTGCCCGGGACTGGGTCGCAGGGGAAGCTCCCGGTGTGCCCTGCAGCTCTGTCTCTGCCCGCTTAGCCCAGCCGTAACAGTTGGCTTTTTCCCAACGTGGGCAAGTTTTTCCGCCTGCAGTTCCTTAGGGCCCGGATCTTTTCCTGCAGAACTGTTGTACAGCCACGTGCTGCCTGTCCAGTGTTTGGGGCGGGTGGTTTAAATGCCCCTGGCAAGCGTATCTTCCTCCTCAGAGCCCTTTGAACGCACCTTCTCCGTTTAGGTGGCATCGTTTTGAATGCTCGCCTTGCCTTCTCCGGTAGGTGTATCTCTCCCAGCTCTGCGTTGTCTGCAGTTTTAACAACTGTCCTGAATGTACTTAGCAGTTTTCCATAAATAAAGTCATAAACAGGACCAAACTAGGCCAGACCTTTGGAGACCGAAGCCCAGGTATTCGTGTTCATAAAACTCTGCAATGGAGTAAGAGTTATCAGGACTGAACTGTGTTAAAAGCCAAACAGATTTTTTTTTTTTTCCTCTTTTAAAGCACTTTTTGGGTGAACCAGTCTTCTTAAAAAATATTATGAAATATAAATATACATGTGATTATTAATTTAAAGATATTTAAGTAATGAGTATTTTACAGTTTTCTCATTGCATTTGTTTCCTTTTTGTTTACTGGAAAAATTTTCTTACTGTGTGTTTTTCAGTGGGATATTCTGCAGTTGCACTTAATCATGTTATTGATTTTAAAGAAAAGAAACAGGTAATTTTTCTTGGGGTTATTTGTTCTTACTGTTTTCTTTAATAAACCTACTGCATTATTGTTCTCAGATAGCTTTAGCTGCAGAACACACATCTAGACACAAGTACAAATCTCTCTATTTGTAACAGAACTCACCTTTTATAATTCAGTAGAATTGCCCTGGGATTAATTTTTTATATGATTCATATACTGTCCCACAAAAATAGTTTTGTTAGTGTGGTAAATTTCTTCTCAAGATTGGAACACAGTGTTTGTTTGTTTGTAAACCCAACGCATGACATTTTTCATAACTTTTTTCTGTCCTTTTTCAAGGAAATCATCAAGCCAGTATCCCCTTCAGAGCTGTTTCCATCTCTACCCATTGTACAAGTATGTCTAGTTACAGTATATATATAGATATAGTTATTCTGAGTTACCTTTTTTACCTTTGTGTGTTTGTATATGTGATTTTGTGTATTAGGTGGTAATCAAAAAAGAGAAATTTGTCCATTATTTCATGGTTAAAACACCAAGCATTGGAAGAATGGTACACTCACATCAGGGTAGGCTCTAGTCATTGTTTTAGAAATTATTAAAGAAATTGCTTTGTGTGAATTTTGAATCTGCTTGTAGTTGAATAATTACAGTACAATTCTTGAAATTTAAGTTTTGGAAATAACTTTGTGGTTTTGATGGAGCAAAATTTGGATATAAAGAAATACAAGACTGTGTTATGGGTCACTGACATCAGTTAATTCAAGAACTGCTTTTCCTTGCAGTAGTGGCCTGCCTGGGGAATCACAGCAGTAGTAAAACATACCCAATTTTTCTGCACAATTGTTTTTCTTAATTTCTTCTTTTTCCTTTCTATTCATCCTTCCCCAGAGAAACACAGTCAGTTATTCTTTGTAAGGACAGGTATAATATCAAAGAGATAATATAAACTAATAATATAAAGGGAAGTGTAACTACAGACTTTAGAAAATTAGTATAGAAAGACTATAAGCATGACACCATTTTCTTTTTATAGCAGACTGAGTGGAAATTACCACAAATTTTTGCTTTGGGTTTTTAAAAATTTTTTATATTATTCCTTTTTCTGTAGGGGACATCTAAAAGAATTAAAGTCTTGACCCGGCTAACACTTGTTGTTTCTGATCCTTCCCACTGTAATCTCTTGGTAAGTATACTTAACAGTCAATTTTCCAACTTTTGTTTCCTTTTCTCAATGAATGAATGAAACTGGAAGTTCTGTGGGGAGAACTTCCTGGATTTTATAGGGCACTCAGCAGTGATTTCTCAGATTGCATCTTTAACAAATAATGTGATCATGAGGAGATGCAGACTTACAAGACTGGACGTGGCTTCTGTTGGTCATTTGTCAGTATGGAACAACAGTTCTGTTCCTCGATTTCTGCACTTCTGTGCATAAACTAGAAGACCGTGAGCAAGCCTTGTCTCTGATTATGTTTCAGTGCTACAAGTTCGAAGAAAAAGTTGTGAGTATCCTGGTAGGTGGGTGGGACGAGCCTCAAACTGAGAAGGAGTGGCTTCACTGTAGAAACCTGCTGTGTAATTGGATTATTATCGGCTTTGTTTTGGTACTTGACAGGGAGAAAGGATTTTTCTTCTCATTGTTTTGGTTATAATCATTGTGCATAGCTTTGACACCTGCCAGAATTCAAGGCAGTAATTGTTTGCTCCTTTTTTAGAGATCAACATCTGCAAATATAAGGTTATATGACATCATAGCAGTATTTCCAAAAACTGAGAAACTGTTCCATGTAAGTACAATCATCTCCTCGATAATGCTCATTCAGTAACTTTTTATGCCTTGTGCTCATTTAAGTACATGCTTTGTTTTGATTTTGTTTCCCATTTTATAAAGCCCTCATGGACCTAAGTAAGTGTTGTAGGCTGCCTGGTCAGTTAATAGGCTGAGGGGTTGGGAGGATTTGCAGGAGGCTGCAAGACCCTGAGGTGACAGGTTAAAGTCTGAAACGTTTACTTCATCTGCCTGATGAATGGACTTGTATGCCCCTGCACTGTGGTTGCCTTTGTGTGCCTTGTACTCTAGCGAAGAGAAAAAACATCTTTATTTTTCCCCCGATATATGTGTACTATCATCATATAGCAAACTTCTGTCTTCAGCTTTTACTTCTCAAACTCTTGACAACTTCTCTAAAATGTGCTTGCAGTCTTCTGTTAGCACTAATTGTTTCTGGTCTCTGAAATGCTAGGCAGGATTTTAAAGTGGAACTGATGTGGTTCTGTGAGTTACCCAATAGGTGTTCACCTCCATTTCCTTTATATTTTTATTTAAATTATTCTCAAATACTTAATAACAGCTGATGTTGGTGTTCTGATCAGGTGGAGCACCTTGAAGCAAGTTATGTTTTTGTCAGAATTTTTCTTACAAACCCCAAAATTGTGATGTCTGACCTGTTGTAAGCTGATAAATAATAGCATTAAGTCTGAATTGTGTGAGTAGGTGGAAGTGTCCCATCTCTGTTAGCCTTGGCAGGCAGCAAGCAGGCATGCAGTTTAAAGCAGTGTGAAGGAGGCACAGGGACAGCAAAAAAAAAAAAAAGGAGTTTCTTTGAAGAATTTACTTTCAGAGGGAAATTCTCAGTTTAAAACTGAGTCTAGTGGTTGTTTTTTTAAAATAAGTTAAAGCCACTTTCTAATACTGATGAGTTACCTGTTTTGCCACAGTAAAATTGTGTTCTTCTGTTTTGTTTTTCTACATTATTTCCCCTCCTATTTCAAGACTTGTCCAAGTAAAGTACAAAGTAAGAGGCTGTAGAAGAACATGAACTTTAAAGAATTTTTCAGCAGAATTCAAGCATTAATTATAAGAGTTACAGCTAAATGAAACTAATTTCTGAATTTTATTCCCCTTGCAAGATTTTAGGACTCTTAGGGGTGTGACAGAGGCAAATGGTTTAAAATATTTTCAAGGGCCACTCTCCACCTCTTTCTTTTGATCTCTGGCAATAGTATAAATCTCACTTCTCAAGTGAGCTCAATTAGTTTATCATGTGTTCAAACAAGCACCTGAAACTAGGTAATCAGCAGGGATGTGCTGTGTTCTTTTTTGGGAAAAAGGTGTTCTCTCACTTAAGGGTTATTATTGTTTATTTTCAGCCATATCATGACTCCTGCTGCAGTTGGATGTCCAGCTGGGGTGGTGTTTAAACTGGCGTAAACAGCCACTCATTTCTGCAGGTCCCTGTCTGCCTTACTGCTGAGGCTGCTTGCTTGCTTAGCTGCATGGCAGTTTGCTTTGGGGAGCCTGCTTTTGGCTGAGCATTAACCAGAGTTTTTGCCAAGTTATTTTTCAGGCAGATCCACTTTCCCAGTGTGATTCAGCACTCAGCCACGCGGAGAGTTGTGCCAACGCAAAGGGGTGGCTGTGCTCTGGGCTGGCCAGTGCAGCCAGTGCCTGGTTAAGCTGACACTCTGGCAGGTGATGGACAGGGTGTGAGGAAAGAAGCAGGATTGTCAGTGAGATTATCTCCTTTGCTCCTATGCTGGCAGCACTTTGAGCTGGGGATGGAACCCAAGCCTGTTTCTTGCAAACTGTATGAGGTGAAAGACTTCATCCTTAGATTTTCACATTCGGGGCAAGTTTGTATGGTTGTGTTTTGTTTAGAGATTTTAGAATGTCTGACTCTGGAGAGCAGGGTCAGTTTCATAGCTGTATCACACAGGGAACCTGGTGCAAAGGACATTATGCAGGGGATTTCAGCACATACAGCTTGGTTCTTATAACTCATGGATGTTTCGTTCTTAAGGATAAAGCCTTCAAGAGTGGGTCTTGCACGACAAATTAACTTCCTATTGGCTTTTGGTAACATTACCTCAAGAGCATCACTTTCTCACCAACGATTTGGTATGTGTATTGTTCTCCATAGAACAAGACTTTTCATGTTATTTTAAAAAAATTACATGACCTTTGGAGATGTACTCTAATTTTGGCATGGCCCAAAACTAGTCTGTGCCCTCTTGTCACAAGCCACGGAAACTCTTCTGTGACTGAGTGTGGCAGTGACATGTACTGAAAGATGTGCTTAAATTCTCCAAATAATTTATATCCACAAGGGCATGAGGAAGCCATGTTTGCCAATTGTAGAACAGGCTCATTGTTTAAGTCTCCCAAAAAGATTGTTTTGGTCTGCAACAGGAATGCTCACTCCATGCAAGTAATAGGGACTGTACCTGCTGCTTTTCAAAAATTTTGCTTTTTAAGATTTCTGATTGTATTAATGGTATTAGCTCTGTCTGCTGTTCGTAAGCAATTAGCACATCACCAGTATCTAAAAATTTACCTATATGTCTGAACGTGTAGTGCAAAGTCAAATTTTAATGTTTATTCCTAAAATGTTTGCCAAAGCTTGCTTCAGAACATCCAAACAGTGGCAAATGTATTTATTAATGGCTGGCTGAAGTTTCCCAGCAGATGGGGCTCTTGCCCACAGTGGTGCCAGGTAGGTGCTGGGCTGTGCAACTGCTGCATGACATTTTCTGGATGAAGTCATTGCACTTCAGATCTTTTCAGCAGGCAGGGTAACCTTAACTCACCTGCATGTCTGACTTGTCTGGGAGCCAAAGGTAGGCTGAACATTACAGTTCTTGAAAAATCTGCTCTCCAATTTTTCATACAGTGCAGGAAATCCTCCTGGGGAAGTATGACTGTTTTTCCTTGGTGGTATTTTCTGAAATGTTCATGTCACTGGAATCCTGTAGATATTCTGGCTTTTGAGTCACTCCCTCTCCCACTGTGCTTAATTTGCAAAAGGAGAAGAGTTTTCCAGTGTTTCTGGAGCTGATTAGGAAGGCTCAATTTCTCATCACATATGGCAGCTTGCGTATGTCTGATGTCTGTTCTTGCTTTCCTTAATTTCTAGCATTATCTCTTTCTGAATTTTTTATGACCTCACTGACGTATTTTCTAGGACATGATTCAGGGCTATTTGTTCTGTGCATGTTCCCATAAATCACCTCTGTATAGTAATTTGTACCTCATGTAAGAAAAGGAGGAAAACTGGCTGTTATAGGGCTGAACTTCCACATACAAGTCTAATTCTGTGCCGTAGATTCCAACAGTGTCCTGCCTAATGGAGGATAAAGGCAGGGCATGAAGAAGAAGTTTAGTCTGAATGTTGTGGCAGTGACATTTTAACTTCAAAAACCTCTTGGTTTGCCTGCCATGTGTACTGTGGCTCTCTTGTCTAGGGGAGAGTGCTATCAACAGCTAAGAAACATTCCTAAAGCTGGGCTTCTGCTCTCATCTCCATCCAAATTCCATGTGAACAAACTGGTAGAAGACCAGTTTGCCAAGCAGTAGTGTGCTTTGTGTTAGAGCAGCCCCTACCCCTGGGGCTCCTCGCAGCCCCCACTGATTTTGTGCTGGTGGGAGGAGGGATGGATGAATGGTTGGCACCTGGCCCAGGTGTATTTGGAGCAGTTGTTGGCAGGTTTCTGAGTGCAGAGTGTTCCCCTACACACAGAAAATACCTTTTCAACTTCTTCAGCCTGTCTTATCTTCTTTGTTACAGCACTGCTTGCAGACATTAGTCTGGCCCTGTGTAGTCATCCTTATAGATATAATTCCTGCCTTTTGTGCATGTGATCAATGTAAATCAAGGGCCCTCTTTTAGGTGCCCTTAATTTTCCCTGTATCTCAGTGTGAGGAGCCTCTGCCCCTTGTTCATTCATTCCATCTCTTACACACCTGTAAATTGTGGTGTGAATTCAAAGTTAAACTCTTAAACTGTAGCCTTCTGTGCTGTCTCCAGACTCTGCCAGAGACGTGGCTGTCAGGAGGAGCTGCACAATCTCCACCCACCCAGGAAAATAAGACTCTGGGGATTGGTCTCCAGTATTGAGCATGTAGCACCACCAGTCACTATCTAACATTCTGCTTTTCTTTCAGTCTTTTCTTCTTGCTTCTGGTAGAAGTAATTAATCTTGAAAACAAACAGGTGCTACACTGGGAGCAGAGCATGATGGGACAAGGAGCAGTTCCTGAGCTCCAGCAGTTCCTGGGCTTCAGCAGTTCCTGGGCTTTTCCCTTTGTAAACTGGGGTTGGCCTTTATTACCTGTTAGTTCTTTGTCAAAAGCCAGAATTGCTTCTGCATGTCCTCTGTCAGATAAAAACAAAGAAGTAAGTATTGCTTTGGGGTTGGCCATTATTTTATTGGAAAATTAGTTCTGTAAGAAAGGGAAGATTTGGGTTCTAAGTCTCAAATGCTCAAGCTGTGCATCTGTAGCCCTGCTGTTCTATTGGCATATGTGCAAGGCATAGTACCTCTTAATTTTAAAACTGAACTCACCCTGGAGAGACATTTGTTGCATTAAGAAATGAAGGAGAATATTAGTGAACCTTAAGTTGGTTATGCATTTTTTGGCATATCTAATAATCTGTTCCTATTCTTTGCTGTAGATTGCTTGCACAACTCTAGATGTGGATCTAGTCTGCATAAATGTGACAGAAAAGCTGCCATTCTACTTCCGAAGGCCCCCTGTGAATATGGTAAATTTACATCTAAATTGTTTTCTTGTTGTTAGACTGACATTAAATACAGAATTTGAGTCAAATTCCCTACAGCTTTCCTCCCACCATTCCTATCTTTTATTTTCTTGCATAATGTATAGTGTTGTTTCAAATGTCCTTCACTTCAGGGCCTCCACTGCAGCATTTAATACACAGTGATGTATGTTCTTTCTTTTCCTCCTCCTGTCCCCCACTTAAGGCAGAAGTGGTGTTCCCAAGGAATGGAAGCAGAGCCTTAAGGCCACTGTGCTGCTAAGCAGGGAAATATGGTGTGATTGCTGACTAAGCTGCTTCCCAAACCAGAAATGGTCCAGCTGTGTCAGAATAGATAAACAGCCCTTTGATTTAAAAGACAGGAAATGTGAATGGCAGTGTTAATTTAGGAGAAGGATGTTATGCTGGTTACTTGAAAAACAACTGTATTAAATCCATACTTGGACAAAAGAATGTCTTGGTAAATGAACCAAATACCAATTTAGCAATGTGGTATTGTTAAATATGTGCTGTGGGACCCAAGATGGCTATCAGTGTGGATCAAATATAGTTCTGCCTGCTCTTGGTAGTTTGCCAGAAAACTTAATCTGAACATGCTCTTAGGAGAACTTGTTTTCTCCTCTGACTATATGTAAAGATTTATTCCACATGGGTGTTCTTGGCTGATGTAGTCCTTAGTACTTAAAAATTTAAATTTGGAATTGGCTAGTAATCCTACTTCCTTTTCTCAGAAAGTTTGACCTAGAATACGAATTTAAAATTAACTAGAATTAATTCTGAGACAGAATAAAAATAATACATTAGACTTTGGATTTCAACATTCCACTTGGAATAACAATTTTGTATGAAACGTTGTATGAAAGTACCCTAGCTGCCTAAAACTCCAGCAGCTGACTCAGGTAAGGAGCTGCGTGGCTTAAAGCCCTGCGTTGGGAGACATTTTCCTTGCGAGCTGCTACTTATCCACACTCCCAGCTTCAAGGCAGTCTGTCTGTTGGACTGGTTTGCGCATCCTGGGGCAGTCAGTTTTGGTTGTTATGATGCCAGACAGATTGGCAGGAAGCTGAAGTGGTAGGGATGAGGTTAAAAATCACCTTGACTGGAAATTGGTGTATTGCCATCACCTGTTTGGTTTTGATTAATTAAGGCTGCTCTTGTTTGCAGATATCAGGCCAGTTCTGCGTAAAACATCTGATGAATATATAGCTTCTGTTGTGCTTGCATGCAGAGGTCATGCATGGGTGGGAGCTGGATTAATTCCAGCTGTGTTCAGTTACTGGACTCTCTTACAGTATTACCATTGCAGCATATTTTAATAATATTTGTGTAAACATGGAGTATCATTTCAGGCAAATGTAGGATTGCCATGGAACAAAGAACTGGCTTTACATTCTGTCTTTATCACTGGCACACTGTGTGCAAGTTGCTTAACCTTTCTGTGTTTGGAAAAACAAGAATACTAGGCTTTTGGTGAGACACTTTGACAGATAGCAAAGCATGTCAAAGCAGCTGAAAATATAATCAGTATTACTATTTGAAACTTCTTCTGTGACTCACTGTTATTTAACATTTTCACAAACACCAGAGTATGCTGTGAGACAGGAGAAGGGGGGTCCTTGTTGCTGCTTTTGTGCAAGGCATGGATACTGAGGGAGGCGATCTTTCTTATGGCAGGGTGTGGGACTAGAGGAGTAGGGTCCTCAAAGTTTCGAGACAGCAGATAACCAGCAGTGGTTATCTGTCTCCTTGACTCTATGTTAGTATGTATATATTAGTGATAGCCAATTACAACAAATAAGTGGCTGGTATTTATTTGTTAAACCTCATTTATCTGTCATCCCAAGATTTATGCACTTGTATCTGGTGTACAATGAAGCTTTCCCCCGCTCTCCTTTCGTGCTATGCTGTGCTCTTACTGGAACAATTCTGCTTCATTTTTTTCATATATGACACAGTTAAACTGAGAATAAGCTACATCAATAATAGACAGCAGTTGTTAGATTGTTAGGCTTCTCTCCTTTTGATTTTTGATTGCTCTCTTTCATGTGAAGGCAATAGATCGAGGCATTTACTTTGAACTTCTTTACACGCCTGCCATCAAAGACACCACAATGAGAAGATACACAATTTCAAATGCCATCAGCCTGATGCAGATCTGCAAAGGAAAGGTAAGCTCTCAAAGTGAAAACAAGGTAATTAATTCAGTTCAAATTCTTCTGGAGTTGTACAGACTGAGCTCTTCTGGAGTTGTACAGACTGAGCCATTTTAAATGAGTTTGGTGCTGGGGCATCTGAAGCTGTGACTAAATCTTGGCCTACTAACATAAGGACACAGTCATTCTAGCTCCAGATACTTCCAGTCTTGCACCACTGCATGCTTTCTTCTTAAGCTGTCAAGCTGTTAAGATTCCTTTTCCAGAACAACCCGTGTGTTGTTATGGTATGCAATTCCCAAAACAAAGGTGGGAGGGGATGGAGAGGGGACAAAGTGCCAGACATCTAAGGTTTGCACTAGAGCTGAAATCCATGTATTACTTAAAATTCTCCCTTTCATATTTCTGATTGACCAAAAGCTCTTTTTTGACTGTATACTTTGAATGTGAGGGCTAGAAAACAGTAAGAAAAAAAAGTAGAAGCCTTGTTTTGTTAAATGATTAGTAAATTCCCTGTGTCCAAAATAGACCCAACAGCTAGCTGGCTGTCAGCCAAGGCTTTGCTGCAGTCAGATGAACTGCATTCTTCCATGCTACTGAAACCCAAGGAACAAGTAACTTTGAGATGCCTGTAACCCATTGCTTTCATAACTTTCCTCCTCCCAGGCTGCCAGGTTAAGCTGTCTGTTATGCTGTGTCTTCTCTGGCCATGCTTTTTAATAGGGGGTCATATCATAATACATTTCAAAGTTAACAGAAATTGTAGCTCCCCCTTCTGCATTGTAAATGGCCTCTGCTACATGTAGCTAGTCCAGAGAAACTGGATTTAGCATGTGAATGGCAGCTGGATTTGGAAAATCTGAAGTAGGATATAGAGCTTGGAAGGCAAATTAAAAGTAGATCCATCATTAGCTCAGTTCTCCTCAAGCATGGCAGCTTTTATAGGACAGCAGGGTGGATGAAACAGATTAATTTCCTTGGTGCTACAGAAGAAGTATTTGCACAGCCTTTCCTGGGAGGCCCAGCTCTGGCAGTTAATGACATAAAGTACTCACTTGGACATGACTTCTATATACACCAGACCCATTTCCTTTGGGATTCCCTTTTTGGAGTTGCTCCTCTTTCCTCTCTACAGTTCAAGATGTGCTTCTCACATGGTTGTTGATGAACTGGAGAGCACCAGTTGAGTTGATGTCACGGACAGGGCAAGCGAGATGTTCAGGCACTCATTCTGTGCACGGTGCCCTTTCATTCTGCATCTGTCAGTCTGGTGTTTCATCTGTGCCTGGAAGCTAAATCAGCTGGAGCTGCGCATGACAAGTTGTTGTTAGGCACTGAAAGAGGACTGCCAGATTGTCTTTGCCTTCAGACTCAGTAGGTAGGACCAGCAGAGATGGTTATTAGCCCTTACTGAGAGTTTGCCTCCATCAGTGAGGTAAAGGCCCTTGTTTAAATGAGACATGGGATGGCTGGTCTGGTCCATAGGCTGCTTCCATTGGCACCTGGCATGCGACTCTTGCCTTCTGTAGCGTGTAATTGCTGAACCTGTAGTAGCTTTTGGATCCTTTTATTCCTCTGTTATAGCAGGGCAGAGAAACTTCCAGAAATGTACTGATGTTCTCACAGCTGGCATTGAGCAGTGTCTTTAAAGCATTAAAATGTGCAGGGAATGAAAGAGAGATTCCCTTGCCTTGCCAGACAGAAGGTGTATATAGCCACAGTCCCTCGCCTCCCGTGTTTTGGAAACTGAGTTGGAGACAGCCCGGAGCAGTGTACTGAACATCTGCTGTCTGCTCTACCTGGGGAGATACTGTTTTGGCTTTTGAGTTTTTCCCTTTAGCTCTTCCCTTGGATTTGCCTTTGCCTGCCTCTCCTTCACTTGCCAACAGTGCTTTTCTTGTCTGCTCTTGTCTCCTTCCTCCATCTTACCTGTTCCCTAATGGATACCAATTGCCTTTGAACCAGGCAGAGCATATCTCCAATGCACAGCAGTGATCCACAGTCCCATGCTGGTTTGAGATGTCTCATGCAGCTGCTCTGGGAGCTTCTCTGAGCCTGGGTGACAGGCATTAGTTGCTACAGTTTGGAGCAGGAGACTTGAATTTTCCCAGCAGACTCTTGCAGTCAGCACCACTGAGGCACCTTTGGGATCCATAGTGTAGTCATTTTAAAGGTGAACTATTCAGAAAAATAAATGTCCTAGGCTCCATCAGGATGTGTGCTGTTAAGTCACTTTGATGTATATATTGCTTCTGCTTCTGGCTTTCCTTATGGTAAGGCAGAGTCATCTCTCCTCCTCAGCACACAGGGAAACCTTGGGCATAGTGTGAACAGGCACTCATTTTCAGGTAGGTCTTTCAGCTGCTGAGTTCCAGCTGCATATAGGGTATTTTCTTCCAGTGCCTGCCCAGCTCTTTGTGCTGGGGAGGTGGCAGGAGAAGCAAAGCAGAGTGGGGAAGGGATCTAAAGCCCCACCTTGAAACCAGAGGTGGTGTGATGTGTTGGTGGTACTGATGTCAGAAGGTCTGTCTCTGCCTCAGCACAATTCTCGTTCTCACCCATTCAAGCAGGAATTCCCAAAGCCTTTTATTCAGTATAATAAAAGGTGCAAGGAGATTTTGCTGCTGCAGAGTTACCACCTGTGCAAAACAGGCTCCCCCAAGGTGAGAATCCTTGGAAGCTTAACATCAGAAGAGTTCTTGCAGCTGAGCTGTGGGATCTGCCAGCCCCTGTGTAGTCATGTACCTGTTCTGCAGAAACCTTTTGGGAGAGAAGGGAGAAGGATTTCTCTGCCTAGTGATTTTCATAGGGGTGCCAGTGTTGAGGGAAATGAGTATGTGGCACAAAGGGGCAGCCACTGCCTAGGTGTAGATACATTTCCTGAATCAGGGTGAGTAGAGTCAAGGCTAACATGAATGCTTAGCATTGAGCTGTACTGCAACAGTATAGGCTGAAAATTTGGGAGCACCAAACTGTCACAAGGCACTATCTGTAAGCTCCTTCTGGGGGATCCTGGACTTATAAATCCATTTCTGTTACAGCTCAGGGTGAGTTGTTTGTGTGGGGCCTCTTTCAGCTGGTGTAAATAAAGGGGACACTTCTTAACACAGTGCCTGCAGCTTTGCATTTTTTTCTTTACCCTTAAGGGCACTTAGAAGTCCTCTATGAGAGATACAGGCTGATAGGTGCTTGCTTAATGCCATCACTCTTGACGCTTATACTGCTTAGCCTATCCCTCTAAAAGGTGCTGTACTTACTCATCTCCTGTCTGGCTGTGAGAGGTTTGTAATTGCAAGGGAGGGCTTGTGCCTGTGCCCCCCTCTATGTAGGGGACAGGGCAATAACTGAGTTTAGTCATGTCCCCAAATTAAGATTCCCACCCTGATAGAGTTCACTTCGTCTGAGGGGATCAGATACTCTGATGTTTAAGTGCGCTCTGAGCCTGAACTTAGCTAATGTTCATAAAGTCTTTGCTTCTTGCTGATTTTTTTAAAATTTCTTGATGCTGTCTGACAGATGAATGTTTATTCTCTCTTGTTTTCCAGAACATAGTTATATCAAGTGCAGCTGAAAGGGTAAGATTTTTTTTCCCAGATTTTTTTTTTAAGTCAGAACAATTTGAAGATTTATCTGTGGCTGAAAATACAGCTTTAATTACACATTAAGCATATAAAAATTGTAAGTTTAAATATGGTTGCCATTACCAAAGAATTGTATTGTGGGTTTGGGGATTTTTTGTTGGTTGGTTGGTTTTGTTGGTTTTTGGGGGATTTTTTTTGGTGCTGCTGTGGTATTTTCCATTACAGTTTTCTCCAGATGGAGACTGTTTGCCAAAATAGTGATATTTGCTTGATTTCCTAGTATCTTCAGCAGCTTGCTGTTATATAGCATTTAATCTTGCCTATCTGATCGCCTTGCCCTGCCTGCTCACACTGTCAGCCTGCATGCGAGGGCACTCACATACCCAAACTTCTTTGTTTTGTTTTAGCCTCTAGAACTCCGAGGTCCTTATGATGTGGCTAATCTGTATCCTTTTCCAAAGTCAAAGGCAGCAGTTAGTAGTAACATTTGAAAGTTTAAAGTGGTTTTGAAATCCTTTTCATCCTTTACAGTCCTTGAACTTTATACAGTGGTACTTGTTAGTGACCAATTCAGTGCATCAGGGCTCTGAGTGTGTGTGGAATGGGCAACAGATCTTGGTCAGGGGGTGGCATGAGCAGTCACTGTAAATAATAATGTTTGTGTTCAGCCACAGAAATATTTTATTGTGATATGCATTAATGTTGTGTGGGTATAAATGGAGAAATGAATAAAACCCATAAAAAAAATCTATGGACACTGGGAACCAAACAAGAAATTATTACTTAGTATCTCCAAAGTGCCACATTTTTGGTAGCAGAAGCTATAAAATACTATTTATGTAAAATTAGAAGTTCCTATCTGAGCAGTAACTACTTCTGTCCTGAATTTTCCAGTCCTTAGGTACACATGTAATGTTAAATAAGTGGTTGTGTTCTAGAAACAAAGGAGAATGTCTTTTCTTCCCTTCTTTTAGGAGTTCAGATGCATTTTTATTACTCTTCCCACCCCAGAAGCACATATCTGGCCTGTCCCTCGAAGGGAAGGAGCGTGCTCTGAGTCATGAGGACCGTGTGGGAGGCTGTGTGGCCTGGAAGGACTTTTTGCGCAACATTTTCTTCCTTCTTAAAATGAGCAGTCAGGCTCAACCCAAATTAACGTAGCTAATGTGGTGTCATCCCTGCTAAGATGGCTGGAAACTTCAGCCTAATGCTTTTGTATCAGACAGTGCCCTGTCCCCAAAACTGAAATTTTCTGTGGGGTAATTTTTTGCTTGATTATGCATATCTAAAATGTTCCTGCATTGACAGACTTTTATTTTCAAAAGTACAGCTTCTTGTCTGGAAAGAAGCAACGTTGCCAGGAGCTTTCCAGGAGGGCTGCTGGGGAACTGCAGCTGGGAGAATTGGGTGCCTCATTTCTCTGCCTCTGGGTAACCTTATGCAAAACGTCACTTTGAGTTACAGCTTCGCTAATTCCCAGTTATTTGTAGAGTAAGCAAACCTATCGTGCAGAGAGACTTCTTTGTTGTGTTTGTTGCTTCCTGTGTGTTTTGATCCTGAGCAGCAGTGACAGAGGTTTGCTGTTTGGCCTGTCAGAAAGTGAAGCTAAGGCAGCTGTGTCCACCAACTGCAGAGCCACCATGCTGCATGGAGGTAAGCACTTGTAAGCTCCTCTAAGTAACATGTGCATTTGTTGAACTGAGTTCTTGTTGGTGCATATTCTCCAAAAGGTCTGAGACCTTACAGAGCAAGTCATTGGGGTTTTAGCTTCTTTGTCCAATGCATGAAGAGGAGCCTGTGTGGCAAGGGTGTTTTATTTTCCCTCATTGCCATGCTGGCAAATCAGTGGCTGAACTGATGGTGCTGTCTGTGCTGGAGGACTCACTCAACCACATTAATGAGTCATAAATGGTTGAACCAAAATAGGGACCTGCCTGCTGTGCTTCGTAGTGGAACTATCCCATTTCAGAAAGGTTTGAATGCTGTTCTTGGTGACACTGACAGAAACTAAGTGATTGACTTCAAAAAAATGGGGATACGTGTGTTTTGCATTTGCCTTTTTGCAGCATGTGTGCAGAAGCAACATTAGTCATGTCCCTTTCTGATGCTTTAGTATGTGGATTATTTCTGACTCACTCTTCAGCGTGGATCATTTCAGACTCATGTCAAAATCAACAGGTTCTCCTCCAGCCTGCTACTCATCTACGTAGAGCTACAGAGTGTGTTGAAGGAATTTTTGTCAAATTTATGTGGGATTTCTCAAACTTGTCATCTATCTTATCTGTGAAATTAAATAGCAGGTGTCATTTCCCTTGTCCCAAAGAGGATACTAGCCCAGAATAAGGCAGTATATTTTGGCAAGGTCCTTGCAGAACCTCTTTGCTAATAGAGTATTTGTAGGGAATCTCTTCTAACTCAAATTTTGCAGAGAAGCTTCCTGCCAGTAATTAAGAAATTGGATTGGGCTCAGTAGGTTATTTGACAAATGTGAGGATTTGGTTAACATCACACACCAGTATTTTATATTAATATTGAGGGTTTGGTAAATAAAATTCTTGAATACCATCAAGTCACTTCCTTGGTATGTAGGGGATCCTCTGCCAATACAGCTGTGCCCACATAATCTAAGAATCCTGGGGTATGTGAATGCATTTTTTAGTATTTTTTTAAGAACAGTATGTTTGGCTCAGAAATGCTTTTGACAGTGCTTCAAGAATGTGTCCTCCTGTGATTATTGAACTGAATAAGCCTGGTTTCCTATGGTTTTGTCTCTCTGCAGCTCCTCAGCCCTAGCAGACCTCAGTTTTCCTTGGTTTGCTATAATTCTACACCCACCATTGTATTTCCCCCTGTAGTTTCTCCACTCTGTAATGCAGTGAATCCCAAGCTCCTGCCTGTGCAGGTTGCTTCCCTGCTGTGTGTGCTGACTGGCTGGTTGCTCAGCATGTCCAGCTGTGCTTGGGGCATGGACACCTGAACTGAATATGCCTTAAATGCATTTTATTTGAGTATTTGAGGTACTGGTACTGCAGCTTCTGCTTGTATATTCCAGAAACTCGAAAGAGTGCCTGTGGCGTGGTGTACACGGTGAAGAAGCCTCGCAAGGTTGAGGAAGAAGAAACAGCAGTGCCAGCCTGCAAAAAAGCTAAGACTCAGTCTTGAGGACTGAACCAATTGTCAACAGGAGCATCTGTCTCTTCTTTACCCAGTGTTGAGTCTTCCTTCAACCTCCAGCCAACCTAATTTTTCCCTTACTGCTTTGTTTCGTCTGCAGAAGAATTAATCTTCCAGTATTCAAGTGAGGAAAGCTGTGTGAATGAGACTGCTGAATGGTATTCACCACATCTGAAAGGTCGTGCTGGGCTTCTGGCCAAGGTCAGGAGACTGACTCTTCACCCTGCCTTAGGTCTCCTGGAGTTAATGCAAACTCAACAGAACATTTCTAACACAGAAATTTTCACTTGTACGCATGCATTCCTTTTTTATTAAAAACATGTCTAAGAACATGTGCTTTCATAGTCTAGCTCTTCTGGTTTCTCAGGTTTTAAACACATCTCTGTACAACTCCAAGCCAGTAGATGAAGTTTACCTTCAAGTGGCCTGTGGAGAAGAATAATAGTACAGTAAAAAAAAAAATCGCTTGCTGTTCAGTTTTGTATCAATGGCTATAATGAAGATCCCAGGATTTGTCAATTGCTAGGAGGGACCTTGGATTTGGGTTGCAGTAGGAATGACTGACCTGACCTGCCAGATACATATCCCAAAGGCCATTGTGTGTCCTGCAGCACTTAAAACCAAGTAGTACCATTAGATGGTTGCCAGAGGTGGGAAGGGAGAGCCTGAGGTTACACTGAATGCGTGCTCATCAGGGAATGTTGCAGTTTAGGAGCTGTCTCACCTAGGCCTGAGCAGCCTCCACCTCACATCATCTTTACTTCACTGTTTCCTTCTTTATGTCCTACTCTGGAATTGTCTGTGCACGTGTTCATTTTGCTGCCTCTTGCTTTTCCATTTTCCTTCCTTTTAATGCCTCAGTAAACCTGATCTGGCTGCCAAAAACCCAATCAAACAGATACAATCAGCAGAGCATTTTCAGAGCTCTTCCAAATGTTGACTGAAGTTTTTTTCATTAAATTAATATAAAAATCATGTAAAGTACTGTACTAAGATACTGTTGAGCCAGTTTTACTGTGAGTATTCCAGTTCTCTATTGGTGCCTGACAGCAAGTTGAAAAGTGGAAGTATTAACATGGAAAATATAGCAGAAATCCTGTAATTTCTGAGCTCTTGGTAACTGGACTGAGCGGAACAGATGAAGTTCTCATAGACTTAACAGTTCTATATAATGCTGGTTTAAGTTATAACAGCTTTTGCTTCATTGAACAAATATGAAATATGTTTCCTGTATGTTAGTACTTGTTGACTTTGTGACTTGAGTCCATTTTATTATGGGTATTGGGGAGTTTTTAAATATGTGTGTATGTGTGTATAGATATATGCATAAAATAGTTTGTCATTTATGGACTTACCTCTAAAATGATGCTCTAACCAGAGAAGAAGCAAAATATGTTTGGTGCAGTTTTCTGAATGACATGTTAATCTAGCCTTGGCCAGAGAATAACCTACCTTGAGTGTGACAAAAGGTAACTAACATATGGAAGGAGGCTTTGAATGCTTGAGATTCTTCTTGCTACTTGTTTGATGTAAAAAAATTAAACTCTGCCTCTTTGCCCTTTAGATAGAGTGCTTCAGGAGCTGATTGAAAAGTTTCTTCTCCCCCAGTTTCCTGAAGCACATTGCTGTGGCCACTTGGGTGCCTGAACAATTGAACTGCTGCTTAGTTAGGTTAGACTGAGTTAGCCAGCACTGATGTCATTTTTATTTCCTTGCTCCCTGTGTCCGGGCAATTGTGAAGAAACAAGTAGGGAAGCTGTGGCTTGCAGGGAAGGGCAGCAACTGGAGGTGTTCTGTTATTTTTATGGAGAAGGATGTGTTCACAAATTAGGCCCACGGCTGGCAAGGTGACACTTGTGAGTTATGGTGCTTGTGTGACAAAAGTCTCATGCATCTGAAGCTGTCCTCAGTCTAGGAGAGCTGCCTGCACACAGAATAGGGGGTTCTTTTGCTTGTTTCTCTGTGGGGTTTGTGTAAATTCACTCCAAAATTGGCACTCCAGGAACAACTCTTCTTTGCTGCCCACTTCTGACTTCACCTCAGGACATGGCTTTGGCCAGACTATAAAGCCAGCTGAAATGAATTGGTGAAGGAGTGTGAGAGCCTCTGGCATTTTTGTCCATCAGGCCACCCAATGGATAATTAGGAATTTAACTGAATGCAGCATCTAATATCCCTCTACTCTGCTCTCTCTCACCTGGTGTGCTGTGTCCAGCTCTGGGTCCTCAGCACAGGAAGAACATGGAGCTGTTGGAGTGTGTCCAGAGAGGGCCACAAAGATGGTAAGAAGGATGGAGCACTTCTCCCGTGTGGAAGTGCTGAGAGCTGTGGTTGTTCAGCCTGGAGAACAGAAGGCTACAGTGCCACCTTATTGGGGCCTTTCAGTAATCAAAGGGGGCTTATAGGAAAAATTTCTCCATAATTTTCATCAAGGGCTGTTGTGATAGGACAAGAGGTAATGAGTTTAAACTAAAAAAGGGTTGATTTAGTTTAGATACAACAAAAGAGTTTTTTACAGTGAGGATGGTTAAACACTAGGACAGGTTGCCCAGAGAGGTGGTAGATGTCTTAGCCCTGGGAACATTCAAGGCCAGGTGGGACAGGGCTCTGAGCAACCTGATCTTGCTGAAGATGTCCCTGCTCATTGCAAAGGGGTTGGAGTAGATGAGCTTTAAAGGTCCCTTCCAGCCCAAACTGTTCTGTGATTCTGTGAAATGGGACATGATGCCCTGGCTGGCAGCACTGAAGGTTGTCCTGCTTCTGCTAAAGCAAAGTCCTGTCTTCCTTTCCTAACAGGACTTGGCATCTCTCTTGGCTTGGATAACTGGAGCTGTCTCATGCTCTACATAGTAGTGACTAACCAAGAAATGATATTTTTTAAATCAAACTCAGTAATAGAACTGTAACTTTGTTTTACTAGCTCCTCAAAATATTGTCTTTCTGCTTTCATGTGTGCCTCCATTTAACAAAATAAGAAAGAGATGGGTTTTATCTAACAGTGGCGGGGAGGTATCTCAAGGGATGGCTGCTTGTGGCAGCTGGGACTTTCTTTTTAATTTTTAAGAATTTTACAGCAGACAAGATGTGAACTTCCTTTAAAGGGAGACAGAATTACCTCATGCACGCTCACTACTCCATCATCCACTCCAGCAAGTAAAAAGAACTACTCTGTTTATTTAATCTGAAATGGATCAGTTCAAAATGTACAGAAAAAGCAGTACAAATTTACAAATATACATAATCTGATTTTGCATTCTTCTATCATCATACTTTGTAGTAATCTAGTTTTAAAAATAATTTACTTCCCTGATACCGTCTCCTCTCACCTTCACAACATTGTATCTGAATCCTTCAGTCCAAAGGGGTACGTGGTGGTTGAAGCTCTGTCCTCGAGCTCATTATCAACCACGATTGCCAAACCCTGAGTGAACACCATTACTCAACTTCTTCATTAAATCCACTTGGCACTTCAGTATACCTTCTCCCATTGCTCTTCCACTTACCATCGCTCAATTCACAGGTTATTTCAGTAGTGAGACAAGGCAACAGTTGCAATTTGCTATTTAGAGCTATTGGAAGGCTTGAGGAAAGTTGCTAATGTAGTTGAAAATGCTGCCATTTAAGACAAAAGGATTTACGTTGCTGGCAAAAATTGCATTTAGAGCAATTACATCTGTAAAAAAAGCTTAAATAATATTGAGGATCATTAAAAATTACTTTTAAATAAATAAATAATAAATAGAAATAAAGCCATTTTAGAGCTAGTGGAATTTTAACACTCAACCTGTCTTTCAAAATAATTTCTTTGCAGGTTTTTTGCAGTTTTCAGTGAAGGCATCTCAAATAATCCAGTGCCATAAATATTTTCAATAGATGTTCAAGGACATTTTCATCCAGGTTTGTGGGAAGCATTTCAAAGCAGCAAAAAGCGTGGTCTGGTTTCTTTCTTCAGAATTTACGTAGATGGGCACTCTTTTTGGAATTGTCTTTCAGGCTGTTGAATATTTCTTTGGTGCCATTCTGCCACTGAAGAACAAGATCCATAGGGGTTTTCCCTTCCTGGTTAAAAGAAACAGAGGAAACGAGATTTAATTTCATCTACTGATGGCAAATACTTGTTCAGTGCATCTGAAAAAACTCCCTGGGTTTCTGTGGGTCTAAGCAAATGCTGTGACCAGCAGAACATGAGGGTGTTTCTTTTGTTCTAGTTTCAAGTGATTAGAAATATATTTAGGTGCAATCTCAGTAAGACACTCTTCAGTTTAATTCAGAATTCAGGTAGGAGTTTAATTAGGATATGAACCACAGGAATTAAGTAGGATCTACTTCTGTGTGCAGACAAAATCTGAGAGAGCAAGTCTCTGGCCTTTGGGACTGTACCTTCCATCACTGTCATACCCTGATGAGGGATAATGCTGAGAGCAGCCCCACTTGAGGGAGGTGGGCAGAGAGTAGGGAGTACAGAGTGCTCCATTGACTGTTTTCTTCCTTGTCCCCTGGAGTTTTGACCAATTGTCAGTCAAAAACATTGACTGGCAATGGTAAAACCCATGCTACTGCTGCTAGGTTTGGGTTTGGGAGAAATAGTCTTTCAAGTGCTATCTTTTAACAAGTGGTAACAGAGCTCCAGCAACACTGCTGCTGCAGTGGCTCTGAGCACAGCCAGGTGTGGGGCTTCTCTGCTAAGCCACAGGGATTTGTTGTCCAGCAGTAAGGTTAACAGCCAGTCATCCAGGTGTAGTGCTGGGGCTGGCCCTCAGCTTTGGGCTTAAAAAAAAAGATTTCTCTTACAAGTTAAGATCTTTGTTGTCTCAGTGGTGGTTGAAGCCCAGGAGTTGTGCAGAGTAAGTGTCTGTCTATTATATCTTTTCAATATATGATCTGAGTAATTAAAATAAATCATAGAAAGGTGTGATGTTGTCTAAGTACCAGATAGTGGGTTCTGGTTTTAAAAGAGGTACTGGGTTTTCCTCTTTTCCCTGGCCTCCCCCAAGTTACATTGCCTGTCTCAGCTCTGCTTTAATTAGCTCTGAAGTGATCTAATTAAGTCTGTTCACAATAGTCTCTCCCGGTCTTGAAACCTATGGAAGTGCTCTGGTGGGAAACTTATTTTAAAGCATTTTAAAATTACTTGGATTTTGTGCTATTACTTACACAGTTCTTTAGGGTCAGATCTGCTCCATGCAGGATCAGGAGCCTGATGATTTTGTAGCGGTTCAGCCTCACAGCGTCGTGCATTGGTGTGTCTCCTTCCTGGAGACATGGAGCACAGCGTCAGTCCTGCAGGGCCAGCACTGCCAGCCGGCCCCGGCTGCACAGGGATTCTCACAGGCCAGTGCAGCTGTGGAGGCAGAGAGCAGCGTGCTGCTGCCTGGTGCTGGCAGGTAAGAGGTGTTGGTACTTACCCTGTCTCTGGCATTCAGATCTGCTTCACAGGCGATGAGGTGCTCCCCGCAGTCATAGCGACCTGTTCGCACAGCCACGTGCAAGGGTGTGCTGAGCAGCTGAGGGGTCAGGGGAGGAAGTGGTCAGTGGCATGGAATAGGTAAAAACTGCTTCAAAAACAGCAGCCAGAAGTTATCTACTGTCTACTGGGAGTAAGGGTCAGTTTTTCATCTCCAATTAAAAAAGCTGCAGAGTTGCAGAAGCACATACCTTGTCTCTTGCATTTATGTTTATCCCTTTGTCCAGTAAGAATTTCAGAACATCCAGATTCCCTCCCCGGCATGCCCAGTGCAGAGCTGTAGAATGAAGCTTTAATAGGAAAAAGAAAGTAAAAGAATTTTAATACATCATTATATGAAAAAACCCACTATTTTTATCAAATTTCTAAATTAATCAAATTAATTTTTTTGCATTTTAACCTAGAGCACTTCACTGCGATCACTGAATTGTTTCTAGTAACAGCTTTTCTTATTTCTGAAATTCAGCCCTGATTTCTGCAGTGCTGTGAATTTCGCATCTTCACACTCACTGCATATTGCTGCTTAAGACAGGGATCTTGGCAACGCTGCTGTGAGAGAGGATGTGTTTTGTCTATTCTGTGAGCTTAGAAGTTATCTATAGCCAGGTATGTGGCTGGTATGTGCTAGTTAATATTTTTTATTCAATGCCTTTTGGGTTCTAAAATGCACAAAAATGAAGCTCAAGGGAAAGAATAGTTCTCTTTAAAAAACAAACAAACCCCCAAGTTATGCAAGTCCACAAAGTGAATTAAAACCCTTTTCCTCTCCAAGATTCACTATCTCTGCCCTGAGCTGTGCTGGAAAGAGTGGAATGTCCCTTGATTGTCCCTCTGCCTGTCGTACCTCCTCTTTCTCACCCTCCATGAGCACTACTGGTTTAAGTGAGGGGGAGGAAGGCTGGCCAGCAAAGGAACAAAGAGCAGAGAAGCAAAGAAACAGCTGCAAAGCTGTTGATACTCAGGAACCCTTGTGGCTGGCATTCCAGAGGAGCAGGGGGGCTCTCCCGAGCCTAGCCTTGAAATTCTGGTGGCGAATGTGCACGTCGTGCTGACCCTGGATACCTGCGAGGGACAGCGCTATCTCAGCACCTGCTTCAGGCTGACCTCAGCTCTCTTACCCTACCCGAGGCTTTGTTGTTTGTGGCACTCTGCTGGCCAGCACTTCCTGTGTTTTCCAACAACCATTTTGGCACAGGGAGGCAGACACTCCCTCCTGAAACCTCTTCTGAACAACGTTATTTTAAGGATAAACTAAAAAGACATTGTAAGGCCTTTTAATACTCCTGCTCTATAAGAAGCACTTCTAGAAATGCTTCTCCTGGCACATATAAAACAATGAGTAGTTTTTGGAAAGAGTGTGAGTGGATGTGCATACCATGTCTTTCTGTTCAAGCTGGGCTCCAGCTTCCACCAACTTTTTCACCACCTCTAGATGTCCTTCAGAGCACGCCCTGTGCAGTGCAGTGCGTTTGAACTGGCAGTTGAAATAGTGCAAAGTTAGACATTACATGGCACAAAGATACCTTTAATCTCTTCTCCCCTCCTCACTAGGATGATAGCAAATACATACTCCACGCTGATTCCTTTTAAAGAGCTAATACTTTTCACACCTGAAATCTGCTGAATTTTAATAGCAACGTGATCATTGAGAGCTGCCTACCCAGCATTTTAAAGGATGGGAGAAGTATCTGCAGTATGGCATCCAGATTTAAAATGGCGCCTGTTGAGTTCCCCATCCAACATGCTACACTGTGTTTTGCAAATGCAGATTATGCATTATGGAGTGTGAGGGCAGCCACTTATTTCTGTTATTCTGCAGACAAATTTCTTATTTCCTTTTCCATAGCATTGGAAGATCACCCATTATGGAAAATCAGGTTCTCCCGGGCACCAGCAGCTTTCTTTTAAATATAAAGACTCTTTTGAGGTAATATGACTTTAAAGGGTCTCAGTGGCCATTAGAAAACTTGATGTACAAAACTTACAGCATCTATTTACTTCCCTCCACCCCATTTTCTTCTCATAAGAGTGGAATCTACAAAACCACATGGTAAAAGTTATTTTTGCTCTCTTCTTTGGCATGCTTTGTATTAGGTAGAAGACTGTACCTTATCACAGACATTTGGATCCCCTTTGTCTGACAGGTATTTTTCAATTACTGGCAACTTATTCTCCAGTGCAGCTTTGAAGAATGTGGGGATATCCACAGGCCCTGTCTGATGGAAAGAATATAGAGAGCGTAAATGTGTGTGGCACAAACCCCCATTAATGCTTTCCCAGAACAAGGTACTTTGAAGTAACTTACAATAACTTCTGGTTCAGGTTTCTTTGAAACAGGCACTTTCACTTTCTTGCATTTTTTCTTCTTCTTCAGCTGAATAATTTTTTCAAGATCCTCCAAGTTTTCAAGTTTTGACCTGGCCTCTAATTTCTTCTTCTTCAACTGAAACAAATCACAGAAGGCAGCAAGTTGAGCTGTGTAACCACCTCTCCCTTTCAGAGTGGCAGGACAGCAATGTGATACTGTTCAGCTGAATTCAATTAAGACTGGATGAACTTTGAAATAAATTGTCTGCTTAATTTTTTTTTATTTGCAGGTAGGGCTAATTGACCATTAGAATAAGTTGCTAACTATGTGAGAAATTCTACTGCATCTATAATTTTTCATATACCATTAGACCTCTTCCTAACTTCTTCTTGAGCAAGAGGTTGTGACATGAATTTAGACCAGGAGTCAGGGCAGCACTGCAGTCCCTTCTGGCACAACAATTTAAAAAATCTCATGCACAGGTTATGAGAACTGGAAAGCTTCTGCAGTTTTAACTGACTTCCACCAGGCGATTTTCTTTAATTTTTTTTTTTTAAATGATGCAGCCCCTACTTTATTGGAACTCAATTCTCAATTCTCTTTTCTTCAAAACATACCCTCAAGTGAAGAACAAGGTTTAGAATGACCTTAGCATTGCACTCAGCAACTCTTATTACATTTTGGGAAGCCACAAAGAATGTCCTCAGTGTCCTTGATGGGGCAGTTCAATAAATGTTTAAGACCTCTCCAAACCTGCTTGTAAAAAGCATCTTGGGCGTGAAGTCAGTGTGGGGCACTGCTGACACCAAGGGCAAATGTGTTGCCTGAACTGAGGTCCTATGAGGTGTCCTTGACTTCACAAGGGAGATTCACAAACAAGGAGTAACTCAGGGTGAATACAGATGACAGATTCTGTTCCATGGTGTGATTAAGGGTGAATGCATCAGTGGCACCCTGTCATGTGGCATACAATTTTGTCAACTGAATTCTTATTCAAGTTATTTGCACCTCTTCTTTTTTACTGTTCTCTGCATTTGTGGTTTGATCTGCAGATCACTGGCCTAATGGAAAATAATTATGCTGATTGTGGATCAACTGGAAACCCACAAAATTCTTAGGAACCTGCTTTGAAGGAACTCAAAAAAACCTCTGTAGCCAGTAATGATGCCTCTGTTGAAGTTTAAGAAGTAGTTTTTATTCTAATGTTTCTGAGACTGACTTTCTCACTCTTCATTTTTTAGAACAAAGTCTTATTCCCCCTGCTAAACTTTATAATTTCCAAATCACTTTAAATTTTTAGGCCAGTTGATTGCTTATTCACAAAAAGAAATTAAAGATATTAAAGCTACTGTGTTTTGGGGGGAAAAAGCATCAGTTCTTAGGGATCTAAGGAGAATTGTCATGCTCCAGGAATAGAAAATGGCACTTTTCTGTAGAGCAGTATGAGTTTCATTTGTAACTGTTCTTCCCAAATGTGCTGGTAAGTGTAATACCATGTTTTCTTAAAAAGAACATTTTCATGATAAGTAAGGCTTCTGGCTTGAGAAATGCACTCTTACATCTTTTGTGGGTTAGTTATTTTTGGTAGCAGTCATTAGGTGTGCAAGCTGAAGGTGTCTCACTGGCTCTGATTGCCCCCCCCCCCCCCCCCCC
>VZTH01019210.1:69031-98774 GCA_013397815.1 Aleadryas rufinucha
GACAGCCAGCAGCAGGTGACCCCTGGGCAGCAGGAGCCCTCAGGGTTTCAGTCAGACAGTATAAGGGGGTGGTTTAGGTTCTGTCTCAAAGTGTTACTGCCTGTACCCACAGGCTACAGAGGTGAACAGATCTCCACGGTCTTAAGTGGACTTTAGGCCAACCTCCTTTCATGGTGGTCTCCCAAGGGTTTTTCTAGCTCACCATGCATGTATTTCTAACTTAGAGAGAGGCAAAACTTCAAGGACTGCAGCAGGAAGTGCACAGAGGATGATAAAAATCCAAGCAGAAAACCCAAGAGCCTACCTCTGCTTCTAGTTTTTTCTCCTTCTCATAAGCCAGATCACCTCGGGTCAATGAGTCCTCAGGGACTGTCCTTAGGTCCTCCTGCTTCTCTAATCTGACAGCAGCTTCATACTCTCCATTTTTGAAGTCCTCAGGGAGGAAGCTGCCAGTCTCTTTATCATCCACCTTCTTCCCAGTCACCTGTAAATGCAAACATGATATAATATAACCAGTGGATTCATGGCTGCAGGAGCCACCACTTGGGAACATGAATTGCCCAGGGCTGATTGCACCTCATTCCTGCCCTCTCTTGGAGCGTGTGACTGCCTGGGCAGGCCCTTCTGCCTGTGCCTGGATGAGCTGTGGATGTGACTGGCTGGGGCACATCTCCAATGCAGTTAAATCAGGTTGCTGAGTAATTTCAAGGCTGGTTTTATCCATCACTGTCAGTACCAAAGTCCCATTTATAGCAGAATGGCAGAAGCTATATGGTGCTGTGCAGCAGCACAGCTTTCAATAGTTTTCAGAAATACTTCTGATACCCAATTGAGTGTGTACAAAGAGATAACTTGTTAAACTTAGTAGAGGCTGTTGTGTATTTTGAGAGTCATTCATGTGGCCTAGACTGCCTTTCTGTTTGATCACCTTGTAAAATGGTATTTCTTATAGAGTCTAATACAGAAGAAACTGTCAGAACCTTGACAAAGAACTTAATACAGCATTAACTAGTTAGGCAGTTGTATCTTAACAAAGCCATCTGGGAAAATAAATGCAGGGTTTTACTGAACCATTCCTGTTTTCCCAGTTTCTCCCTCAGATCAGACATTCTTAGTCTGAATCCTGCAGTGGAATGTCCCATTACTTGTGGTCTAGACATTATTTTTCAAAGACTCTTTTACATCATGAACAGCAGTGGCTGTAGGAACTGTTAGTTTATTATTAGAAAACAATACTATTATTAAGCTATTCATTTAGTATTGTAAAATACTGTAGTTTCCCTGCATTAATATGTTATCCCAGTCCCTTATTAGATTGGAATTACTTAGTGTGGTCATAAGATTACTGGCTTCTAAAAAATATACATAAATTAAAATCAAGGACAAAATCAAATTAATAGCTAAATTTTGGTTGGTCTTTTCCTGGTGAACTGTGCTGTGATGCCAAATGCAAACAGCTATGTAGTTGTATCTGTGGTGAAACCCTTTCCCAAGGAAAAGTTAAAATGAAAATATAATAATATAACGAACAGTATATAAGGGTTTGATCTAGAGCACAGCAGTGCTGGTAACCTGCTAAATCAGTGATCCACAAAGGTCATCTTTCTCTGCCTGGTCTAATGACAGTCTGGAAAGAAAAGTAACTGTGAGTAAATGAAAGAAGGTTGAACCTACCAGCTCTTCTACTTTCATCATCATCGTCATGTTTGCTGCTGTTCCAAGGCTGTGCTCCTGTAGGGCTGTCACCTCCCAGGGCTCAGGCTGGCTCTGCAGGGACCACCACGCTCACTGCACTTATATATCTTTGGGAGAACTGTGCTTGAATGAGATAATCTTCCAACCTGGGAATCCAAGTATGCCCCTGGTGCTTGCCAGCTGAGAGGTGGCTCACGCTCATTCCAGACACGTTAACGAGCCAGATCTGGTGTCGGGGCAGCGAAGGGGCGTCAGTTGGGCGACGAAGGGTGAGAGCCCCACGGTCTGACCACACCAGGACGGGAATCGGAATGAAATATGAGCTCATCATTCCTTTGGCAATGACTGCACTGCTCAGCAATGTGAGTCATTCTGTGCTCCCAGTGCCCACTAGGACAGCTGTCTGTTGATACGGCATTATAACTTCATCTTCTTCTTTTTTCTTTTTTTAAATTGACATTCAGATGACTGTAAGACACTGGAAAGGGTAAGTGGCTTATGTACAATGCTCACAGCAATATCTTCCTGATAAATGGATTATTACCTGTAAAGTCTTGAAAAGCCATTATTTTCATTGCTATTTATTCTTGGATGATAAACACTTTTAAGGGAAAGGCTTTTTCTCATCATGATGACAGTCTTCTATATTTGTTGGAAGGAATTCTCTGAAGGGATTACTATACCAGAATGATGTCTCTGGTGCTAAAAGGGCCTATGGCATGATAAGTTACAATCAGTGTAAGACATCAAAACAGTAAGATCTGTATTTTTCTGGACCCTTGTCAATTATTATAAGCCAAATAATAAATTATGTCCTATTATGCAAAAGGAAAAAAAAAGGAAAACTTAATACTGTTTTCTCTGGCAATATTTTCCTTCTGGATATGAGAGAATAGGGGCCCAGAACTGATTTGTTTATTTTTTGGGATAAGATGAGATACACACAAATATATGCAGATAATGTGTGTGTTTTGGGGAAAAAGAGCTATTGAATCCTTTCAGAAAGCTTTTCTTATGCCATGAATAAGAGTCATCTGGAATCAGGAGAATGATCACCAGCAGAAGGCAGTTTTATAGGAGGAAGATGCACTAATCTTTGCACTCAGAGAGTGTGGATAAATGCCAAGAAAAATCAGTTCTGTGATTGTTCAATGCCTGGAGCTCCTGTCCGGTGAGGTACGCAGGTCACCTGGCTGAAATGAATACAGCAGCCCAGGTGCTTCAAGTACGACATGTACATAAGTGCTTCACCAAATCGAGACCTATCTCGGGGGTTGTTTATATCATTAGCATCATTAGCATGCTGCATTCCTGACATTGACCTTTCAAGGTGTCTCTCCTCTTAACTCTCCCCCAGTAATCTGAGTATATCCAAACTTGTCTTCTAGTGCCCATCACACCTATGCCCTCCCTTTCCCTGAAATGAAGCTGGACATCAGGTGGTTCCTTTACCACTCAGAATATATATGACATTAGGGGATGAGTCCCAGAACTAAAATAGAGTATGTGCTAGCAACACAACCTTTCAGAACCTGTTTTTCCAAACTTAAGTACAGCAATGCTATCATTCCCCCCTAGTGGTATGTTCTGAATCACACTGCCAAGCTTTCTTTCACTGCAGTTTTGTATTCCTGCTAAATGTCGCTATGACAAGAGGCAGCTCTGGCTTTTTCTTGTGTTGTAACAGCTTACATCAATCTGTTCAGTTCTGTGACTTTTATTGTGTATTAAAATCCACAACCCTAACAGGATGGCTGCATAGAGTGCTTCTAGTTTAGTGGAAACAGATCACAGCAGAGACCTGATGCAGAAAGAGAAATGTAGAGGTTTGCTTTTAGAACAAAAACTCTTTAAGGAACTGTAAGCTTCCTCTGGACTTGCTTTTTTGAAGCTTACTTTTCCCTTTTTTTGCTTTCCCTTTCTTTTTTGTTTTTTTTAGCAACCTGATATATAAAACTGACTCAGCAAAACCTAAAGTGGAAGTTTTAAGTGGATAGATCTTCCTCTGCAAATGGTACATAAATACAGAGCCAGAGCAGCTTTACAGGAAACTTCAGTGCTCTGAGGGGAAACAGAAACCAAGTTCTCACGAGTGCTACCACAACACCAAAGCTTATTTATCTTTAAAACATCCCATCACTGATGACTAAAGGAATAATAAAGAATAGAATATTCCTTGATTATCCCAAGTTTCTATTTTAAAATAGTGGCACCCAGAAACCCACTTTAACCAAAGGCTGGGATCTAAATTAACCTAACAGCAAATGCTTTTAAGCTAAATACCATGTAAACAAAAGCAACACTACTGAAATAGCAGAAGTGCACCGATTTGTATCAGCTAAGACTCTTGGCTTATCACTCTTGCTTAATATTGGAGGGGGAAGTAGTATAATGAGCTTGTAACCTTGTACTGGACGGTAACCACTCAATCACCTTTCATCAAGTGATTTCCCGTTAAGGTGGTAATAGCAGATGGCCAGTGGGTGATGTGTAACAGGAATCTGAAAAACTCTTGCCACTCCACTGAAGGATAAGGGCAGAGCAATCATCTGCAAGGTGTGAGGCAACTGGATATTGTCACAAAAATCCTCCACAGAGAAAACACGAAAGGCTCAGCATGACAGGGAGAAAACTGTGGCACACCCTGTTCCCTGCTACCAAAAAGGAACTGTCCGACTTGAGTAAAGAATGTTTGTAATTAATTTTTTGAAGTGATTAATGATAGAGAGAACGTATCACGTGTGATACAAATGATATTGCTGCCTCCTGTCAAGTGTGCGACCATCGTGTTTTCACAGTGTCACTGCTCTACTCGTCTATCTTACATTTTCCAGCACTCTGCCCTTGGCTCTGTCCATGCACTCACAGATGCTGCCCTTGGATGCCACTGTGCCTGGCTGCCAGTTTTCATTTTCCTGCTGCTAAGTAAGTAAAGGTATGAAAAAATCAGTTGCTGGGGAGTGGTTATGTACCTAAGATGTTATTGAGCCAGCAAACTGTTCCACATGTGTGCAGTCAAAGATGAATTCATTACCAAGGTACACTAGCAACCCACAGATTACTCCTCCTGAATTAGTGATGGGTTGGTGCATAATGGCTTTTTCATTTTGCAGTATGTGTGAGCATCCAGCATGCCTTATATATCCACATGCAACAGAGCAGTATATAATTGCATATTGCAAGAAATGCATTTATTTCTTCCTCTTTCTTTTTAGCTGCTGGTTTTCCATAAAAGGCAGGAAACACTTTTATTTGTCTAGCATATACTCTTTGATACTTTTGTCAAAAAGGTAACTGATTTAGGAATGAGTTAACTGTGATATGACAGTTATACCACTCATGTTCTAACTTTTTCAGCGTAGGGATATATAAAAAGTGGTCAGGGAGTTGCTACATCATCTGATTAGAGACTACTCATCAATGTGTATTTTTGTGTCTAAAAGTACTAAAGGGAAGTACATTGTCTTCTCAGAGGAAAAAATCCCACAAAACTTTTTCACCTAGGAATATTAAGCCAGTCAAGTACAAAATTAGAATGTAAGAAATTATTGAATTAAAAGATGAGGTTACAATTCCATTTCATCAGATTGTTGTTGAAGAAACACAGAATTCATAGTCTAACAGGTTGCTGGTCTGGGCAACAGAGTTCTCTGGTGTCGAAACTCAAACCAGCAAGGTGTCAATAGTTGCATCACTTAGGAAAAGCTTAAAAAAGCCTCTTCAAATTCCATAAGGTTTGGGGATTTCACATAACAGAAAAAAATACAACTGTGATTTCTATTTAAAAACAAGGCATTTGAATGTATCGGAGGCTGTGAGCTTTATCATAATGGCATTTCTACAACACGTGAATCTAGATAATTCATCTTAATGGATCTCAGCTAATAAGCAAGTGCAGCAAAACACATCAGAAAGGTTATCTGTGGTCAAACGGGTTTATCTCCTGGCTGCTTGCCCTTTTAGTTAGTGACATAGGTCGGGGTCCTTCTGCTCCAGCACACCCGTGCTGATGCTGTTCATGTAACCTCCAACATTTGTGTGTGGTAGATGATGTACATTATTCCCTCAGCTACTGCAAAAAGGCTTTTCTGTGAAAGTGCGGAGTTGTCTTAAAGGTTTCTGCCATTCAGAAATACTCCAGAACAACTCCAAGTCAGGCAGGAAAAAAAAGTGCTTAAAATAGAGAACAGTGAGTGCCTGCCTGCAATTCCTGGCCACCTGAGTCATGATCCAGCACTGGCCACTTGCTCTCCAACAAAACATAGCCAGTACTTTTGAATGACAAGGGAGAATTCATCTTCACTCTGGAGAAGCTGTGGCATTTTTAAACTTTATTTTTATTTAGAATTTCACACTGTCTAACTTAAAGCCTCCAGTTACTGAATCTTGGTATAACTTTGCCTAAAAGCTCCTAAGTACTCTCTCTCATCCCAGTAGTGCAATGCCTTTTTTTCTCTTTAAGGATAAGGGGCTGCTACAGTTTTGGGTGATAGAAACATCCCTCTGAAACACTGCATAGCTTGCACAGGACAAAATCCAGTTCCTAGCTGTCCTTCTCTCCACTTACATAGCAAAAGCAGCAGCTCAGGAGACACTGGAGAGCTCCATCAGGCAGCAGTGCAAGACTTCACAGGCTGTACCTGAGGAAGTGACAGTCACTTGCAACTGGCTGCTTATATTTTGGGAATTCCACTCTGCAAAGGTGTCAGGTTTTGCGTGGGACTCTAGACAGCAGTGACCAAATAACACCCAGCCATCGCTTTTCCCTGTAGCCTTACATTAGAGCACATGTTGAAGTAGTTATCCAATAGGATTCCCAAATCGCTCTCCAGGCAGAGTCAACCAAATTGCATTCCTCCCAAGGGGAGACTTGGAGAAGCCTTCTAGTCCAAGTTTCTGCTCAAAACAAGGTCAAAATTGAATTTAGGTAAGATTGTTCAAGGCTTCATGCAATCAGATCTTAAAAACCTCCAAGGAAAGAGATCTCATAACCTCCCTGGCCATCCTGATCCAATGTCTGAGTATCTTCATAGTGATTTCTTTTTCCTTATATATAGTTGAGACTTCCTCACTTTCAATTTATGATCATGGTGTCTCATTCTCTTCCCACAGACCTCTGTAAAGAGCCTGGCTCTGCTTTCTTAGTAACCTCCTCGTAGGCTGCTTTTACTTTCCCAGAAGCCTTGTCTTCTCCAGGCTGAGCAAGTCCAGCTCTCCCAGCCTTCTCTTAGACGGTGAGTGCTCCAGCCCCCAACCATCTTGGGACTGATTTTACATCATTGTTTGGACACGTGATGAAAATACTAAACGATGTTGTACCAGGAACTGATCCTTGTGGGAATCTGCTGGAAATAGTTCCACTCGTTACTCTCACCACTTTGCAATCTGTCAGTGAGCCAACTTTTAGTTCTTCCAAAGTGCGTCCTTTTAATTCCATACAATGCATGCTTTTTAATCATACCAACATATGCCATGAAATGAAATGCCTTTGGCAAGACCCAAGTAAACTGCAATGCCTTTGGCAAAACCCAAGTAACATGAAAGCTACTCTCAACCAGACCTTTCATTCTGCAAAAAGACGCTTTTAAAAAAATATTTGCTCTGCATGGAGCCCCACAAATTGGCATCCGTTTCATGTAATATGTCTGAGTCTTTCATGATAAAGCTTTGGTTAACTCTTCCCCCTGTTTTCCCAGAACTGAGTCAGGTCAGCCAGCCTGCTGTTAACTCTTTCATCATTTTCAGCTAGTCAAAACATCTTGGGAGCTAAGAAAAAATGAAAAGGAGCTTCTCTACTTTACTGGCACTGAAGCTGGCCTGTAAGATCTTTGGATGCAGCCCAAGTGGATGCTCTACCTGAAGGAGATTCCTGCTTCTTGTGAATAAAAGGGAGCTCAGGGAATCAAGGTGATAAAGAATTGGATGGATTTTGCTTTAAAATATGAGAATGTTTTCGTAAAGCATTGAGTTTGCAATCTCTTAGCAAAACAGTAGTGTGTCACAACTCTGTTGTAAGACATGCACTCAGGCAGCCTCTCTCTTTCTCATTTGTTGGAATCATATCCACTATAATGTTAGAAACAGCTTGAGGAGAATTTCAAATCCACGATTACCTGGAAAAAATAACCCTTTTATGTTTTTATTTCGAGGAGAAAGGGTTTATTGTTTTGGGTTTTGTTTTTGCTTTTAACATTTTGCAATTAAAATGTAAATGCATAAATCTGCTTCACGTTAAATAGCTGAAAAGCTATTTCTCCCCTTTCATGAGGTTTCTTTGGCAGTAAGATATCATTAGATTTTTATCCAAGCTATTTTTAACAAATATCTCCTTTGATTCCGATGACACCAGTGAGGGTGGAAAAGCACTGATGCAAATTTGGAATTACATTACATCATATGTTGGTCATCTTCTTGGGGCTAGAGAGTAAGTACTTCTGTGACTGCAAATAGGATAAGAACATGAACTTTCTCTTTTTTGTCAGTTTGTTGTAAGTATATAGCATATAAGAAAAAAGAAGTTTGAGTTTCATTTTAGAGAAGAAAGTAAGTAAAAAAAACCCAAAAAAATGGCAAGCAAAAAACCCCAAATGCACCTTTTCCTCTAAAGTTTCATAATCAGAGACAAATTTATGTCATATGATGAATTTGGAGAAAAACCTTGTGTGGTTCTGTAATGCAGAAGTTTTACAGGAGTCTATTATGAACCTGGCTTGGGGTTTCTGTATTCTGTTTCATTTCAGGTTCAGAAAGTGTAGGGAATGCATGCAAAAGGAGGAAAGAGGAGTGAATGATCTAAGTTGGTGTCACTGGGTCTGCAAACTGCAATGTATTCATCTGCAGACACTATTTTTAGTAAGTTGTTATTTCACAAGGAAAAATACTAAAAATCCCGGCCCCCCCCAGCTATTTTGTCTCAGCAAAGGCATCTTCACACCACAGCCAGCTGGTTAAGGAGACCATGGGGTAGGCCTTTTCCCAAAAAATCTGTTCTTGTCCAAAGGAGCTAGAGAGGTGATTGGCTGTGACCAGGACCAGCTAGTTCTTCCTGAAGCTCTGCCCGTATCTAACTCACATACCCTGTGAGAAATTTTCTGTGAGCTCTGCTTCGTTTTTCATGGTTTTTTAGAGCATCTGCGTGGCAAAGACAGTGTAGGTATACGCTGTTCTCACTCTAAAATCATAGAAAGAGCGGGAAGATCCTTCTTTTTCCTCCCCCTACGGCATCGAGGGAGAGGAGGCAGGACAGCATTAATCCAAGTGAAACACTAAATTTAATGGTGAAGTGTAAAAACAAATACATACTTTCATTTTTCTCAAGGATAGGAGAAAAAATTAAGAAACTGAGATACTGAAGGGCATTGTCATTTGTCAGTGCCCAGTTTTTCCAATGGCCAGGGGTTGTGGCTGGGTGACCACAGGAGTGAATACGTTCCCAGAGGCTCCTGTCTGAATGGCAATGAAGAGGCCACTGCCTTCTCTGACACTTGGATTCCGACCAATGGGTTGTCTTTATTTCAAGAGTGGCCATTGAATTCTGTTGAGTAACCTTATGTTTTCACATGGTGGTGTGTGATGAGGAAGGGAAAAGGCATTGCTTTCCCACTAAGCAGCACAAGTCAGAGAACTAATTTGGATGAAATGAGAAATTACCAGGGGCTTTGCCAAGAAACTGCAGCTTGTGAAACATAGCAGTTTGGCTAGTTATTTTGTTTTCTTCATACAGTCTCTCTGCAATTCTTAGTTTTGGCAGAAAGTGGAAAAGAAATATTGAAACATTGCATGTCTAAATTCCACTGGACTCCTGGCTTTCCCGAAGCAAGGAAGTGTTGGGCGTCTCTGACTGACCACAACTTTGTCTGAATTCCAGCTCAAATAGGTATGGAAAAACTTTTTCCTTTTCTTTTTCAATATTCTTAAGCCTTATTTGTCAGAGGCCAAACACATGGTCACAGTCTGAACTCTTAGGTTTGCATGTGCTGGCTCGGAGTGCCAGACTGCTGAGGTTAGAGCCAGGTGCAGGTGAATTTGTGGTTATCCTTCCAATTTCCTTTTGGGCTTTACTCTTTTAGTGTTTGATCACAGAAAGCAGTAGAAATTTTTTCCCTGGCTTTTGGGGGGAAAAAAATTCACTTGAGACGTATATGATATTTGTCACCTCCTGTCTGAAATCCCTGCCAGGTGACCTAGAGACCTGCACAGATGGAAAATAAAAGAGATGTTGCTTTGGTCAAAAGCCAGTCAATGAATCAATAAATCAGGAGCAAGAGAAAAACTGTATTCCAAAAAGCCAAAATAAAGCACTGTCATGTGTTTCATGAACATCCGCCCAGCACTAAGATCACTACTGCTGTATTCTACATCCTACAATGGTCATTTGATTTTTGAGGGCTACTGCCATGTGCAGCCTCTATCCCAGATGCACAAACACAGGGAGCTCATGCACAGATTCTGTAATACTGCTTCTAGGAAAACTTGAAGAAATGAATCCCAGCAGTATGCATCCATGCTTCCTTCAGCTTCATGACGAATTTCTTGGAAACTTGTAGAGCTTAGTGCTAATGAGACTTGGAATTGTCTGTTTTCATTAAGGATTTTAAAGGCAGGAAGAGCACCACATTCCATATCAACTATAAATTATTGATGAGAGGACAAAAGCATCTTCTCATCAGCAGTAAGCATTCAGTGGAGTGAGCTCTCAATGCATTACAGTATTATTCACAGTTAACACAGAGCTGTGAAGCAGACCTCCAGCCTGTTGAACCAAAAGAATTAATCCCAAGTAAAACATTAGACCCCTTAGCGCCAGTTGATTGAGAAAGTCAAGTCTACTACTAAAACCACTTTGCAAGTGCAGGGGACTTTCAAATCATGATTTGTACAACCAGAAACTAGTGGGGGAAAATGGTAAATTTTAGCCTTCAGATGAAAAATGTGTAGATGAAGCAGTTCCCAGATGAAAAACATAAGGCCATAGTGCCAGATTTGACTTCTACTGTCTGAACAACTTGTTAGAAATGAGGAATAGTCATGTGAAGGTGATTTTTCCAAGGACAGAATTTCTAGACAACTGCAGCATTAAAATGTTCAGATTTGAATCACCTTAAATTTAGCAACAAGCACCTGCAAATAGTTCTGTGGTCCCAGTCACTGAAGAATGCATGTTGGGGTGCCTGCTCCTCTGCTGTTGAAGGGAAACAGTCATAATGCATCTTCCCATGCTAGCTGTAAGTTAACAAAAAAAGAAAAAAGGAGGGCAACTTTTACACTTAGTATAACATGATGAAAGAATATTCATATTTGTAATAACTCATGACTTTACTGCTTAATTTTCCACCGACTTTTCAAAGAACTACTTTTTTTTTACTAAGCTGCATAAGCAATAGTGCACATGCTCATTATATTCTTGGGCAAGAAATTATTCTAGACAATAGATGAAAGCAAATCCAATTTTGCTTTTCTCTTTATTACAAGCTGGTAAATACTTAGCTATCAACTCAAGAAAAGCAGCAGCCTTGCTGTCTGAGTTATCTCTTTATGTTTTTGCTGCAGTATGTCACCTAGTTTTTCTAAAATTTATATCACCTGCATGCAAAGCCCATGCCCCCATCAAAACTTCTGATACGTGCATGAAAACAGTGATTGCATGTTTATTTGGTGGCTGGTAGTAACAGAATGAAGACATTGAAAAAGCTGTCTTTTTCCCTGGGTGCCAGAAGTCATTTATAAATAAAACTAGGAAAAAAAGTAACACCTTGAGCATGGGGTTAAAATGTAATTTTATTTGCTTGTAATTACAGCTGCACATTTGAGAAGGGCACCTTTTAATCTCTTATCAAAGCATTCTATTTTTCTTTGATCTAACTATAATTTATTGAGCGCATTTGCCACTGGCATCTGTAATCCTTCTTAAAATCCCTCTATGCATTCCACTTTCTTCCAGACTGGCCTTTTTCTGTCCATCGTGGTGAACATATTCTCCCTTTTGTTTGTATGTGCATCTTCCATTTGTCTCCACTGGGGTTAAAGGCACTCACATACAAATGAATAGTCATTTGAAGTGTATGTTTTCTTTGTATTTTGTTTCACATTATCATTAATAAATTAGATTATTTGCCACTCGGGGAGATCTCAGTTAACTATATTCAAGGAGACTTTAGAATGAGGGAAAAAAACCCAAAACATTTTCTTGTTTGTTACTGTCTAAGAAAAATGGCAGGGACATGTACCAGCTTTCACCAAGTGATAGAGTTTCATTGTCATCCTTATGACATTTTTATGTAAAGAAAAACTAAAATGGAAAGTTTTGAACCTGTAAAATGTTGCCTCTGTCACCTGTAAATGCCAAGGTAAGTGGCCTTAGCAGTTTGAAGAAATCCCATAGTTGTTTTGTACTTGCAGTGAAACGCTGGTCTTCCTTACATACCTGAGGCATTTTGCATTGATGGACTGTCCCAAAACCACTGACTTGGCACAGAAGTCCTCCAGTGAAATGCACACTTCTGAAAACGGTATCTAATAACACCCTGAGACTATAGTACCCATTTCTTACTGAAAATAAAACCAAGTACATGGGCTGTAACAATTACTTAGCCATCAGAAATCATGAGGGGATTAGATACCAATTCAGAAACAGAATCAGGAAACTTGCAGGCTCTTGGTCTGAGTGTATCTCCATGTTCATTATGAAGTTACAGATGGGTGAAGTTGGTCCATCTGGTGCCTATAGATTTTTTTTTAACGTATAAGCCTAAAAATACAAAACTGAACAGATGAATACTTTAAATTTTTGTACTTCCAACCTTTCATTCAAGCAAATGATTCAAAGGTTTTGGGATGAAATGGTGAATTTTCCCTGTGCATTTTAGAATATTATATCTATTTATCTTTCCAGGTAATATAGGTTTCAGTTCATAACTTGGATGAGTTGAAGTCTATTGCCTAAAATCCATAGTCTCCTGAGATGCCATAGATGAGTCTGAAGCTTCCCCAATAATCAGGTCTTACCTTCAAGTGGCTAAAACCCAGATGGATGAAGCTAAATCTCTGTCCAAAACAGAGATGCAGCTTACAGGAGAAGCCCTTGAGATTTTCCATTGTGATGTAAGAGCATCATCCGTTAAAACCAGAAATCCCAAAATCACTGCTTAGTCCACCTTTTGAAAACCCAGTAACCACGAAATAGGTGCTACCTTCAGTATCTTGGCAGAAGGCTGTGCCATAATTGTACTGGACTTGACCCTGGTTGCCTTAGCTCCCTCGAGATGAAAACCAATGATTTCACCCTCTTTGACCAGCACATAGCAAATTTATCTCACTTTTGTCCTGCTGGCTGTGTGCTGACAGCCAGTGAGATGGTTCATGAAGAACTGTCACATGAAGCAGAGCGTCCATATGGAAATCATCCCTAGATGCAATAAAATTGCCACAAACCACCACGTTGAAAAGCACAACTTGTCTCTGTGCCAAGGCTTTTCACTTCTCTTTCAGGACAATATTTTCCTAAGTCAATGAAACACAAAAACTCAACCGCAAGACTTCCCAGCTGACAAGAACAAGTTACTAATACCAGTCCTGCTCACAGGAGAGAAAATTAAACTTCTCTGAAGTTTCCCCAAGTGCTTCTTGTTCTAAACATGGATTAGTTTCCTCAATAATCTCTTCCCATCTTACAAGGACAGTTGTCTGTGAGATTTCTGCTGGGCTGAACTAGTGCAGACTTCTCTTCTATCTTAGCGTACTTCTTCTCACACTAGAATGGCTTGAGCACAAGGGTTGAAAGGGAATAGCTCCTAATAGTACCTTTTAAGAAATGACAGGATGCATTTATTAGCCATAATAGTCGCAAGTGAGAAAGAGGAGCCAAGTAACTGTCAGAAGCATCAGTCAGAAGTGGAAAAACTCAGCTACTCCGAGGAGCTGAACATGGAGCTACAAACACACTTCTTGATCAGAGCAAGTGCAACACCACCACCCCCACAGCCTCTGGAGCTGCAGGTTCATGGAGCCCCTAAGTCCAGGGAAAATATGTAAGGTCAGAAGTTTGCAGGGTTTTGGCTGAGGACTAAACCTCAGCAGCTGCTGACTCCCCCTTCTACTGTGTCTGCACAGGGAACACAAGACCTTCACACTAGAAATTATCTGCAGTTGCAGCTGCTAGATATTCATAACAAATGTCTAATGGCTAAAATTGTGTGCTGTGGACAGTGTCACCTTTCATGTCATATGGGGACAATTGTGTATTCTCCACTGTGGCTGGGATGTGTCATCCTAACATCGTCTGGAGCTGTACTCCTAGACCTGGAACTGCTGTCACTGAGCAGTAAGTTCAGACCCCTGCTGATAATTTCTTTGGATCAAGTTACTCTTTTCTAACATTGTAGATACACCAGAACTGAGTAGCTGCCACTGTGTCTCGCTGCAAGGGAGAAAGTGTAACTGTAGTAGCCCTGTCTATGAATTGCATTTAAACCAGGTTTGATTCCAGGTTACAGCAGGACAAGGGACATGCGCATCCCATTCCAGAGTGCTTGCAAGTTTGTGCTTCCAAAGGCAATGTACCTTTTGTGCTGATATTTGGTATCATCAGGAGAAAACACAAGGAGGATTTATTCTGTTGATGAATGGAGGTGGATGAACTGCTGCTGACCAATGTGAAGCTTCTGCTGGATTGCTCTGAAATGCCTTTCTTCAGCATCGCAGAATATTCTGAGTTGGAAGAGACCCACCAGGACCACTGAGTCCAACTCACGTGAATGGCCCATGCAGGGATTGAACCATGACTTTGGCATTATTAACAGCATGCTACAACCAACTGAGCTTCAAGTAATCCTGAGTCAGTCTTTAGGAAAGAACATGCTTTCTACTGAATTATACTGTAGAACTAACCTGAAATTATGTTTCTGTGAATTAATCAATTTTCCACCCCTAGAACTTTGCAATCTTACAAAAATCTTCTTTTTTGTTAAGATACAATGAGATGCCACAAACAGCCTGAGGAGCTGCAAAGCACAGAGGAACTACTGTAATGTGTAGGGGTGAAGTGCCAGCCAGTGACAAAAAGTGCAATGCACCCCATACATTGGAGCTGGTAGGGACACACACTGCACTGGCTCTGTGTGGGCTCCAGAGCCTTGAGGGCACTTTGCTCCTCACACAGCTGATTACATGTCCTGTTCAGACACATCCTGGATATGCTGGACTTAGGGAAAATAACTGGAACAATTCTGTTGTGTGCACAACAACAACTTGTCTGTGTTCAACAGCCAAATAACCAGAGGTTTCCTCTTGAAGTGGTAGGTTGCATATTGCCATCCTGAATCAGTAGAATTGGTGCATCGGGTAATCATATGTGATTGTCTGTCTTTTTCCAGCTCTAAATCTAGATTTGATGGACAGACATTTGAACTCAGGCTCAGACAGAAGAGAAGCAAACATCACTTGCTTTCTTTACTTTGTAAGAGAAAAAAATATTAGAGGCCAATGCCTTCCCTGTGGAAGGACAGGACACATTGCATTACATGCTGTCATCCTTTAACAGGTTCTGGGATTATTTCTGAAATGACAAAAACAACCACACGAGTTCTTTCTTGTTTACAGGACAACTGTTCTCACAAAATAAATCCAGCAACAAAGAGGAGTGGCAGGGAAAGATGGGTAGTATTTGGTTTCACTAACAGTCGAGTCAGATGAAAATATCCCCCCTATATCTGACCCTCAGGGTGTGTTGCTGATCAAGTGAAGCCAAGTTGCATAATGTTCAGCCAAGAGAGCAGCAATTTCGGACTGATGTGTTGAGGATGAGATTTATTACAACATATTTATGTGTATAGAATCAGTTTAAAGAAGCACTGCAATATTTGCTATCACGTAGGGAAATGGCCTCACCCTGAAATGCACTCGGATCTCTTGCCTGGTGCTGAGTCACTACACTCCTGTGGGAGTTAATCAGAGCTGGGAGCTTTGGATACCTTATACAGAGCATGATGTACAGGATCCTGCTGACAAACCCTCCTTCTCCCCTGCAGTTTAATTCTAGGATTTGGCACTGACGTGTATTTTGTGTCTCCTTTTGTCATCACACACATAGATTAAGGTGGAATTCTTACAGAGAGATGAGGGGTAAAAGTCCTTTTCTGAGTAGTTTTGCCATAGCTAATAGAACTTTTTCTCATGCAAAGCAGAAAAATAGTGTCTGTCCCAAAGGAAAACTAAAAGTTAGCAAACCTCTGAGTCAGTAACACCTCTTCCTCTTTCTCTGATGTGCATCCTCCCTCTTGACATGTACTAACTTAATCTTTCCCTTTATAATCAAGCAATCCCTGAAAACATTATGTTTTTTAACATTGAAAAAAATCTTGTCTCTGAGTTTGGCTTGGGCTTTGTTGAAGAAAATGATCTTAGAAAACTGTTGAATTCAATCTATCACTTCATTGATCTGGATTTCCAAATTCACTTACATCTGTTACAGAAGAGCATCCAATATTTTAAGGAGTATTTTAGCTCCAATTCACCCTCTGAACTGTCAAGAAATAAACAGTTTGCATTAAATTATAGAGCTGAGAAGGGAGAAATAACCCTAATGATTAGCAAATTCAGAAACTTGTTCCGAATTTAAATATATAAGTTTTGGCTTTCATGTGCATGAGAAGAATCCTTCCCAGTCCCTCTGATGGTGGCATTGTGTCTGCACCTACAAATGTCATAAACAGATTATACCAAATCCATCCAAAATCACATTTCTTAAATTTACAGTCACAATATGATTCACCATGAATGCCATTATACTAAAAATAAGAGGAATGTTGATGAATTGTATTAAATGCAAATGTATACTTTGCTCTTTCCTATATCTCTACTGTTCCTTCAGTGTTTCTTTTATATCCTTTCTAACAAGACAGTGAAAGTGAATCTCTAATTCATAACCTCTAATCTTGATACTATATTCTATCATACTAAGGTGTTCCTGAAATAAACCCCTCTAGTTTTTTATGTCATTTGTATTCTCCAAATCCCACCCACGTAATTGGAAGCTTTTGAGGCATAGTACGTATGTTCACATCACAACACAAAAGACAGCTATCCACAGGCTGCAGAATTGTGGGGCATTAATCTACATAAGGTAAGAACTTCTAAATCACAACACACTTCTTTATGATAGTCAGATTTAACATAATTTATTCACATTCATACCTTATCTTCTTAAAGCAATTGGAAACACTTCTATTTGCTTATCATTGTATTTTCAATAAATGGTGTAAGAGTTTATTAGCATATTAGGAAGTATTGATCAAGTAAGCTGGTTTTAACCAGAAAAATGCCTGTTACATCTCACAGATAGTTAAAATTACAATAATCTTTATAAATAATCATTAACTGTGTTCTTTTGTTTTAAATCCCAGCCACCCCTGTGCTCTGCTGGCAAGCTGTGCTGAACCAGGTGTTTTTACTAAGGACCAGGGACCAGCTGCCCTTCTGGCAGGTAGCTCATAAGAGAGGAGAGGAGACCAGACCATCTCCACTGAGAAAGCAAGCAGCAGTAGAGCAGCTTTAGGTGACAGCAGACTCCTTTTTAGCCCTGAATTGAGGTAAGTGCTACCTTTATTTTGGGGTACTGTTGAGGGAGATCTGCTTGCTTTGTTTACACTGATATGCTGCAGTCTGTTCACTGCGTTTGTCATTTATAATGTGCCTCATGGGAGTTGTGCTTTGAGGTTATTGCCTTTGTGATCTAAGCTGTTGTGTAGAAGTTTAGACTTCTGTTTGGGTGTTTGGAATCCGTCCTTTAACTAGCTGCCTTTCCCCAGGGTGACTGACAAAAAAAAAAAGGTAGTGTAAAAACTTCACAAACTTCTGTAATTGAAGCTGTTTGCTTGTCTTCCAAGAGTTCCCTAATGTCTAGGACAGAAGGTAATTCAGAGGAGAGGTTGGGTATAGCACCTGTTGTCTGTAGAGCAGTGATAAAGGAGGTAAGATGTGAATAGAAACCAGAAGTTTGTGTGGTGGACCTCTTGTTGCTCTTCTGCAGGAAAAATTTCTTCAGGGGGATGAAGGAAAAAATCCCATGTTTGCTTTTTTTGGTGGATCTACCTTTGTCTGCTACAGCCATCTAGTTCCTCATTTGAAAGAAAAAAAATCCTTTAATATTCAGATGGCCAATCTAACATTTACCAAAAAATACTCCCCTCTTCCCTCCTTAAAAACCTGCTATAAATCTGAGTTCATCACACCCCTTGTTCCCTCTTTGATCCCAGTTCCTCCCATCAGGCTGCAGAAGAGATGAACTAAGAAACCACTGAGGCATGGGGGCTGCCCTGAGACCTCCTACTTGTTGCAATATATCTATGAAAATTACTGCTAAGTATTCCAGGGGAGGGGGAAAGGGATGTGGGATGCTTGTGTTGAAATGTTCCCAGCTTCCCATATGCAGAGAAGTGCTGGTGTTTGGCTGGAGTGGGGCACAGAGGAGCTCTGCACCTGCCCCTATGTGCCCTCTGCTCCAAGGCCTGCATCTCCACTCATGGTCAAGGGCTGAGTCCTGGAGGCAGCAGGTTCCTCTGTTTCTATTACTTTGGAAAGGGCAGCAGTTGGTTCTGCAAAGTGCCTGCTGGCATCAAGCTGTGTTTTGACTGGGACTACTCCAATATCTGCCTTAATGCTAATTCATGGGTAGTCAAGACCACAAAAACCATGTTTAGTCAAGTTGCCAAACACAGCATATGTGAAGAAGCTTGATTTTTGTAGATGGTTTTCCCTTTTGGTCTTGCTGCTTCACCAGAGTCTGAGGGAGCTCCAGCACCCTTCAGTTTCTGCCTCTCTGTAGCCACCAGCAGCAGTTTGGCAAAAGCCTAATTTTATCATTAATTTTTCTGAGGGACCACAGGCCTACAGACAGGGCAGGGGACTGTGTGCCTTCTAGCCACAACGGCACATTGTGACTTACCTTCCCCCTGAAATGTTTAAAAGCATCATGAATTGTTTTGTAGCTCCTGTACCTGTGTCCTGTTACTTCCATGGCACCCAGGGCAGATGAGCTGAATGGCTAAATTGTGCTTGGCTGCAGGTGACAGCCAGAGCCTTCCTGTGACTATCCAGCAGTGCTGGCTCTCCACAGCTCCTCGTTACAGGCACCCTCCATGCAAACACTAATTGCTCCTTTCCTGTCCCCTGGCAGCAGCGAGGCTGCAGAGGAATAACACACAGCAAAGAGTTTGACTCATGCACACCTTTAGCCTCTCTGCTCAGCAATGAAACCCGCATTTGCACATCAGCTTACGGAGGAATGATTTCCATAGCAACAGCCAGGATACATGGGATACTATTAATGCTGCCTTGGAGAGCATATAAAGCACCTTCTTAAGAAATAACTGACTACATGGGCTCTGGGAAAAAAAAACCACTCACAGTTGGCTATGTGAAGGGAGTGTGTTGTGTAATTTTTATTTTTTTTATTGTAAAAAATTATATTCATGGGGTTTTTTGATGTCACTTTTTTAAAAAGACATTCCTGGGTAAAGAGAATGGGGGATTTCTGCTTTATGTAAACTGTTATTGGATGCAGAGAGCACAGAAAGATCTGTGGTGATTCTTCAGTAACAGAGTGAATTAATACCCTTAGTGAAGATTTAATGAGGCAAGTACCTGAGGCAAGCACCAAGGAGGGGGGAAAGAATGACCACTCAGTTGATTGAGAGGCAGGGAAGCAGGATCAGCTGGCAGTCCCTTTAAATAACAGGTTTTATGGTTATTACCATGGGGCAGACTTTCTGTTATCAGAAGACAGGGAGGCAATGCTCTAGTACTTGGACATGCAGAGAAACAAGACAGGAAATATGCATGAAGGAATGAAAACCATTTAACTCTTGGTTATGTGCATATATATGTCTTCCCCTTACTGCTGTTCTCCTGCTTCTTTTTCTCTTTGTTTTTGGGGTTTTGTTGTTGCACAGCTCTGTGTATCCACAAAGCAGTCCAGTACCTGGACACCCCCACCGGGCTTCTCCAGGGAATGTGGCAGAAAATCGCTCTGGCTTCCATAGGGCCGGGTGTGTTACTGCTTTAGGAGGGTTTTCCCCTTCCTTCTTGGCCCTTTCAGGAGCTCAGGGGAGATATGTCCCTGGGCACACATCTGCAGCGACCTCTGTGGTGCCAGCACTGGTTACCTGGATACAAACAGCCCTGTCTTTCCGAATGGCATGAGACTGGAAGGAATTGTTTCAGATCATTATAGGTGGAATGAACAAAAGCAATAAGGCTGATTTCATCACTTCCTTAGTAAGATGACATGGAATCAACAGTGTGTGCTGCACTGCAGCACAGGTATCTTAAAAATAAATAGTTTTGGAAGGGGAAAACTTACTCATGTTTCAGCAGTTTAACAACTTAAATCAAATGTTGGAGACAGCTAAAACCATTGGAAGTCTTGAATCCCACGCTTTAGCTGGATGCTGCAGACAAGCTCCATGTGCTATTGCATTCCTGCCCCTTCCATTAAGAGATCTGGATGAGTTTGCACAGCCCATCTACCTCGATCTTTTTTTCCACCTTTTGCTAAATAATTACTATTCCTAAAAGATTTATTTGTTGACCTATACAACAACTAACATTTTGTCTGCCTGGTACTTTTTCAGTGAGAAGGGCAGTGTGGGGACAGTGACAACTGGCTGTGGTTCTGTATGGGCCTTGTGTGCCTGTAAAGCAGCACCCAAAGGACTAGCTGGACCCTCCTATTTGCAATTTCCCTTTGGAAATACGTGTGCTCTAGCTCTGGCACTTTTCCTGAGTAGGGATCCTAAACCTGGCTCTTTCACATGGGAGCAAAGAGCAGGGCTGTGGGATTTCTCCTGGCAGTGGAGCTGGGAATGGCAAGCCCAGCCTGCAGAGACCAATAACGGTGGGTTACCCCCCAGTGTCTGCTGCTGTGGGGTTTAGATCTCAGGAACAAAGCAAGCTATTTTCTTTTAATGAGTATCGTGTACTTCCAGCTTATGCTTTAATAGGATTAAACAGTCTCGGCATGGCCTTGGCAAGGTTGCACACACCCTAGGGCAGGAGAGTCTACACTCACCCCTTTGATGCTGGCATGTGAGGAGCATGGCTCTGTGGGCACCCTGGCAGGTGTGATGTGGCTGAATTCAGCCCTGACACACACTGCCTTCGTCTGGGATCAGCTCAGTGCCCTGTATTTACCTGCTAACATGGATTCTAAAAAGGCAAAAGGTGAGTGGGAATACTGCATGTACTGATGCAAACATTGTCCTGAGGGACGCACTTCTCTCTAAAAAGAATTGCGCTGGAGCCATTAGTAGATCAATGCCATCTCCCTCTGCCGGAATCTTTCCCTCCTCCTCTTTTTGTCTTTTGTTCTCTCTTCTGTATATGACTTGGCCATACAGAGACATTTAATGTCTGACCCAGTGTGACCATCTGAGAGTGTCCTTGTTTATAGGGTTGCTTATTCCAGGCTGATGTGTTGCAAAAGAGGTTGAGAGTCTGAACCAGGGTGGGATGACAGCCACAGGTTGTATGCACTTGGTATAAGCAGCAAGTTTCACTCTGGGAGCAGGGGGGCTCGTGAAGCAAGACCTGAGTGCCTTCTCCTCACTCCTCTGCAAATAAAATACAGCCTATTTTCACATACTTTGTTCTCCCACCAGCTACACCTGCTCTGCCCACATGCCAGCTCTCCTGGCAAGTCTCAGATATGGGCATTCTGGACCCACATTTCAGTGCCTGGCCAGCAAATATTGTGGAGGAAGAGCATGTGCACTTCCAGGGTGGAGATCTCCTCTTGCTGCTGTCTCCAAAGGCAGGTCTGTGGAAGTGAGTTCCAATTAAAACCAATGACTGTAGAAGACCAAGCTTCTTGTGAAAGCTGTTTTTGTTTTATGCCTTGCATTTGTTTTCTACATGGCAATGCAGTGCAATGTGTCTATGTCAAGGCTATAAAATAAGATACCTCTTTTCCAGAAATTAATAAATTAATTGTGAATACATCAGATGGCATTGCCATGTATGCTGAATGGAGAACAAAAAGGCAAGAGCAGCTTGTAATAAAATTCTTTTTATTGAAGCAGTAAAAACCCCCATGATCTTCTGCCTACCCTTCAAGAAAGTGCCTCGGTTTTCCAGCACTGGTAATAAGGAGTAGATGGCTTTAGGGTTGTTTTGTTAGAGGAAAAACACATTAATTACAGCCTTGGATTTATCAGGTATTGCCTCCTGAAATAAGTGCAAGGAAGAGGGTCTGCCATTAATGCTCTAAGGCTCATGCTAAGCATGTGCCTTGAAAAGAAAATTCTCTGCTGCTAGGTCTGCCCCTCTGCCACCTTTCTGGAGAGGCACATGTAGGGTGGAGCTGAACAAGCAAACAAGGAAATTCAGAGTCTTGCCAGAGGCTGGAGGGTGAGGTTATGGCAGAAATGGGAAGATGGGGCTGCCTGTTACCTTAACCGAATTCTCACCTCTCACAGTTTTTTGTAAATCAAAATCAGTGCTTTGAGATCTTGCAATGGAAAGCTCTGTAGATGAGTGGGATACTGGACTCTTCCTTACATAAATGGCACCAGCAAATCGAGATCCCCTCAACCCATTTTCATTTAACTACTTCTATATCATCTTCTCCAAACACAGCACATCTGTAGAAGCTTCCATGAGAATGATCTGGTGATCTACTTACCTAAAACATGCAGGCAAAAAGCCCCTTACAAGGCACTGGAGTAGCTGGGGCAAGATAAGTAGGGGGTTGAACTGGAAGCACTTATGAGATAGGCAGGCAAGTCCAGTGCTCCTATGGCAGTGAGAGTGTTTCTCCCATGGGAGAGTGCAAGTGGAAGAATGGTGGGGAAGAAATGAATGTGATGAGCTGCAGAAATCACAGTGTAACTGGTTGGGGGTCCTTGTGAATAATGAAAGGTAAGAAATCTGCACAGGAGTGTGCTTCCCCTGTAGGGAATGATAACATTTGCTGCTGGGGGGATTATTTCTTGTGCAGGCTGGCAGAAGTTGATGCACCCTCATCTGAGGAAGCTGATTTGGCAGACCAGAGTGGCTCTCTGAAATGAGCCATCTTTCTGCCTGACTGCAGCCCCTTGGGATCTGGCTTCCTGAAGGCAAACCACTGGCCTACACACAGACTTGCATCCTGTGTGGCATCTTTGGTAGCTCCCTTGGCAGGAGCTCAGCTGCAGATCTGTGATCCTCATTAGGACTTCCTTGAAGCATGACCCACATTCTGGTCTTGCAGGTGAAGAAACTTCAAAGACACTTTTGTGCTCCATGTGAAATGTTATAACCGGGAGCAGAGGAAGGGACAGAAGGGGATCTGTTTTGCTTTTACTTCTTATGTAAACTTGCCCAGAGGCTCTAGGGAAGGGAGCATCTATTGGTGCAACTGCTTGTACCTCTTGGAGGCTTGTAGGATTTTGGTGATTCCCTTCTGAAAAGGGTTTAGCTGAGGGGTTATGGGGCTGATTCTCACTGGGCTGTGTCTCATGTAAGTTCTCACTATTGACTGTGCCTGTAGGGTGTTCTCATTTCATGGCAACAGAATGGTGGTATTCCTCCTCTTGTTTCCCTACCAGAAACTGAAGTTTTACTTTTAAACAGTCTTTGAATCTATCCTCAGCTTTGACCACTGAGGGCATAAATCTTTGCTTTCATCCTTGACAGGGCCTACTGAGCTCTGGCTTTAAGCCAGGAAATTCTGCAGGTCCGTACTCAAACCCACAGAGTATTGTTTGTACTTTAATTGTCTGCTGCTGCAGGTTGTGCCTGCAGACATCTGGAGTTCAGATTCAATCATCTGTGGGAAGATGTCCTAAAGGGTGTCTTAGAAGAGCAGAGTTGAGCTGGTGCCCTGTGGGGCTTCTGTGTAAAGAGAAAAACATCATGGATGGCTTTGGGAGGGAGGAATCAGATCAGTTTAACTTGGAAACATTTTACAAGTGAAAACTTCACTAGCTTGATGCAAGAAAAATATGCTGAAAGTATGTTGTTGAGGAGCAAAATAGATTTTAGCTATTGTGCTGAAAATCCTTGTGTCTCAGCAATGGGGGGAGAGGGGCAGGCAAAGTATGCTGGTGTTAGCTTCCCAAGGCAGAAAAAATGAAGTCCTACCCCTGCTGGGCTCTGCAGAACTTTATGGGAGAGAAAAGCATGAGCAGGGGAGTCCTGCATCCCAGCCGGCAGTGAAATACCCAAAACAGAGAAACTTCTCTTTAATAGTGTGCTAGAGAAAATGCCTCAGGTTTTCCTAGAGCAGCACTAAACTGTAACAGAGCTTGGTTAGCAGCCTCTGGGGATGAGAAGTTATTCAACCTTTTCATCTGGTACAACAATGAGCATTCTGTTGTGAACAAAATGCCTCAATGCACTGCAGAGAAAGAAAGACCTCTCCAACACCAGCTTCTGGAGGGTAGGAGTGGTCCTCATGCCACACCCACATTTTACATGCTGATGCTTCTGTAAGGTTCTGCAGACCCTCATTTTTAACATGCAAAATCCTAGTAGCTCCTACTCTGAGTGTTTGGGAAATTGAATGGGGAACAGATACCCTTACTTTGCCCTCAAAGGGAATATTAGTTTCATGCAGCAGTGCACAGCAAACTCCCCCACACACGCTTGGCATTTGCTGACTGTTCTCTGCACTTGGTATAGGGCAGTTTGGTGCAGCGTGACCATTGTCCTGGGCTCCAGCAGCAGTGGAGCTGTGAGGAGGGCTGCAAGCAGCACACTGGCAGCCCCGAGCACTGCCCCGTGTGGGTGCTGCTTCTGTTGTGAAGCTCACCTGGCTGTGCACCTGCACTCTCTCACAGCACTGCGGGCACCAGCAGGGCTGGCATAGAGGGGCCTCCTGAGACTTCACCAAGAGCAGCCGTGCCTGTAGCACCTTTAGCAGTAGCAGCACTGGACAGGGATCTAGACTCTGTCTAAAAAGTCCTACACTCTCAATTAATCTATTGCCCACTGCTCTACATCGGTGTCCTGGTAAGTTGTCAGCCAAACCTGCAGGTCAGTAAGCGCATTTGCACATGCAAGCCTGGAAAGGAGATGAATCTTTCCTGGGACAGTCTTCAAGACAGTGAAACCTTCTCCTGCAAGCTAGAGATTGCTGTAGCTTTCAACAAAACTTATCCCAAGAACAAATCACATATCCTCCAACCTATAGCACAAACATATGTATGTTCTCAGGGGTTAAAAAAGCAAGGGACTCTGCTGCACAAGCCCGAAGAAAAGTGAGGGTGGGGGGTGAGAGTGAGGAGCAGAGATTGGAACAAACAGCATGTGACAGACCTGGGCTGTGTTTTCTAATGCTGGCTGGAAGGTGTTTGGCTGATAAGCTGGGTGTAGGAACCTCATCAGAGCAATGCTGAAGAGATTTCCATGGATCACTGTGCTTTGGTTACTAGGCTATTAAGCAGTCTGCTTCAGTCCTTCTGGAAATTTAATTTTTAAAAGGACGTAACAGTTGATCCAACTCTGAACGCTAAATGAGATTTCTCAAGGTTGCCTTGATCTTCTTGGATGGACATGGAGAGGAACTGGGTCGAGGGCATCAGCTGTACAAGGCACACCTCCAAGCATTACCTCAGGATGAACAATGTGGTTTGCTATGTGGCATTGACTCCTGAAAGAATGCACTCACCCATGCTCTTTTTAAATGAGGCTTGAGTGTGGTAAAAGAGGAAAAAGTAGAGAGAAGAAAACTTGCCTGTGAAAACTATGGCGAGCAGATATCTAAAATGGAGGGGGAGAGAAGAAGAGAGGGGGTAGAGTAGCTATCAGAAAGGAGGTTGCTACTCATGGTGCAAAAATGTTTTTAAGTTCCCCTCAACATGTTTGTAAGATCTACTGATCTGTCTTCATAAGGATGGGTCATTTGAAGCAGTGAAAACTGGCTATGGAAGGACTCACTTCAGTGATTTGGCGTGTCCATATTTCTTTAGTCACAACAATTCATCTTTCTATTTTTATCTCATGCTCTTAAAGGGGTTTTGTTAACCTGGCATAGACTGGATGTGATAGGAGAGATGGAATGTCATAGGTATTCTCCGTGGGTGGTAGAGATACAGTGAAGTGTTGAACTTGTGCAAGATAGCCCATGAAGAATTAGTGGGGAAATAGCATTTATAAGGTACACCTTAAAATTTCTTATAAGAAAACTTTAAGCAACTCTTTGGGATAAAACTTTCCATGCTGATATGTCTCTTGGGACAAACCTTCCCGGGAATATTTCTCATTTTCAAGAGACAGGCTTCAGAGTTCAGATACAAGGATTTTCAATGTGGGAAACATTGTGGCAATTTACTCTAGGAGAGAATGTTTTGACATTATTGTGCATTAGCATCATTCCATAATAAACCATATCTGTGCTTTTATACTTGCCGTACAATGAACATATCAAAAAGAGATATATTTTCCATCATAAATCTGAACAAGTGTGATGCACACCTGCTTAGTGCTCTGAGCACTCACACTTTCACAGTGCAATCCTTCCTGTGACTCCAACAGTAACTGGTGATTTTTTACTAAAACTCTCTCGGTACTATGGTGTGAATAAGCTGTGGTATTAAAATTGCAGCACTCATCAGAGCGATCATAAAAACTTTAATATTCTTGTCCCAAGTTGTTGTCCCCTGAGTAACATGGAATAAAATTTCTCCCTGTCACCCTCTGAATCATTGCAAGACCAATCCCAGCACTTCCTATTGCAGTAAAAGCCAGTCTTGTTTGTTTTCAGGTCAAGTTAAAAAAGTAATTTTTTTGCTAGTGATGGGAAGCAATCAAAACCCCATTCAGTGCAGTCAGGAGCTCAGGGACAACCTTTAATTTAAAGCAGAGTGAGATGTCATGTAAGGGTTTAGGATATTCACAGAATATGATCTGCAGGGTGCTCTTATCAGGTTTTGATGATCTTTTTTCTTTGAGGTAACTTTATCATTAATGTAAACATGTAGGTGTTACTCCTTGGCTTTTCCTTCTCCATGCTTGTCTTGTTTAGTTCTTAAATATAACAGACATGATGCTGCAATTTCTCTCCTATTTAAAATAATTTCTCATTTTCTTCTGCACTCATCTTAAAATCCTGAGGATAAGACTCTAGTTTTCCAATTTTCAGTAATTCAAAGTTCACTCAACTTAAGTTTATTTTCCTCCTTGTACCTCTATTGCTTGTACTTTAGGTTCTGTTGCTGCACATGTGACAGTTTCACTTTGATTGCTTTCCGTTTCCTCCTCTGCCTAGAGCAAATTTCATATAGCAGCCACCCAGCTATTCATCCCTTTTTGGTCCTTGCTCTGCTACAATATAGTCTTAATGTTACCTTCTCTCCACCCCTGCCTCTCAAACCTAAATTCAAATCACAGAATATCAAGTAACCTGAGTCTGTAAATAAAGAACTGTGTACTTCTACTCTCCCTCAGTCCCTCAGATTTAAAATATCCACTAGGATGGATTCTTATTAGATGTCTTGATTTCATTCTGTTTTGCTTTTGTGATCTTCCTAAGAAGTTTCCCTTTAGCTTGCTCCTGCCACTATTTCTGAGCTGGACCCCAACAGCTCCTTGGCCAACCTCCGACAGGGGCTTTCTGCAAAGCAGAGACCTCCACCTGCAGGCGTTGCACTGGCAGCCTCGGGCTGCAGCAGGGTCCCTTGGGAAGAAGACCCTCCCTCTGCACACCCTGGCTCCAAAGTCCTTTAGGGTCTCTGGAACTAGAACTTATAAAGGGTTTGGGGTTTTTGATATATCATCTTTCGCAACAAAAACATTGATTCACTAAAACAGACTCATCTCGTCTTTTGATGGAGACTTGCTCTTCCTTAAATTCTTGTCACAACAAGAATACAAGAGCAGAGCAGCAAATAGATAATGATTAGGAGGTTTCCCCTGGGCAAAAAGAAACAGGTTCAAAACTCTTGTCAGAATAGGACACGGTAAGGTTGTGAACCCAGCTATGTGGTGTCTCAGATAAGTTCCTGAGTCACTGAATTATTCCAGAATAGAATTTTTATGCCTGTTTACCAAGCAGTTTCCTGTTTCTTCACTCTTCAGGGATTTATGTAACAAAACAGTTGAATAATGTTTCTATAAAACTCTAACCTTATGCTGAGTTTCTATTTTTGAATTGTATATTTGATTTGTCATGTGTGGAGGTTTGCTTAGGGAGCTCTTGGCTGGCAATCATTAAATTAAATCTGTTTGCAGATTACTAAATCCTATTGCATAACAACACATTCATATAGCCAGGGGCCACACAAATACCTAGAAAAATGCTCATGGGGCTAAATTGCTTCTAATAGCTTTTTTTTAATGTGCAAATAACAGTTGTTTTCCTGCCAAGGAAAAGTATTGCAATAAACATAAAATAAAAAACATGAATAATTGGAAGTACTTCTATCAATTAAAAATACTTCTAAAGAGATAAGATATGTAGGGCATTTAATAATATTTACATGTGATATTTGGCATTCATTCTGTAAGTGTTGATACAAGATCCCAGCAAGAAGAGAGAACTGTGAGGAAGGTGTTTATTCTACTGATGCATGCTTGGCTGTCTGCTGAGGTGGTGTATTCCAAAGTGGTTCATTCTTAGGAAAGTGAGATGTCCCCAGCTGGGTGTATTCCTTCCATAAACTAAAACTAATTTTTTTTTTTTTTCTGTTTTTACCCCATCTATTACACTGAATGAACCCTGAATAAATGAGTGATAAGCAGATGTACCACTTAGCATACTGTATAAACCTGTGGAGATGAGCAAGTAAGAATGAAAATTATCACAGTGGAAAACGAAAAGAAAATGGACAACTACAAATTAAGTTTGACATAGTCCTGAAAATGAAATATTTTTCTATATCTTCTCCTGCTGTGACTGCACCACACAACTACCTCATTCCATATTGTATGGGTTATGGAGACAAGCATAAACTAAAACAATCTAAAATGCAAGCTTTGCCAAAGTAATTAAACCTCATTTCACTGCTCTGATGACTCCCTGGACTCTGTTCCCTATAAACACCTTTTGCTCCCTGTAAACATCTTTTTGCTGTGTGATCTCGCAATCATGTGCTGCACCAGTCCATTAGTGCATCTGCACCCACACACAGACCCAGGCTGTTGAATTCACTGTCATCTGAACCTGCTGCACATAATAACCAGGCCTCCCTCACTGAGGAATAACACTTAGCTGGCAGCTGGGTAAGTCCCTCACATAAGGCCTTGGGCACTGCAACATGAATTCTTGGCTGAAGCTTTCAGGTACAAAAGTAGTGCAAATAAGTAACTACACATTATTGTAGTGATCTGTGCATTGGTTTAGAAATCAGCCTTTCCAGTTAGTCAACAAGTGAAGCATAAAATTATAGATGTAAACTTGTTCTAATGTATTTGTGCTGATGATCTCTGTTGCTTACTGTTCTTACATAGTTGTTTGGCCACGTGCAAAAAGATGAGACGAAAGGGCTTGTCCTTCAGTAAGGGGAGTAATTGACTTCCAGGGCACAAAAGACAGTCATTGCTACAGTCTCAAAATAATGATAATGCAGGCAAGACTGGTGTTGGGGTTTTAAGAGTTTTCTTTTTATTTTCTTTTTCTTTTGAAAGAATTTTTTCCCCACACATGTACATTGCTGAGAGGGAGTCATTGCCAAGGTACTTGAGGGAGACAAAGGACTTGGCTGGGGAGGAGCCCCGGCCAACTGGCCCCCTTTTACCTAGGAAGAGGGGGTTGGGCGGGGCCCCTAGCTTCACTTGTGATCTGGCGATCAGAGGGGAAGGAGGCTGCATCGCTGTGGAGAGAATTCACCATCACCGCAGGCTTCTACCTTCTGCTGCTTTTCCTCTAACCGTGACTGGAGCTTGCTCTCTCTGGGAGCGGCTCTTGCACAGGGGACCCTATTTTTACACCCTACCTCACTAAAAGGAGACACCTTTCCACCATCTGCTGGGGTGCCTCAGGGAGACCCCTCCCCACCCGGGATCCCAAGCCCGCTTTCCCTGCCCTGCTGGGGAGCTGAGCTGACGCTGCTCTGCCTCCTCCCCCCACCGCCGTTCG
>VZTH01019210.1:98794-122041 GCA_013397815.1 Aleadryas rufinucha
TCCTGCCTTCCTTACAGACACCTGTCTTTTAAAACCAAGACAACTGGCCTTCAAGCAAGCAACAGGATTGTGTTATCATTACACCCCCTGAATTCTAGTTACTCAGAGTTTACTCTGCCTTCTACCTGTGATGGATTGTAAAGGATGCCAGAAGAAAACTGCTGATCTGTGCCAGGCACTCCATGGAGGTGTGGTTAAGTGTAGGAGTGCTAGTTTGTCATGGAGGGTCAACAGCTTTGCCTGGCTTCATCTGCACTGGCTGCTCTGGCAGTGTGAGTACTCATGCGTTTGCTGGGTCATGGCCCATGCTGACAGATGCTGAGTTTCTCTTCCAGTTCCATGTAAGATTGAACTTCACAAATGGCATCTGTAGCTATGTAAAGGAGACAGTCCTTATGCTAGAAGAAACACAGCTACTGCTTCTCCTGTGCTGTCTTTACAAAAAAACTTAGTGTCCTCCAACGGCACTTTCATGTTTCATTCTGCATTTTCATTCCAAAACTCTTCTGACTGCATCTACTGTGACAGGTATGCAAACTTCTTATTGACTAGTTCAGAATAGTTGAGTGGATCTCAAATTCATAAATAAGTTGCAGGGTATAAACCAGAGAACAGCAGTTGTGGGTACAAATGGGACAGCAAGGCAGGGAATTGGAACTGAAGCTCACAGGAGCCCCTTCCCTTAAATGAAGCAACCAGGACTGGCTGGAGTGTGGAATTCATTTAATACTCAGCTGAGATGCCCTAAAAATACCATGGCTGTAAAATCATTCTCAGGTTCATCACAGCATTGCAGGCTTGTGCTGACACCCTGTGAAAATAAAGCAAGAGGGAAGATGCATGATGGACTTCTGTGACAGCTCATTTCACTTCCAAAACTTCCTATTGCATAAACTCAGGTCGATGTCATTCCTGTTTCCATGTGGCTGTCCTTGCATCTAAGCTTAATGCCAGGAATGGTCACCAACAGAGTGACTATTAAATTAATATTTCAGAATCTGGTTAGAAAACAAATATTAAAGTTGTAATCATGAGATTTTTGGGAAAGATGAAAAAACTACAGACTTCTTTCAATGTTGGATTGTAGATGAGGAATATTTGATTTAATACACTTAATTCAAATAATTCATTTTTAGCCTTGCCCATTCATGAGGAAGGTTAAAATCACAACTTGGGCTGGCACAAAATTTTAGTCAAGAATTATACGAATTATATTATCACATCAGAATATTTTAGCACTTATTAGAAAAAAATGCTAAAGCAGAAAGAGGAAGTCTTTGAACAGATTTTCTGTTCTACAAAGCCCAAAAGGAAAAGCTTTGCATGCAGGTTTCCTGTTTGTTTAGATTTATCCTTTAAAGTTCTAAATGCACTCAATGTTGTATGAAAGGCCCCTCAGCAGTGGCTTACCATTGATGTTAAAGGGAGGGTGAATGTTAAGCTGTCATATGGAACTGTTGCAAGGCAGCATGGATAGAGTCAAAGAAAATAACTTCACTACCTTGGGTAACCTAAACTGACTACATCATCAGCTGTGTCCTTAGGTCACCTGCTACCTGCTCCCAGCCTTTCCAGGTGCATGCTAAGCTGTGATCTGGAGTGTCTGGGAATCTGTCCTGCTTCCAGGGTCTTCTGATTCACCAAACCCAAAACACAGTTTTTTCCTTCAGCTTTGACCCCCCTTTCCTTGGCTTATTTAGATGGAAAGCACCTGAAATGCAAGTTTTCCCGAGCACTTTGGACCCTGGCAAACTGCACAAGGTCTTTAAAAATTGAGGACTATGAGCAAGAAGCTCTGAAGCCCATGGCTTAGATTTCTAAACCCCTAGTAAAACTTTTATTCCTTGCTAGACCAGCCCTTAACTTCACCACGCCCTAATTTTAGGGAATAATAGTCCCTGGGCGCCTCTCATTCATGAATTGTGATAGAAATGATTGCCAACCAATCTATTTTCCTTTCTAATTAGCAATAGGAAACAGAATTGAAGTTGCTTTGCCCCTTGAGTGACAAAAGGGAGTTCCAAGGCTGAGGATGACACAAGATGCATTCTCTGCTGTAGGCAGCAGAAAAAATACGTCTTTTTAGATTATTAAGAAGTTTTATGACCTCAAAGAAAAATATTAGGTGCCCTGAAATTATTAACTGTAAGGACAAGGGGACAAGTTTTTTTTCTTCAACTGTGTATTTAAGAGAAGAAAACCTGGGCACCCACTACTGTCATGAACTACTTACTTCAGCAAAAGATGTAAGAACTATGGTCCGAGTTCAGTGAGATGTTATCCACTTCTCTTTGTGACCACAGGGGTGTCTGGGGGTATATATTTCTTCCCAGACAGGAAAAACAGATGACTAGTATCATCAAGACCAGCCTGAAACATCACCTCAATTTTCCCTCTAGGGAGCTACAGAACAAAGGTATGTTGGAGACAAATTTGTAACAACATCCCATAAGAAGTTCCCCTGGACACTTTCTGTCCTGACCAATAGGCACTTTGTTTCACTGCTCTGTGAAAGAGGAGGCAGAAATTGTGAAAAAAAATGCAAAATGTGCTCTCCAAACTTAACCACTAACATGCTTGTGTTAGAGGGAAGTACCATGTTATCATTGCCAACCAACTGCATCAGGTTTTACTTAATTTGTGGCCTGACCTGGTAACACAACAATAATTAAGATACACTATCCTCATTAGAAGAAAGGAAAGGTTTGTCGTACAAAAGACTAATTAGATAACTTATACCCTCAGTGTTAAGAGCTTTTGAAATCAAACCAAAAGCTTTGTATATTTCCTGAGACTAATTTGTCTTTCATGTAACCCAGAAAATCACCACTAAATGAATTGTGATTTACCTTTGAGAAGCCTGCAGCTTCTCCACTATGGATTAAAGGAATAAATTAAGCCTTAACAGTTGAAAAAAAAAACCAACTGAGATAGAAAGGATCATAGGGAATCTAGGCCATTTGTCCTCCACAAAGTGGGAGAGACTATATTTTTAAGCCCTACTGATGATATGTTTGCAACTGCTCACACTGTCCCTCTCTCTTCCTCTTACTTTTGGAAACCCCTGATGATGGATGTCCTATGTGGTGCCTACAAAACCCTTCTGCAGAGATTAACTAAGAGGATGATTTCTGCCCCCTTGGGCTGTAAGCTGCCTGTTTCTCTGGAGTGTTTTGACATCTATAAATCCTTTTCCATCTACTATGCTCCCAGCATAGTGATCAGACATAGCTTTGATGTTACCAGCACTCTGTAAGCAGCCCACATGGTATGGGTCTACTTAGCTGGAAAAAATATAGTCAAACCCAAACAGCAGAACCATGTAGCGGAGGTACACATTAAGAAAAACACCCAAGCCATCACCTTAGACTGTTTTCTGTTGAGACTGCTGAAGGTTTCCCTCAGGATTTTAATTGCATTATTATAAAATTTGAATCAGCTTTTGAATTGTAAAGCAGATTAATCTGACAAAGCTAACAAAAAGACAGAGTGCATACATTGAGTTTTCAGTGATCACGAAGAAGTTAACCACATGGAGGATATTTTCGGTCATGTAACTCTGTATCAGTTTTTGCTTCCTGGGAGTGAAATGAAGGAGTCCTAGTGATGCCAAAAGTAACTAATAATACATTTTCTGATGACCTGAAGAAACTTTGTGCCAGATCTAATGCAGCTACAGTACCTAAAGGCAATTGCTTTATGTCAGTCTGTATCAGTAGAGGACTTAATCCTCTGTGTTCACATGACACCACTTTGGAAAAGCGCTTGTAAGAAGGTGTTTCTTCTTTCCTTCCCACCCACCTGTCATAAGAACGAAATGGCAATGTTAACTGGCTTACCCCACACCACACCCTCGGCTCAGAATTCAAGGTGCGTAAGGCTGCCTCTAAACTAACCCTGTGATGCATAGCTCTGGTACTTGCCCACTCCATAGCCTGCCTGGAGAATATGCTCCTATTGAAATGCTCCTGCCCTTCTGGACAGGGGATTGGGCTGATAGCGTTGCAGCAGAGAGCTGAGAGTTTGGGGTCTCTTTAACATTTCATGGTCTTATTTTTGTCTACAAGGTAATCTTTGCAGATAGGTGCAATATGATGTACAGCTTCCCAGTTCTGACTGTCTCTCTGAACACCCAGGCAGAGCCCTGTCGGCACTGGGTCTGTTGCACAGGGAGCCCTACACTTTACAGCCTGGAGGGAACTACCAGGGTCTCCCTGGGGCCAGAGAAAGAAAATTCTGGGGCACTGAGATACATCGGTATGTTTGCCATTGCAGTGGAGAAAATATATGTCTGAGAGTTGTAAAAGATGCAATTGGCTCTGTTGTTGTCCCAAACCCTTAAAGAAGAAAAAAATCTCCCTCTTCTTGATTTCCTCAGTGTATGTCCTAGTTATGTAGGCTGTGTGCTAGGGGGTCGGGATTTGAGCCAGTGTTTGGCGACTCCAGAAATCAAAGACTTAGCACTCCAACTCATTTGCAAGTACCGTATAATGAGCTTTGAGAATTCCTCTTTAGTCTGAGTTTGCTCTCAGAAGTTCTGTAGCCTATGTATATCAGGGCAGCATAAATGACAGATGAGTCAAAGCCTTTTTCAGTCTCTTCTCTTTTGAACCTGTAGAAGAATTATCAGAGTTGACTGTCGGTGCTCTCCTGAAATCAATTAGAGCTTTACTTCCACTACTTTTAGTCTCAGTGAAAGTTTTGTTTCCTACTTACCATGACTACAGTGAAAAGCTTCTTAATATTAATCAGCAAGTTCAGCACTTTCATGTTGCCAAAAAAGTTAAAAGGTCAGAGTTTAGATTTTTCCCCCGTTTTCAGATTATAAGAAGGTAACTAAAATCTTGATGCCAGCAGAAAATTCTGTACAGAACTTGGACTCAGCCTCATTGCATGAAAAGGGGACATATCCTTTAAGCTAAAGACCCCAAAATCAAGCCAGAGCACAACTGAAGTATGCTTCAAGGCTCCCTGTGAGCCTTCCAGTGGCATCAAATAGAGACACTGCTATGGTTTTTTTCTCATGTGTCTTAGTTTGAAAACTTTAACTTTGAGATGCATTTCAGACATTAGTTCTGAAAAAACATCTGCATTGGCCTAACTCCTATTGAAGCCAGCAGAAGCTTCAAGTCATGAAGTGACCATAAACTAAGCTCACCAGATTGACCAACTGTGATGAAAAAGAAAGGACAATGGTCCTACTAGGGAATAAGGTGACTCCCTGGGACTTAGAAAAGAAGATTTCGTAGCAGACTATTAGTCTGATCTCAACCCATCACTTTTCCAGTGCTACAGTTACCCTTGCTCCATTTTCTTACCCAGCAGGAAATTATCTGAGATACCTGGCAAAAAAATGATTTTATGAATGGCAGGTCTTACAACTGACTAAAGGCCACGCTTCTCTCTAGTGCAACTGTGACTGCAGGTCTCTGGAGTGCTAAAATTTTCTGGCATTACCTTGAAATCAGGGCCACAACTGCCAGAGTCAAATTTTAGTAAGACGCAACAATGCGATTATGTCTATTTACAGAGAGGTTCTGGCGCTGTAGCTGAGTCGTATTTTGATACTCCTGCAGAGGGCAGTGGAAATGTATTCTGGATATGGGATATGTCCAAAAGTTATGCTATTCCCTGTCTGAAAAATGGTGAAGTTACAGGTCTTGCTGGTGGTAAGAAATATTTTCTTGCATTTCTCTTCTAGAACTTGCATGGATCACATGTCCGCCTGCCCAACATCAGCCAAAACAGTCCCTTCCCTATGTCTCCTTCAAAAGAAAAAGTAGGAACTCTGATATGGGTGGGGATGTCTGAAAGATGAGGAGGAGCGAGAATCAAATCTGAGGAAGATGGTTAGGGCAGTAAAATCCATTCTGCTTCTTGCTCTGCTGTTATTCAGGTTATCTAGCCCTTAATAGTGGGGGAAGTCACACAGATAAGAGCCTCTTCATGTCTAGTTTCCTAAACAATTGACAAAATAAAGACAAATGCAGGCTGTCCAAAGTTGTGCTGTTCAAAATGCTAAATGCTAGCTGTTCTCTAGTAGCATTTTTGATAAGGACAGTTAAATAGAGGGGAGTGTAAGGATTTACACTGCAGTTAAAGAGCAGAGGGGAGTGTAAGGCTGTTTTAACTATCTTTTTATATGTATATGTTTATATATGTACTTATTTTAATTTTTATGTATATAATTGTGTATGTACTACTTTTGGGGCTATATTTGGACTTTAAATCAGACATGCCTTTTTTAGATTTGAATTTGTTCCCTGGGTGGATCTTTCCAAAGTGAGCCAACCCCACGGTAGTTAAAGAGCCCATCAGTCCTGCCTGGCAATCTCAGCTTTTGGTGAAAGAAGCAAGAAGTAATATTGTCATCTTACCTGCTCTGTCTGTGGTTCAAAATACAATAAATGACTGCCTGAACCACTGATTTTTTGCAACTATAAGTTAGGCTCTGCTCTCCAAAAATACAGTTGCATACTGGACCAGTTTTTGTGATATACCCCTGCTAGTAATCATATTAGAATGAAATAAAGGATCCAAAGCTAAAATGCTTATTATTAGATCTATTCCTGCAGAAATCTTCCTTTTCAAGGTTATTATCTCCCTGGCCAAACATCCTTTTAGCTCTATTACAGGAAGCAGTATAAACCATACCTTCTTCCAGTTTTCTTAAAATGTCTCTCATTGAAGGCAGCATCAAGAAGAGCACCTGATGCAGATTATACTGTGAGCTCTGCTGCTGTATAGTGATGAAAAAGAAATTGGTAAAGGAAGGATTTGAATCCTGCCTTCTTATGGCTGAATGGAAACAGAAAACTGGGGGAAAACTTTCCAGAGTGGGATCTTGAGCTAGAAATAAGTCCTTTGTACAGGAAGTATCCAAATGATAAATTAGAAATGAAGAAGCCTTTTTTATTATTCCTGAAAAGTGTGTGGATTTGCATCCTGCCCTCTCGGAGGAGACCCAAGTGCCAAATCTGAATGTTTCATTGTAGAATAATGGTAGACAACTATCTGTAATGTGAACTCAAGACAAAGCCAGGCAGGAGGAGATAGGGAGGTTGGAAATGCAGCATGTCTCTCTCAAGTGTATTGTCTTCTAGCAAGAAAAGAAGATGAGTTCTGAGCAGATGTATTTAATATCTCAAGAAAAAAAGAAAGGGAGTTATTTCTTATTAGTGCTCATCTGATTCCCCAAAGCTACACATGACAAAGAAGTTTGCTTCATTTAGATCTCAACAAAATCTCACCAGCAAAAATGGGATTCTGATCATAAGCCTCTATTAAACTGAGTTTGTGCTACCATATTTGTCATTTCACAAACTGGTGTTTTGTGCAAAAATAGAAATATTAACTTGTGCTGATGCTTGTACTGGATCTAGCATACACAAAGAAGCAGTTCAGGAGGTAGAGGCCACTGGCAAACTGCCATTTAGAGATGAGAAAACAACTCAAAAGTGATAAGAAATTTACAAATGTTATGTATATGAGAGCATTAAAGTTCTCGTCTGCATTAATTCCTTGTTATTTCTGGGTTACTCCAAGTCCATTGTGTTTGTATTTTGAAAAATGTACATGGTTCAGTTGAATGAAAAGCTTGAGTTTTAAACCACAGTGTAATTGCCAGAGGTGGATTGAGCTCCTTGGTGGTGGGGAGGGACTGAAACAATTTCAGCTGCTCGGGTTTCAGAATTGTTCAGTTACTTCTGGGCTGCCGTGTAACTGATGCAAAACACAGATAATAGGCTGGGGCAAGGAAAGTAAGGGCTATTAGTAGATCAGTTCTGAATGTGCATTTATTTCTGCTCTCAGCAATTGTAGCAGTCCCTGCTGCTTGCTGGGGATTTTGTTGCCCTGGGAGAGGAGGCCATCAGAAAAACAACCACGTGGCAACTGGTACAGCTTGTCTGCTAAAAAGACAAAGCATGATTGTCCTGAGAAATGCTACCTCCATAACGAGCACTTAGGCTACTCCTGGAAGTTGGCACTTTGCTAACTTGTCTCTATACATAAACTTCCCAACCAGCTATTTATGTGTACCTGAATAATTAGTAAGAAAAACTGTGCTGTTACCCTACACAAGGTAAAAACAAGATTGCAAGTATGGATGTCTATATTTCTTGTGCAAGAGTGCTCCATTAAACACAAGAAACACTAAAGTCTTGAATTTAAACAGCATATATTGCAAGGAGCAAATTTTGAGAATTAAAAATTAGTACTGAGACTGCAGCTAATTCAGAAGCAAGGAAACAATGTAATTTGCTCCTTTGAGTGGTGAAAGATAACATAAAATCTTTAGGTTTATAGTCCCTTCTCATGGTATCAAATCTAATCTACCTACCAGTCTAAGTATTCACAAATGCACTACCTTCTCTTTGTTAAGCATTAGAGACTAGCACTGCCTTCCTGAACTGAGCTCCTGGAGCAGTGCTAATCCCGTGGATGATGCTCATGCAGTGCAGGCAGTGATGTCAGCAGCTCCAGTGAAAAAGTTATAAAAGTTGTCACGGATGGGTTCCCCAGCTGAAGATTTGTTTACCTTGAGCATCACCCACCTAAGCTCACTTCAATGGAAACTACAGTGAGCTCTCTCCAGCCCGCAGAATCTGGCACAGATGCCAAGGCCGTGTCCCCCTTTCTGCAGGCACACAGTGGCTGCGCTCCCCCAGCACGGCGCTGCTGCTCCGGCACGGCTGATGGAGCGCCCGCCCCAGCTCCGGGCCGTGCCCACTCCCTGCTGGCCTCTGCACCGGCACTGCCCTCCGCTGCGGCACACGAGAAGGAGGGGAAGAAAAGCGGGGGGAGGGAACCGAGCAAGGGTTACAGCTGGGAGGACAGACAAAAGAGAGGATGGGAGATGTGTGTACAGTGGGAGAGGGCTACGAGTGCTGCCGTCATTCCATCATTAGCAATACAGATCTCAATTCAGGGTAAAGCTGTCTTCCTTGTGCCATGCAACCCTGTCCCCAATCACCTGTGCAAATGTTTCTAGGACAACATAAACCTGACTTGTGGAAGAGAGGCCCATTTGGACTATTTGTCAGAAATAATTTCTTTCAAAATACAATCAAATTGTCAGTTCAAAGTAAGTTGCATCAGTGTGCCTGGGGTGCTACAATTTCTGTGTCATTCATACGATAAAGCTATTAGGAGAGAACCTCATCCATGACTTGTTTCTGCTTCATTGCAAAGCTAACACCCTCCAGGTTTGGTAACTTGTTATGACTAACAACTTGGTGGAAACACTGAAAATAGCTCATGGAGAGGGAAAAGGAAGGGAAAGAAAGGAGATAATTTTCCAGAGCAGAGCTTCTGCAGAACCAAGGAGGTGTTTTCTGAAAGTTTGCTTTGATCCTGTTTCTAGTGAAAAGTACTGCGTAAAACAAAACTGTATGGCTTACAGGATACCAAAATTTAAAAAAAAATCTTTAAAGGGATTAAATCCTCATTCTCCTATTTATCTGAACAGACTTGTACCTGACTTGTTGTCTATGAAAAAAACTTAGAAATTAATTATATTGATGGTTGTTGCTTCTAAGCAAGAAATGTCATTCACTAGGTAACATTTCTTTGATGCACTATATTGCTTTATTGGTATTAGGATGATGAAGCGTGCGTCCTTTGTTAATAGCTCAGTGAAGCTCAGTTGTGTTTATTGTAATGAAAAGTAAAACTAATGTTGTAAATGAGTAAAACTAATGTGCCATTAAGATGTTTTTAATCTTTGAACATTATTTGCCTCAATAATTTTCTTTTATATGTGTAGATTTGCCGTGGATAGGAAGTGCTTTTTAGGTATTGTCAATATTGGTTTAAATTGCTCTTTTCCTTCTTTGTGATTTCCTTTCTGTGGGTCTGGGAATTCCTCTTCTGGTTTTCTGAGGAAACAGGCTTATGCAATCATGTGATTTGGATGTGGTATTGCATCTGTCCATCCTGCTGTGGCAGCTTTTTAACCCACTAGTAAATTTTAACCAAACTGGAGAGCAGCAGCAGTCTCCAAAAAATTTATATTCTCATATATTTCTGAAAATCAGGACCTCATTACCAAGGAGAGAGAGAGGCTTTAAAGAGTGCCCCTAACAAGGGAGAGTGCCTCTACTAAGGACTCAGCTCCTACAAGACACAAAAGATTCCACATGAAGAACTATGTCATGAGTATCCTAAATCCAGATAAAACTTCACTTAAAATGCACACACAGTTTGCTCCCAGTGAACTGAGCTCTCAGATAAAATCCACAGCAAACCAGGCTCTGTGAACTCTCCTCACAAAACCATTTGTTTTGTGTGTGTGACCTTGGTCAAGGGTAAGCTAGAGCCAAATGCCTCCTATACATTACTATCCTTGTTTATTTAGACAGATTTGGATTAGGCATGAAGAAATAATCATAAAAATGCTGCATTTTATGATTCATTAAACTTTTAGTTTGCACTTCATGACATAATAAATAGAAGTGCACAAAAAGCATTTCTAGGGCCCTTTATTAATTGCTCTATTTCTGGGAAATCTGCTTGGAAAGTGGCCTGTTAGTGCTGCCTCCTCCCCTCTCCTGCAACAGCATGCAGTTCTTTCACCTCTAATGAAGAAAGAGGTTAATCAACACAGAAAAAAAAAAAGTGGTAGGCGTTCCAGGTCACAGGCATTGTGGTGACTCAAACATTGAGTGCTTTTGACAGACCAGAATGCACTTTGCAAACCTTCCATTGTTCTTCTTGTAAGAACAAAGGTAAAAATACAGACTCCTTGCTGCATTCTCTGCAGTGGTTTTGTCTTGATGGAGGTGATTTGCTGCTCCATTTTTGCGTGTATGAAATAGTGAATGAAATCATCCTTTTGGCACATTACTGCTGTTTGAATTCTCATTCTGTTGTTCAGTACTTCAATAGCTCTCAGGAAAATTAACCCCAGTGATCCACCAGTTATTTTGTGCTCAGCTACTGGTTTAATTATCCTGAGATGTTAAATGTATTTTCATTACATAAATCAAGATGATATTTCTTATAAAAAGTTTTTTATTATCTTAGGGTGTTACAGAACTGATAATTGGGAAGTTTTCCTATTATTTTCTATACTCAAAAATTAGTGTTTCTGCTATTATTTCCTTGTTGAGGAAAAGGGAAAACTGAGAACAGGCTCAGTTTTAGAGTTATAATATTTCAAACCTGAAACAAGACTGCTGTTCTCACCTACTACTGTAAGAAAACTCATACACAGAAAACGTTTCCCTTTCATGCTGTTCACCTCCCAGTTCCAGTACTGATGGAAAGTAAGAACATTCAGCTAGGAGTCACTTGGGTTTTTCTGGTTTTCTTTAGCAGGTGGTGACTCTTTAAAGATGTCACCTTTCTCTTGCCTCACTAAAATGTTGGCAGGGATGAAAGTTGAGCTGAGACAGCTTTTTGTTCTGTGTAGTTACTTCATGTTCACAAAGGACTGGTGATGATGCAACTTGCATTCCTCTAACAATATTGCTGGTGTGCCAGAGGTAAATGGAGGCAAACCACTGAAGTGGGACACTTTTCAGAGGTGCATTATTAGCTTTGTTACCAGCTGCAGACAACAATCAGGATTTGCGGCAAGTGACAATCTGGAGGCTTCTTGACTATGTTGCAATAGTATCATTCCATCAGCATTGTATTATTTCCAATCCCCTCCCTGAGCACAGCTCTCTATTTTTTGCTGTTAGGGAAACCATACTGCCTGGAAAGATGTCTATATTAAGATGACATATTATATGGTGTTGGGAAATAGATTTGCATTTGATTGGCTTATTCTTAGAAGATTAGTCTTAGAGACTAACCACATACAAAAGTATTTCTTCAAATGTCATTTCTTATGTTTAACGTGCAACTTGAAAAGGAAGGCTCTGCTAAGAGCTGTCTTCAAAGATGCTTAAAAACTTTCACAGGGATTGAATGCAGGAGGGGAATGATGCCTGACCACCAAATGCTATTATAAAACTTAATATTATGTGTAAAAGGATGCTCTTGGCTTCTACAGCTATTTCCATTCTGTTCTTTAGCAATAACGTCTCCTGGCTGGGCTCAGAAGAGCTGGCTGCCAACGGGAATACTAGTGCAACAGGAAGGAGAACAACTGGAAAGATCCAGTAAGTTCTCCTGCAACCCCAGAAATGCTCTTTAAGCAGTGAAAGGGGCCTCCATTATCTTGCCTTCAGCAAAGTTTGCTGGGAAAGCAAGTTACCCTGTGATAGACAAAATAAATACAGCCTTCTAAGAGGAAAGGATACGAATAGGTTTGCACTGCCATCTTCAGCCCCAGGAAAAAATGGAGTCTTTCATGTAGTAGGCAGAACACGTGGCTAAATAGGGATTCCCACAGCCTGCTTACAGCAGCCAGGGCAGAAACCCAGGCACAGGGATGCCAGAGATCCTCATAGGAAAGGTGCTCCTGCTCCTCTTCATACCACACTGAGCTACTTGCCAGTGTACACAGGAAGAGATGGAGAGATTTCCTCCAGGCAGCCACATGTAGCAGGTGCTACAAAGGGAAAGTGTATAAGCCCTCCAGGGTATGGCAGGGGGATAGAAATATAAGGAGAAAGGAATTGACAGTGAAGCATGACCTGTGTTGGGGAGAGAGAAATCTGAAAAAATGGGGCTGCTTAGAGTTCTAAAAGGCAAAATGAACTAAGACCAGAGGGAGAGGCGGGGGAGGAAAATAGAAATTTGGGACAACATCTCTCCGAGTTTGAATTTCAAGTTTGAAAAATTGGTTGCAGTTTTCCTCTCTCATCCAAACACCTCTCCCCTTAAAACAGCAAAACAGTTTCACTAGTGGTCAGAAGATATATGTTCTGGTAATGAAGTGCTTAAACAGCACTTAAGACTTTTCCATTAGGTATAAATACATATTCAGCAGAGAAATACATCATCATTGATGGAATTTGATGTGATGTTTTTTGTATCTTCAAAAATTTCTTCCTGACTTCTTGGAGAACATGGAACATGAAGTACTCTGCTAACGTTAGTGGGATATTTGCATTATTGACCCCTCCTCTCACAATATCTGGAACAAATGTCATAGTAGTTTACAAAGGATTCTACAAGAAATCCAAAAGTGTCTTAAAAATACATTAATACCACTTTACATAAAGCCATATATCTCTGGAAATCTAGCTGCAGAATGAACCATCACATTACTACAAAGCTGAATAGCTTTAAATACAAAATGCTGAATTTCCAAAAGCTGCTTGCAGTAGTCTCTGTTTTATGCACTATTAAACTGGTGTGCAACAGGCTGTCACCGAACATTTGTTCCACATTTTGCTGAATGAAGAATGAATGCAAGGCAGCTGAGGTACCTTCCCTGCAGAGAGCAAAGATGAACAAATCGGAAGCTGCCTCAGGGATGGAAAAAGAGAGGTGTGGGCTACCAGCAGTGATGCTTATTCAGAGATTGTGAGAGAAGGAAGGAAGATTCTGGGGCTTACTGAAATTGCTAGAGCTATTATATAGGCCATTAAAAAAAAAAAAAAACCACAACCAAACAAAAAAACCCAGAACCCCCAAAAAAACAACTCTAAGCTGTTAGTTAATGCCATTTTACAGCTTAAAGGAAAAAAAAGACGTCCTTATTTGGTGGCTCCTGACTGGAAAATGTTTGGTAGTGGATAGATGTTCTCAGAAGACAAATCATCTGTGACAACTACTAGGAGTTACTATTGGCCTTGCGTCTGGCTAAGCATTAAGAACACTTGAACTGCATTAGCTAATCCCACTAGTTGTGAAGCTGAATAATTTAATAACTTAACCTGTAGTCTAAGACTTGCATCAAATCTGTTAGGTAAAGGAATGTGACCTCTTGCTAACAATTTCTCACCCTTCACACCCCTAGGAACCCTGTGGTAAAAGCTGTTGAGAAAAGATGAGTGAAATTGTCTGAAAAGAACAATGGCATTAAAGTAGGCATGCTGTCAGGAGGATTAAACTTGGGCTGATGAAATGTGCCTAAAATCTGTCCTGAAGACAGAAGTCTTCTATCTACCAGGCAGGAGTAGCATAGCTAATGCCAGTGTAAGTGGATCCTGTCACACCAGCGTGACTCTTCCTTCAGCTCAGTGAGTGAGGCACCTGTGATAGTGCACAAGGACACTCCCGTTCTAGTTGTCCCTCTTCAGTGGCTTTGCTGTCCAGCCAACCTCCTGAGTCAAAGTCATAAAAAACAGAAGATCAGCACTCGTTCAGTTAAGGGAGGAGGTGTATTTTGCATTCAAAGTCTCCCAGGTTCTCCCAGTCCCTCGGTGTGGTGCGGCTGGGGCCACACTGGAGGTGTCCATACATCACTGAGGGGCTCATCCATACAGACAGAAGAGAGGCTCCATCTAATGGTTTAAGAACTCTTGTTCCAAATGAAATAAGTAACAGGGGCCTCAGGCTAGCCTTACTCAGGTTTCTGAGGCTTAAGAAACATTGAAACACCAATTGATAAGCAGTCAGATTCCACTAAAGGCTACTACTGCCCAGGGTGTGCTCTCATTTAGACAGATTACCTTTCATTATTTATTTCACCAAATACTGTGACTCATTTTTGAGCCTGGTACTTGACAACTGAAAGAATTAATCTCAAACAGAAACTAAAATTTACTTGCATCATACAGGATTTTCATTTTGAATGCCCAGCTATGGACATTATGTCCGGCCTTTTGAGACCCAGAATTCAAAGTCCTGCAGTCACAGCAAAATTAAATATACTCAGCTCTATCTGTCAAAGCAAATCTTAAAATATTTGTAAAAGTATTTGAAACTGAAAATAGCAACACTCAAATATCCATGTTTTGACATTTGTTTTAAAAGAAAAGTGATTTTATTGTTTGTATTTTTGCATATACACAGATGGAGTTCATAAAGCTTTACCTGTGTGTCAGTTACTAAACCAGGTCTGACCAGCTTACTTTGTGTGGTGGAACAGGATTATAAAAAATATTTAGTTCTAAGTAGGAAATAAGTTCTGTCAGGAACCAGACATTTCCTATTTCAGACCTAATGTGTGAGGGCTTTTTAAGTATGTTTCAAGGGTATTTACTAACTTCTCTTTTATTTTAGGAAAATACATAGACATAATATAGTGTTTTAAAGAAAGAATGCCTTCTGTGATTTATTCTTAACTGGTGCCACTTTCTTCTTGCCTTTCCGAAATGTGTCCTTGAAGCACAGCATCACAACAGAGATATGAGATTGTAAATGTGAGGATATCATCCCAGGTAGACAGAATCTATCCATATCTGTGTGAGTCACCAGCTGGGTTGTGCATCCATGTTTTTATTTGCTCTTCCACTATAATATCTATATCTAAGCAATTATGGAGTCTTCTCTTTCCCTATGGTTGGTCTACACAAGTCTCTAATGCATTTACTTAGTATATTTAAAATCAGTGACTTCTATCAGTAACTAAGGATATTTGGGGCTGGGCAGGTTGTAGTAGAGAAACTATAAGCTGAGCACTGAGAGAGGAAGAACAAAATTGCAGTGATTACAGTCATCCAGCCTGGCAAGCCATTTAACGTCACTGGCATATTTCATTCACATGATTTTGTGGGCAACAAGATGGGGAAAAAAGTGGCATTGACTCTCAACTTCCCCCTGCAGAGTTTGTGAATGAAAACCTGTGTGAGGGTGCAAAAGCCTGACACTGCCATAGTACCTGCAGTTAACTCTCTGATGGGCAGAGCAGCTGTCAGTGCAGTTGACAAATTATACAGACACCTGAGTGAAACCTCTTCCTATGGCTTTTGTTTTTCCAGTCTGTTTTCTCATGTTGTGCTGTTCTTTCTAATTTCTTCTCTTTGACTATAAATCAGTCTTTATCAAATATGCTATATCCCAGTGAAGAAGTAACACCTTAAATTCAAAATTCAAATTAACTTTATAGCAGTGCATATGGATCCTGAATTTGGCAGGAATTTAGATGAGATATTGAAAGCTTCATTACATAAAATTTGGGGGCGTAAATTTTTTTTAGTTTCACCAATTCATCTTGTAGATCCTTCCTATTTACAGCTTCGGCTGAGTGAAAACAGATTCAATGTTAAGCTTAGATGTCCACCTGCTTCCACTGTTTTGTCACTAAGGATGTCTGTAAATTTGGTTGCTTAAAGCTCTTTCTCAAAACCTTGACTTTCAATTATATCCACCACTATGTTTTTCATCAGGTTACAGAAAACATAGTTTGGACTTTTAACCAGTGTAATAGGAAATTTTTTGGTTAGTATCAAATTTCTGAAGGCTAGATCTAACTGGAGTTCAGCTGGGTGTTTGAAGGAAGTAAGATCCATAGTCCCACAGTTTGTCCATTTCCTGGCTTCCCTTCCCTAATGATGATTCAACTAACTGAAAAGTTCCAGCTATATTTTGACAGAGAGAGACTTGGAGGACATGAAGCTCCTGGGAAAGTACTGCGCAATTCACACAGAGGGGATTAATCCTGCCTGCTCTATCTGTGGGTACTGGGTTATTTTTAATCAGGATCATAGGTGGTAGATGTTTCAAGCTAAATCCTCCCGTGCGTAGATTTGGGTAAACCACACCTTCCACATGGAGTGCTATTAGGGACCATATGAGGCCCTCTAAATACACATCTCTGTCCACACACACAGTACAAGGCCATATGTCACATGCTTCGAGGTGTGCCCCAGAAGGTGAGTTGTTTGTGTTTGGTCATTGTTTTCTACCAGCCCTGCTGGGACATAGGCAAATGGATTTACCCTTTCTGTTTCATCTTTCTTTGTGTTCAGCACAGGGGTTTGTGCCACTAAAGTTCTACTGCCTGAGGAATTGGAACATCATGCAGGATCATTGTATCATGATCTGTTCTCCCTGGCCTTAGTCAAGGCTGCACATACCCGAAGTAAAATCCAGTGTCAATGTGTTTTCTTCCAGGATTAGGTCACCATAAAAATTGAGAGGAGAGGGGATCTTCAGTGATTTGTTCATTCAGAACCAGCCAATCAGAAGAGAGGGCTGAGCAGAGGGAGGATTCAGAAAGGAATAATCAGGCCCTGTGACCAGAACAGGAGAGAGCACAGTTGGCACATGGCCAGACACAGGAAGGGGTCACAGGCAGTATTTACATATCTATGCACAAAATTAGCACTATGACAAATCAAATTATGAAAGCACTATATTTCTTCTGCATGGATTTGCAGCTATAGACTCTTTATGTTTCAAAAAAAATTTTCTCATAGTGGGATAATTTTCATGCATTTGATAAACAAAAATATCCTAGTAACTGTTCTGATTAGAAGTATAAAGAACAGTCTGTCACATTCTCCTTCCTTATCTCTTGATTCAAAATCTTTTCTATGTTTGCCAAGAAAATACACTACTACACTAGCACCTGATAAGTAAATCATTCACTGACTCACTTTCAATATATATATATATATATATATATAGCCTAATGATAATTTAAGCTCTCAATAGCTGTTCAGACTGCTCACCTGTGCTTTTACAGTAGTTCTACAAATCATTCAGAATTAAAAACTGCTGGATCACTGCTGTCTACAAGGAAGTTTATAAGGAAGATTACTGTGTTCTCAGTAACGGTGCCATCAGGTACATGCAGAGGGGATAAAAAAATGTATAAAATATGTTAATGCAATGGGACAGAAAAAACCCAGATTTATACTGTGCATTTTAGCACATGCTAAAAATAGAAATTTTTTTTAATATAGTGCCTGTTGTGTCATCCGAACTATTTGGCAGTGGACAGGTTGATCCTTGAAGATTAGAAAAGCTCCCTCTTACACAGGAACCCTTGAATCTATTGGTGCTCTATCCTGTCTTGTCTGCTTCTTTTTAAAGAAATTCAAGGAAGATCTCTGATCTGTGGGATGGATTTGTCACACAAATCTTTCTTCTTCCTCTTCTCTGTGTACTGTTGCATCCCATTGTAAAGAAAACACATCAGTATCCGCAGCTCTAGTTATCTACATCAAGACGTCAACCACTTCGCCCTAAAATAAACCCCTTAAAAATTGTTTGTTTTCAACAAGGTCCATAGACTAGACTGAAAATAAATACTGTATAAGCAGAACTTTTTTTTCCTCTCTACCTCTTAAAAATCTTCACTTGTACATTCTAGTTGACATGCAAATAAAAACTTAGAAATATATTTGCCCTTTAAGTACTAAGGTGTTCAGATGCCTCAGCAAGGAATTTGACTAAGTATACCAGAAGAAACCTTTGTCACCTTAAGGATTTTGAATTCTCGTTTAGAAATTGGTATAATAAAAGAACTTTATTGGTTATAATTTATTCTAACTGTTCAAGTTGCCAGCAAGAACCACTGCAGGTATTTTAGAAGAAACACTAGAAATTTTAAAAACTCCTGATTTCTAGGGATCTTAAAAAACAAAAGAAGCGTCATCCTACTTTCTTTCACTTCAACAGTGGCTCAAATCAACGTTAGCAAGAGGAAATAGACTCAATGCAGGAAATATTTTCCTTTAGGATGATCTAAAAATGCTTACATGGTAGGGTATGCACAAGATCTAAATTTAGATATCTAAATTCACCTCTTCCTTATGAGCAGCTACTTCTCTCAATTGCCTTGAGAGCTGGTTTGCACACCACAGGCTACAAAAGGGAAGTGCAGAAGACAAGTCATGTCCCCATCTGTAAACAAAGAGGAAAAGTGTTCCTGGAGACTTTGCTATTCCATCCTACTCTACTGCATTGATCCCATTTAGCAGTATAGAAGTGATTGTCTAGTATGGTCTCTGGGCTGTGAAAAGACTCCATTGAGTAATTGTGGTCTGAACCTCTTGGTAGGGGATTGTCTCCTCACTGTTAGGAGGGAGATTTTCTCAGAAACAACTGCTGTGATTACTGAGCACAGGTATCAGTCTTGTCCTGCCATCCCACTCAAATAAAGTGTTAATAGTCAGTCTGTTAAAATCTACTCTTGTAATTCTCTATGAGCAGAACTCCCCAATGTGAAATAATAGAGCTCATTACTATGAGACCACCTCTCTGCGCCCTTCTCTATTTCTGAGGAAGATTGCCCATAGTCATTGACAGGTATTTTATCCTGCCTGCGAAATGACATCTTGCAATAGTCTCTTATATAATGTAATTATACCTTAGTTCATATTCCATAAAATGATGAAAATCAAACTGGGAAACACATTTCTCTGATATTATAACTAAAATGCTTCATAATAACACTACGATATAGAGCATCATTAAGTTAAAAAGTAGTGAAATGGAAGGAAGTAGAGAAAGTTTCTGGAACAGTGCAACTTGAGATAAGATATGACTTGCCTTAAAGCACAGGAGCAGGTCTGTGGAGACTCCTGATGCCTTTGCAGGAGTGCAGAATTCCCTGTTGAGGGTCTAACCCTGATGTTGCTGTAGCTGTGCTCCAACACAGAAGATATGTGTCTTTTATGTACATATTTATAATGCCCCAATAAATGGTTAAATGTGCTGTTTACCCGAGGTTCTCAACAGCTTCTGTCGTGAGGAGAAAGTAAACTCTTGGATTTTCTTGTGGTAGGCTCTATACCAACTTTGTAAATAGGCAGCTATTCCAGCTGACAGAAGATAGATATCTGTCAATTCTTACTCCTGCTGGAGCTGAAGCCAGGCTGATCAGGTGTTTTACAGCTCTTCCCCTCTGCAACTGAAAGAAAACTCTCAGTCTAGTCCAAAGGCAAGAGAGCACTTCTTTTCTGCTGTGTAATTCATATGACAGGGTGTTTCAGTATTTATAGACTAGAAATAAAACAATGCTCAAGTTGAAAATATCCACCAAAAAGCAGAATTCACAATTTAAGCTGGTATGACATACTCTGCAATTATAGTAACATTAAGCTGTGCTCAGTAAAACTCAAGAGTGCCTTTTGCTGACCAGTAAACAATTGATAACCTTGCTTGGAGAGCAAGTTAATTAGTAACACAAATTAAACAGAATGAAAAATCATAGTGTAAAATAGTATTTAAAATAGTGTTATGGTTCTAAATAGGGAGTTAGGAATGATGATACTCTCTGTTCAAATGGAAGTCATTTTAGAGTGCCCTAGTACTCTGCTAAAGTAGTCAAATTCTGGATGAAAGGGAAAGAGGGATTTATCACTCACTGGCAAGAAGTCCTAGCTCATAAGGAAGCTGCATAATTAATGCTAGATACTTTAAAGCCATGATTTTCAATTTCTGTGTAATCTTTGGAAAAGGAAAAATGTACCCTGGCAATATTTCTGAGGAGGTAGGGAGGGCACCCACTGAGACTTATGTATATTAGGTCAGAAATCAAGAGCCAGGGATCTTAAAGATCCCTGATATACCAAAAGGTTATGGCTTGCCCTTCACTGGAAATTTTGTGAGCTCATTTGACAGGCAAAATCTATGAATGAATTGAAAGTTAACTCACAAACCTACATGTAGAAACCACTGAGAACCAATTAAACAATTTAATTTTGCTTATTTTTAAGTTTTGAAAAATATTTCCCAACCCCGTAGTTCACAGTTGAGAACAACTTTCATGTCAGTTCTCCAAAGATGCATTAGCAGAAGAGGAGTTCCAGATATGGCTGTTGCTCTAATCACAATTAACTGACAGCTTATAAAAGCCATCATCTTAAGGAAACACCTACATTTTACAAAGCTTGGGATCAAGAAGAAAGTCCCAGGGAGTAGTTTAAGGCTTCTCACTCTACTAGAAATAAAATCAGCAGAGGAAGTGAAAGAAAGGTAGTTAGAGAACTGAGTCTTGAACCAGACAAACCATTTTCTCCTGTATGCAAAACCTACCATGAAACTGCAAAAGCTCTTTACACTAAAAATTCAGTATCATGTAAGATATAAAACAAAACTGGAATCTGTAGTTCAGGTTTTCACAGCCAGTTAGTGGATTTAGATCTTTAGACCTTTACATTGCAATGCACAAAACAAGTAGTGCCAATTCTTGTGCTTCGATTATTAGTCTCTCGTTATTTGGTGTCTCCTAGCAGCCAAGAAAACACATGAGAAGATCATCTCTCATCTAAACTTACAGTTCCATATGTATGTTCTTATATTTAAATATGTGGCCCTCTTGGCTGTGAGGAAACCCTTGAAAAGGGAAATCTGTATCCATCATTTAGATAGGCTCAGAATATTTGGTGAGAGAACTGTCAGTCCTGAAGCATGTTTTGCATTGGGGGTTTTATGTGCCTTCCTTGCTCTCTTAGTAAAGAAAGTTAATCTGCTCTGAGCTCTGTCCTGCTTTGTCTAGACCATCACTGGTAGCTACATTTCCACCTTGTAATAATACCTTGAATAATTTTATCTCCTGGTATGTTTTTTTTTGGTGACTTTAGTGTCGGCAACAGTTGTTCCAGTAAAATCAATGAGTGCTCAAGTACTGTGATGTACAGGAAGGAATTTGTTCTCTTTCTGACCCTTCTTTTCAGATAAAGACCTCAAAACTACTGTCTCTCTCTGGAACCATTCTTTCATGATTCAGAATTATTTTTTTTCAAAAGAAAACTTATAGTCACAAGTTTTACTTACCAAACCCCACAAAACAAAACCCTCTGAAAGCCCCCAAACCTTTTAATGATAGGACCCATGTCTCAGTTTTCAGTGAGCCTGATACAATAGTTTGAAGTAGAGACAGTCCAGTTTCTTTTCACTGAAGTTTCTTTTAATCTCTAAAAATACTCTATGCATTGTGTGACACTCATTGACTATAAACTCTATGGAGTTACATGCATTGCTCTGATAAAACCAATCTGCCTCATTATCAAAAACACAATTACAGCCAACAGCTAACCTTACAGTCAAGATCAACACTAGTCTGACCAGCAAAGCCTCAGAATATCTACTAAGTGACAGGGTCCACTGCTGTCTAAATAAATGTGGTGCTGTGACCTGATTCAGATGATGTTAAAGCATGTTTAATTCAGATATCCTGGTAATTCCTCCCAGGAAGCGAGTAAAAGGGGAAAAGTTCTAAGTAAGCAGGCATAAGAGAACTCTTCTCTAGATTTTTTTTTTAATGTAATGCAGCTTGGAAAACATCATGGATATATTAAAAATAATCTTTCAAAACTACACTCCTACTTTCCATCTAAGAATAAAAGTTGAAGTCATGAAAGCTGCTAACTTGCAGGTGAATGCTCAGCTCTAAGTTAGCATCAGCAGTCCTGACTGCTGGCCAACCACTCTACTGGCTTGCAAGGAAATGGTTCTAGCCAGGGGCCTTATCCCAAACTTTGTGCAAGGGGCAACATGGAACAGGTTACAGAGACTATTGATTCTGTTATGAGCATGAGGAAGTTGAGTGCTCTACCATCAAATGCCAGGAAAATTTGATTGAGAAGCTTACTCATCTGAAAATGACTCAGGGAAGTTCCCGTGGTGCGTACTGAGAGTGCATAGTGGGATTCCTATTGCAAAGAGCTCTTATGGCATATGTTTCAGTATTACATTTATTGTCGTTGCTGACTGTGGGATGGGAGTAACAGGAACATTAAGGAGCTGCTTTATTTGAATTAATGAGTACATGAGTAATGTCGTACAAGAGTGTTATGTTCTCATTATTTCCTTGGTTAAAATTGTTTATTTCAATGGAAATTACCAAGGATAAGATATGAGTCACACCCAACACAGCAGAAATAAACTAAGGAGAAAATACCCATTGCTGCCATGGCCTTTTGCCTACACAGAGGGAACAGTGAGGTATTTCTGTGCAGCCGCTGCTCACACACAGCAACCCTCGCTGCCTGGGGCTGTTCGCTCCGCACCGTCGCGCGGTGACCGCGTACTGCCCAAACTTCGAAGTTTTCGGGATGCGATGCGCTAAGAGCGTGTGAAGGAGAAGGGTTAGACTGGGGCTGTTGTGCTCTTGCCCACCACTGGCCTCGGGATGGGGCCGCACCTGCCCGGGGAGGGGCGGAAAAGGGCAGCGGCCGCTGTTGTTCCTCGGCGGGGGCCCATCCCTGGGTCGGAGGGAGCACATCCACCTCCCTGCTAGAGAAACGCAGCCACAGGCGCACCGAGGGACAGCCCGTCCTCCCCGGGCGCTACCGCTGACAGGGGCGGTGGGCCGCCAGAGACCCCCCCGGTTACATAACCAGCGTCTCCGGGGGCGGCTCCGCCGGTTCCGCCCCCGCCCCGCCGAAGACCGGCGGCCAACGCTGAGCGCCCCGACCGCGTCCCCACTGGCACCGACCCGGCAGGGGCTCCGCGCCAGCCCCGCCGCCTCAGCGGGCACGCGCAGGGCGCATGCGCGTCTCGGGCCCG
>VZTH01019210.1:122055-326773 GCA_013397815.1 Aleadryas rufinucha
AGGGGGGGGATCATGTGTCATAACAAGTTGTTGAACGTGACATTGCTCTTGAACTGCGGCGGCGGCGGACGCCGGGCCGCCGCCGAGTAACTTTCTCCTCCAATTCGGCGCTGAGGAGGGAGCCGGCGGCGGCCGGGCAGGGCGGCGGGGCTGGAACCGGCGGGGCGGGGGGGGGTGGGGCCGGTTGGGGTGATTGCGGCTTCNGTTCGCGATGCTTGCGGCTTCCTGGGGGGACGGCGCGCAGCGCGGCGGGGGACGAGCGAGGGCTCCGCGTCTGGCGGCTGCTACGGGAGCCGCTGCCGCCCCGGCGAGGATTTTTCTAGCAAGGCGCCAGGGCGGGCAGTGAGCGAGGAGCGGGTGCCGGTCCGGAGCATCTCCTCCCGCGGGTAGTTTATCCCCGCTGATGCTCCGTGGCGGTTTGGCTCGCTTCCGGCGTGATTAGCTCGGCTTATTATGTAAGATGTCACCAGAGAAGGAGAGGCACAAGCCCTCGGTGTGGCGGAAGGGGGAACGCACCGGTCCGCCTCGCCTTGCCCGCTCCAGGTACCGGAGCAGAGGGACCAGCCCCGGCCCGGAGCGGCCAGGAGGGGACGGGAGCTCCCCTCCCCTCGCAGTCCGCCGCTGGATTACGGCTGCTCGCTTTACACGTGGGTTGGGTGTGTTCCCCAAACCTTGCCCGTGAGCAGAAACGTAACCTGTCCTTGTTCCTCTCCCATGTTTGATTGCTTCTATTCTCTCTCAAAGAAAAAAAAATAAACGTTTGAGCATGAAAAAGTTTAAGAACTCGATTTTTGCTTCCTTTATGTGCTTATTTAGTACGTTAATATGATCTGGAAACGATTGAATGAATCATCAGTTCCCTGGAATAAAAGCAAGTGAATCATCTCACATACACACGCACACAACTGTGAGGGAGCATAGTTGGTACCGTAGACAGTGAAAGGTTGGTATAAGTTTCTGACATACAATGGGATGTCAGAAGTATAGACAATGCTCAGAAACCCAGCAGGTTTCCTGCAGCTGGTTTGTGAACTGTGAAAGTTTTGCGACATTCAATTGCAGTTTTTCTGGCTCAGTGGTTAAGTGGTAACCTCTTTCAGTTATCAACTTGTTACCCATTATTTTAGCCAAATAATCAAAAGGGGGATGTAAATGGTAAGAATTAAGTAACTGTGTTATTCAAAGTGTATTAATTTAAAATAAAATTTAAACAAAAATAACCAAAAAAAATAGTATCACACTATGTCCATACCCTGAAGCCAGAGACAGATCCCAGATGCTTTTAATCTTGGTTTTGCTTTGCTTAGTTTTGTTAAGCAAAAATAGTCTCTGTTGAAGTAAAAAACATATAAATATATATTTTTAAAAGCTAAGCCAGTTGATTTAATAAACGCATTGGAGTTGTACCTAGGTAGACTTCTGTTCCTGGTCCTCTTGCCTGATGCTGTTTTAAATGGGATTGAGTCTGGATTTTATATATAGTTGTTCTTTCGACACTAACTTGCTTCCAAAGTGGATTTTTCATCCTCCACGTTTTTGGGACACATTCTCCTCTTCCTGTACAGAGCCAGAACTATGAATTTTACAAGATTATTTTTTCTTTTTTTTTTCTCGGTATACCTGCCACCATCAAGAAACAAAGTCACTGTTTCTAGCAGGGAGTTGGTGCTTGACACATTCAACCACTTGGTTTTACAGTATAAAGTATGTGAAGGTCTTTTCCTGTGGCATCAAGTATCCCTTATCTGACTGCCTGTGTTTTGTACCTCTAGTCAATTCTCCAAATGGGAATGGAAAGGATTGCTTTGGGTGTTTGTCACTATTGGGGCAAAAGGACGCATTACCATTTTTGATTGTCTAGAACTATGCACTGGCACCTCATAGTATTAATTACAGGATTGGAGCAGCTGAGTGTGGAAAAACTGTATTACTTCAGGGTTCGTTGTGTGGCTTTTAACATCTCCCTGTCAGAAGATTCTGAGGTTAACCAAGTTAAGACTGCACATGACAACAAAACACTTAATAGAGAATCTCTCAGGTACACTGGGTGGTCAAGTTAACAAACAGGTAAAAATACTGTTTTATTTGCGCATTTCATTAATCAATCAAATAGCATTCATCCTTTTTTATTGAATTTCCTTACGAAGAAGATAAAAACGTACAGCGTGTGTGGCATTCTATGTGCTCAGTCCTCAGCTGAAAGCAGTAAAGGAAATAATGCTGAAAGTCGTGGACTCACGACTTTGCTCTAGCTGGTTTTCCCTGCTCTATGAACTCTCTAGGATTCAGAGTAGAAATGAAAAATTCTAGGTTTCCTTTCAAAGCCTGCAGAATATGCAAAATAAAGTGAGATAGAATGTATTGGTTTGAAGCTGCTCCTGTGCAGCTCCACTCTTAGGACTGATAAGCAAATTACTGTGGAATGTACAGAAGAACTTTGAGAAAAGTGGAGGGCAATGCAGATAAAAGTGAAGTGGCTGAACTTTGTATCTTGATTTTTGCTATGTTGGGTGTACATAGGATTTGTTCTTAGCATGACCAATTGATACATGTGTATATCAAATTTTACACTGCCTTTTATAAAAAAAATATATATTAAGTTATAATCTTTCTGTGCTTTGAAAGACTGGTGCCAACAGCATCTTCAAATGTTCTTCCAGCTATCTCAATTAGAACATCCCAGTGAGGAAAAAACCCCAACCCAAATTATTAGTTCCTTTTTGCAGTTTTGGCTTTAAAGACTCTTTTTAGGCAAGTGCAATAGTCCTGAGCAAAGTTTTGAACTTTTCCTGTAGAAAGACATACTGCTGGTGTTGAAAAGGGGAATCCTTTCTTCAACTGTTGAAAACTTTGCACCAAGTACACCTTAGTTGGGGTTGTTTGTTTCCCAAATCCTCAGTTAAAAAACATTTGTTCTAGTTGTCTGGGAAGAAATTTTATTTCTAGTACTAGCCTCAATATTTAAAATATTAAGAAACAAAGTTGATTCTATATCACTTAGCATTGTAGCTGTCTGTTTTAAATGATGGCAGGTAGTGCCTTAGACATTTCTTACAGTGAAGCTTATTTTCCTGATTATTGTGGTTTTATCTTTAATTTTTTCCAGTAGATGTAGTGCCATGGAAAGTAACAGCTTGACAGGCTTTGAGACGGAAGCCCGTAATGAGCAGAGCAGGTGTAGCACTGGCAGCCAGTTCCATCAGGCTGTGACAAGACTGTGTCTATCTCACTGAATGTGTGTCCATGGGAAATATCAATGTTGTTGTCTCTATCTTGATTATTGCTTATAAAATAAAGGTTGTTCACTGTCAAGTGTGGGCCACTTTTGGAATGAAAGATATGTAAAGTTATGTGAGCACTATGGTCTCAACAGCTGTCGCTATTAGTTCTTACATGTGAAACAAATAATTTTGACTGAAACCATTTATCCAATTATTAGTAGTGGAATTCATACATATCTCAGTAGCTTTCCTAACAGCCAACCACACAATTCATTTACTGCTGTGCATTGGTCATTCTTTCCTGTAATGGAATAATTTTGTTTGCCATTGGTTTATGTATGTTCTGAGATTTGACTGGAATTAAGAAGGTAGCCTGCTAATTTGCCATAATAATCCTATTTTCATAAAAAGATCTGGCCAGGAAAAGACAAGAAAAATTCCCAGAAGAGGTTAAAGATGAGTGTAACAGTTGTTGGGAGGCTCTTTGCTTCCTTGAGACACAGTTGTGTTACTGGCTGGTGCATCAGAGAGAGCTTCAAGTTGCCACAGTCTGTAATGGTTTGAGAACTGCCTTCCCACATTGAGTCTTCACTGGCAGTTGAGTTTGTGCTCATTGTTTTAGAGGGGGCATATGTGGGGATGGAGCAATGAGTGCTGAAGAACAGGTATCCACACTGCAAACAGGGGATGCCTTTGGTGGCCTCTTTGCTCAGCTTCGGTATCAGTTCTTCCCCAAGGAGGAAAACCACTTTGTATTCCATGATAATTCTTATCATAAAGAACCCTTCCCACACAGAATATCACTAGTAGAGATGTAGCAAGAAATAGAGATGAGACCTAAATGGTGAGCAGTGATATTTTCCAGATTCATGGCCATGATTCTCATTATAAGCACAATATTGATAGCAATGTTACAAAATTATTTTCTGACAGCTCAGTCTGTAAGTATAATCTGATACCAGCAGGGAGAGTCCTAGTTTGTAATTGCTGTAAAATCGCTCACATCCAGTTTGTTATTCCCATCTTTCAAACTCCACCCTACAGACTTGGTTTGCTCACTTGTTGTTGCAGCTTAGTTTTTGTATTTGGGGAACCCCTTGTCATTTATTCTGACTTTTGGCATTGTGTTACATCTATTAAAATCTTTATGTATAAACAAAGCACATTAAAGTATGGGAATCCAAAATTTAAATAGTCTGAAGATGGATTTCAGCGCTGGTTACTATTAATCAGACAGAGAGAGAAATTCTCTCTGCCACAAAAAAAGTAGTTGATCTTGAGATAAAAGTCTTGAGTGATTCTTAGAGAAGTGTCACCACTGATTAAAGCAAATGTAATTATATTTATTTCCTTCCTCAAGAAGAAGAATCGAATATGGAAGAAACCAAACTCTTGATTAATTTCATAATGAAAACACAGTTCTTTTTTCAGATGAAAGATCATCTCTTAAATAGCCAATATGTGTATTGAATGAAGTTAAAGATGTTTCTTTCTTTCATGGTTTTATAAAATTGTTGTTTACTTTTTTGAAGAATCATCAGTATTAGCTGCAGAGACAAAAGATCCTTTATATGATATAAATGATATTTTGAGTAAGTATTCTTGGTTGATTCTGGCTGTAGAATTTCCCTGCATACAAAGTGATTTTGAAGAGCTGCTTAATCAAACCAATATTTTTCAGCTTTCCATCTTAACTCTTTTGATATATCATAGATAAAGTAAATTTTTATGCTTTCATCCCAAATACATATTTACCAAAAGTACAAGTGGGGGAGTTTTTTGTGGGATAGAGATCACAGAATGCAAATAGATCTACTTGAAATCATGTACTCAGTGACAGTTGGTGCCTCACACAGGCTAGTGTTTAAAATCTACTATTGATGTGTAACTCTTGTGTATTCATTGCTGAAAATTTAAAATGTAAATTTATATGGGATTAGCCTCCAATTCATAATTACCATTAATTGCAGAGAAGCTCTTTCAGTTTATTTATTGTGAAGCTGGATGAAACCAGTGACAGAAGAGCTTTACTTTAACATCTGGCTTCCCAAGGAGTAATAGCTCTTACTACATCAATTAGTACAATAGGGAAAACCACACAAACTACTGGGCCTACAAGCCCTTCTTCAGGTTCTGAACAATAGCAGCAAACAATGAACTAGGGGTGCAGTTTAAGAAGACATCTACAGCCACTGCTTAGAGCAAGGGTAGTGCTGCTGCTATGGCTTATGCTCTCTGCACCCTGGCACTCATTAAACCCCCAAATAAATTAGGTTTAATTAAACCACCAGGAAACTAGTAAAAAGTTTTCTGCTGCTCTAGAGTATTAAATGGACTTACAGATGGATCAACAAGCTCCAGAGTGGTGCTTCCCTTCTTTTCGGTACAACTGGTCCATTAGATCAGCTCTATTGTTCGTCTAACCATAGGTTTGGGCCAAACTTGGAAGAGTTGCTGTAAGTTTATTTCGATTATGGCAATTAAATAGCTAATTTGATGAAAAGTGTTATCATCTGTAAAACAAAGGGGATATTAGTATGAGAAGAAATTTTGAGGTAGTGCTCTGTCATGGGCAGAAGAAAAACAGATCATTCCCAACCTGAACCTCCAGAAGGTTTCAGCTGGAGTGTCACCATGCAGTAGAGGCAGTATCTCCAGTTAAGTCTATTATTTTTGGTATCCAGAAGATCTGTGAACCCTCATTTCCACATTTGACTTGGTAATCAGGGCTAAGAAGTGGGGGATTCATTCTAGCACTGGAAGTCTTGCTAATATGTGTGTAACATTGACAGAATAGCATAAATAGAATAGCATACATGAAGAAAACAGTTCTTAAATATTTATTGAAGGTAATCTCTTGTCTTCCTTTCTTGGATGCTTGCAAGGCTGCTGCGCTAGCAGTGTTTGGGTCACATGGGCAAGAGTTGCTGGAGCAAGTTTGGTGTTCTATGGTTCTTATCACCCTCAGTAGAGTGTAGAATGGGCACAGAGGAATGCTGCAGGAAGACGAAGGATAGTCTCAGCTCAGGGAAGTTGAATGCTGCCTTGGAGGACTTAGTATCCACCTGTCTTGGATACTAAATTCCTATTTTTTGCTGGGTAGGTAGTATAGGTCACGGGTGCGCAGATGGGCTTTCATTTTTTAACAGTTGTGAGACACATGTAGCCAAGTTTGCCCTTCTTCTGACATCACCAGTATAACTGAAATAGTGTGAAACTGAGCTGTTTACTGAGCCTGTCCTGAAAAGTTGAACCTTAGAACATCAGGTGTATGGAAGTAAAGAGTACTTGAAACAGTTTGGACCTAGACTTCTCTATCTCTCTTTTCTCTATCTGTAAATTATGGCTACCAATGTTGTCTTGTTGAATAGGCTGTGGAGAAGATTCTTTTATTACTATTTGGGGAGTACTGAAATGCTGGAGAAATGAATGGGTATGAGTGTGTGTGATATCAAACACCTGAGAGTAAAATACTGAAACAAAGCATAACTGTCTTTTAAACTAATTTGTTTGGTAGTAAATATACATTCATAGTATTAAAACCAGTGCTGCAGTTCACATATGCAAAGGCACAGATTTTTTTTCTGCAATTCTTTTGAAGTCTGTAGTTTTTACTGAAGTTATAATAACCTCGCCAGGCCCCATTTAGGTGAGGGATTCTGTTGGGTTTGGCTTCATGGAGTTGTTTAAGAGATTGGTTTTGTCTAAAGGTTGAGTATTTAAACAAAGGAATATACTGGACAAATTGAGTTCAGGGAGAGGCATTAGTCATACAGGTATATTTTTCTGTAACGTGCTTGGGTGTGCTGCTTGGAAGTACAAAGGTGCTATTTTATTTCTTAGAGGCATTATGCACTGAGGTGCATCTATGCATTTTTTTAAGCAGATGTAAGCTCCTGCTGCCTGAGCTTGATGAAACTAAGAAGATGTCTGCTAATGTTTAGTGTAATACAAAGTATATTAGCTGTGGCTCAGTGCCATGGTAACACCATTAGGGTGTTACCCTGAACAGAACCCTGACTAGAATATGGTTTCTAGTCAGCTTCCAACACAGATACATCTTGCTGCTAATATAACCATCTTGCAACTTTTCTTGTCATTAAAACAAACAAGATTCATTCAAAATAATTTATTAAAACAAAGAAAGCATTCTTTAGGAAGCTGTGATAGTGATTTTATGGATGAGTTCTGAATATGGAATTTGCATGAAGAAAGGCAGAGTTTAGGGAAGAACTAGTGTAAGTGTAGGACAATAGAAAGAAGCCCATAATACTTGAATCTGGACAATGCAGAGCCTTCTCTTATACATCAGTGAGTGGGTTGTTACTCATCCTGCTTATTGGAGTAGGTGAAATTTATATTGTTCACAGCAATAAACCTTCACATTCCTTGAAAGTGGCAGTTGACAGTTAAATGTTGATTCCTGTACTCTCCTACCAGTAAGAAAAGCAGAAACATTGCTGAGCATCCTGTATTAAGCAAAGCCTCAGAAGTTTTGTTTTGCAGGAGCTCTTTGTAGGTTAGGGTACATCAGACAGCTCAATGTGGTGTTGCTGTAGGAGTGGTAGAATGTTGGCATTAATGATTGTGACCATTCATTCAAATACTGGACAGCAGTGTTACATGAAGTGTTACAGGCTAATTGAATTGCTAAACTATTGTCACTTCTTTCTGACCACTTTTTTCCTAAGTATTTTGTGGGCTGCACAGGTCTTAAATAGTGACTAAAAATTATTGATGTTCCATTATTGTTCATTTTATCATGTTACCACGAGCATCATTCCCTTGAAAGTCACCAGCTCTGTAGGCTTCAGTCTCTGAACTTACACCAAATAGAAGGAAAGCAGTGATTCCATTTAAGTTAAACAGGGCATGGGAATCCAACTGCTGACTCTGCAGTTGCTGCTCTTGTCTCACTATGTACCAAAATTAATCAGTGTAATATGACCAGGAGCTCCAGAACTTTTTTGAGTGGTCCTAACATAGGAAAAAACCTCTGAAAAAAACTCTTTTGCAGCTTGTGCTTTTATTTGTTAGGAATATGCACAGATGCAGGAGGAGATATTTAGGCTGTATTCCTTCTCAAGAGGAAAGGCAGTAGATCAGATCTTCGTAGGATACCAGTTTGAAGTACCTTCATAGTTAGAAAGTCCCCGCAGGAGTGAACTGCATTGCAATTACCTGCACCAGACATTACTGGACTTAATGTCTAAGAGTCTTCTTTGAAGTTGTATTTCTGTAAGCAAGTAGGTGCTAGATATTTTCATTTGGGGTTGGGGGCTGGAGTTGCTGTCTATGTAAGCATATGCTCAGAGTCATTTGTCTTTTAGGTCTCATGCTTGTGCTTTTCTCTGCAACACTTCTGAGTTAGCAAGGCTTCATATTCAGGATCTGTTTTTTTCATTGTCTCTTTTTCTTTTCTTTGCATATTCCTGCTTATCTCACAAACACAAGGAACTGATCGAAACTCCAAGTAGAAGATAAATTTTGGAATAAGAAGAAACCTGTGTATGCTGAAAAGAAATCACAGAAGGATTGTTAAGAAGAATCTAGAGTACAAGTTCTGGTATGAAATTCTAAATATTTTCCTTGGAATTCAGGTCACTGTCTGCTCTGGAAGACAAACCTTGCTTAGCATGGATTGTAGCATGTAAAATAGCTCCATTGAGTCTGTGCAGACCAGGCAAAGATTACTTTTTACTAGAAAAACTATGTTTAAATGGGTTCAGACTAGCATAGCTCCTACTCTGTTGTATGTGGTATCCACTAAGATATATTTTAGCCTTTTGTAAGTGTCATATATGTAAGAAAACGTTTTTGTATGGCAACTAGCCACAAAGTCAGGTCAACTTTCTGCTGCTGGATGTTTTGCCACTGTTAAAAACATTTTGAGTATGATTTTTTTTTTCTTCCTTAAGATGTAAGAAGGAAAACTATTTGTAAATACTACTTGAGATGCATTCTTCAATCTCCACAGTATAAAATCAAAAGACAATTTATTTTTTTTTAACACTGAAAAGGTTGAAATATTGCACACATTTAAATAATGCTGTATCATTATTCACCTAGAAGATACCTTGGTCTATTTCTGACTCTATTTCCACTGAAGGCACTGGCAAGCATTCCTGCTAATTTAAGGGCCCACAATTTGAATCCTTTATACTTATTGCAGAAGTTCTAAATTTAAATCTGTGAATTTGCACAAAGCAAGAAAAAGGGTCTTTCATTTAAAATCAGATGGTTAAAACACAATACATTTTATTTAAATTTTAAAAACCTTAATTGCTCTTTTTTTTTTTTACTTCCCTAGCACTAAAATTACATATTTTTTTTACTCTTAATTATTTCCAGAATTGTGCTATGTTAAGACTCATGAGGTCAAAACCAGGTACAACTATGCATTGCAAGTTGACTGACTGGAATCAGTCACCTAATCCTACAGAAACAGCTTGATTATTTTTAGTCTTATGCAGATGAGCTTTCTGGTGCAATTTCAAAACCTTTCTCTTTGTAATTGCAAGACAGAAGACTGGAAGGTCTCTAACTATGTTTTCCAGGCCCAAATCCTTGGTGCTCTTACATAAAAACACCTGTTCAGTGTCCACTGAACTGAAATTCAAGACATAATCTCACTGTTTCTAAGTGCCAACTTGAGCTGGTGTAAAGTGCTGCCACCAGAAGTTTGTTAGTTCTGTGTTCAGGGCAGCCAGAAGAAAGAACAGGGAGCAGGGAGAGGAGAAACTCATGAAAAAAGTAGTTTAGCAAGATGACACAAACCCTTGAATAAGGACCAGTGCTTCAGTAAAAGTGAAATGGAGACATAATCTGGCACTTTTCTTCCAGCAATATAATCATGATTTCCCTACAACAGACATTTGATTCAAATATTAGGCTAGAGTCAGCTTAATTAGGAATCAAAAGAGCATCATAAAGGAAGTGGAAGCAAAACAATGTAAATGGGGGAGGCTAAGCATTCATGTCCTACCAACACCTTCCATGCTTAAAACTGCAGAGATAAGTCTGCAGTGTTCAGTTGTTCACGCGGGAAACAGCAGAAAATAACACATGGGAATAATTCTAAAATTGATATATTCCATATAAATGTAATTAAGCTCCCTGACATTAGATGAGTTCAAATAGAAGTCTTACACACTTCCATGTGCGTATTCCAGATCTAAGATAATGAAATAGAAGAATAGGATAGATAGCAAAAAGAGAAATCACTATGTAGAAACTGTTTGTAGGTTCTATTTGCAGGGTGCCTCATTCTTCCCTGACAAAGCACAGACTTCTAAAGGAGTTTTGAAGGGTCATGGTATAATCAGCTGCCAGTGTCAAGGGGAGACAAAAGAATGAAGGTAGTCTTAGATGAATGGGCAAGGGGAATATCAAGCAGTTGTTGAATTACGGTGATTCAGTGGTTGTTAATGCTGTGATCACCACTCATTCTGAACTTGATTCTGGCAATTGCACATCAAGAAGGATACAGAAAACTTGAAAGGGGTATATAGAAGACCTAAAAGAATGATAGAGTTCTTGGGACACATGCTTTATCATGAATGGTTGGGGGCACAGTAAAAGTAAAGCTAAGGTGGCACTTCCAGACAGTAATCAAGCCATCTCTTGGTATTGCCTTTCATTAACTAAATCGAAACATTTGAGATAAAGTAAGTCTTATTCAAAAACAGATTATTCAGTCTTGCTGATTAAAACAAAATCAAGTTACTGTGTCTTAGCAAATGAGGTAATAAAAACCAGACTAATTCAGACTACTATTAAGGATTTTTAATTTTTTAAAAATATTTGGATTTACTACTAATGATTTTTGTAGATCACTCTTTACAATAGAAAATTAAGAAGGATGGTTTAGCAAAATAATGTGTTGAACTTCAGGAGAAAATTAATATAAGTAAGTCCTATGGTTGGTGATGTTTTATTTTTAATGCAACTCAGGAGATTAGTGGCCTTTTTTTACTTGATATGTATTACAGTAAAGCTTGTGCAGTCAATCTTTGCTGCAATTTTTGGAAGTTTAATTGCACACAGTCCTGGAAGAGAGTTCTTTGTGCAATTACCTGAAATTCTCCAGAATTCAGATTGCTAATTCAGAAAAAAGGAGAATAGAGAGACATCTATATCGAAAAGACAGCAGGATGGTGTTAGTCAGATGAGATGTTTTCAAGTACAGCTCATCTAGTGTGGTTTGTCAGCACTTCATGAAGGCATGATAGGGTCCCTTGTAAAATACCTGGCTACTTAAATTTTAAATGCTCTTTTATCTTCCTTTTCGATGGGTAGTATTCAAAAAGTATGTGGAAAGTAAAGCTACAGCTAGTCCTGCAAAAGATAGCCCTGGGATACAAGGGAGAGCTGTGTACTGTATTTGCATAACATGTTGGTCTCAAAGTAGGTTAGACATCTCCTTAGCCATTAAGTTTTCTGTAAAAATACTGTTCCCTTTTGTTCTGTATTAAACCCTTCTCCATTTATATTTTTATGTTCTTTAAAAATAAACCTAGAAAAGATGTGTTGTTTTAACAATTAATAAAAACAAACTAGCTAAGGTGCAGAATGGTCCAAGATCAGCGTGCCAGAATTCTTTCAGAAGGAAGAAAGTCAGACTCAATTGAATGGCTCATACTTATTTTTAAAATAATAAGGTTAGAGAAAATAAATACTGTGTGGAAGTGTATGCCCAGCTTCCCTAAAGTAACACAGGGATGTATGTTGTGTAAATAGAACTAACATATGCTTAGGAACCGTAAGAAGTCAGGATTTCTGTCTGTTAGGCTTCTTCTCTTCATTCTGGCAAATTTTTTTCCTACCACTGACAGAAAATAAATATTTTGTTATGATCAATAAATATCCCTGTTAATAACCACATTCTTGAAGCCATCTTTGTAGTATATTTCAGTGGTATGCAAGACAGAGCTTTGCTTCAGATGTACAGCAATCTTTAAGCCCCATTAGGAGATTCTCAGTTTGCTCTAAGAAGTAGATTAAACCAGTTCTGCAGTTCTTCACTATTCATAATATTTTTCATGTGTGACAGTGATGCAGTGTTTATTTTAGGAGTCAAAATCCACAGGTTCAAATCCCCTTAAAGTCAATAGGGAAAATTGTTTGCAATGACTTCTAACTTAGAGCCTGTACATTTTGATTTCTACTTTACCCATAAAATTTATGTATGAAAATCTAATGCTAAGTGTTTTCTTATTTTTGATGTAATACAGCATTTTAGTGCTCAGTGAGAGGACATTAAGAATATTCAGTAGTACAAATGGTACCTTTCTATGAATGCAGTAAAAGTAACAAGTATCAGTGGGATGACACCCAAAAATACTATCATTTATATCTAGTATATTCCCAGTCTTAAAAAATATTTAATAACTTGATATAAATATATGAGATTATGCCATAAATCTGTATGGCTTCTTATAATGTATTTATTACCATATAAATGAAACATCTTCCAGCAGCATAGTAAACAATGTCCCTAACATCTGTCACAATCTTTTCACACATCCTCTCCCCAGGGTGAGAAGCATGTGCAGTATGTGGCTATGTTTTGGTAGAATTTTTGTGCTTAGTTTGGGGCAAGTGTGTTGAAAGCATTTATAATATATAAATATATATCATAATCAATATACAGTGTTGCACAAAGTTATTCTGATTATGCTGATTGACCTATAGGCAAACTAGAAACTGAGCTGGATGCTGCCTGGGTAAGTACTTCATCAGGCACTCAGCCCACTCCTGCATTCTTTCCATCCCTCAGAGATGTTGGTCTTGTCGTACCATGTACATCTGTATCAGCCCGTGGAGAAAGGGACAGCATGTATCTGCTTGTGACACAAATACAGGCTTAGTCACAAGTGTGCATAAACCCCCAATACCTACTCATACATCACTGGGCAGCACAACAGAAAGGTGGGAAATCACTAATTTTGTTCATTATGTTGTTTTTGTGGGTTAAGCCCAGTGGGCAGCTAAGCACTACAAATTGCTCACTCACCCACCCCAAGCCCCTAGGAGATGAGGGAAGAGTAAAAGTAAAAAAATTTGGTTGTTGAGGTAAAAAAAAGTTTAAAAGTTTATAAAGTGAATGACAAATGAAAGGTGAGAGAAAGGAAAGAAAAGAAGTGGGGCAAAGGCAATTGCTGTCCACATGCCACAGGCAGACTGATGAACAGCCAGTTCCAAGGAAATGGCAGCTAACATCCCTAATGCCCCCTGTTTTCCCTTATTATGGCTGAGCGTGGTGTTACGTGGCATGGAATATCTCCTTGGTTAGGTCAGAGCCTCTGCTCGGTTGCATCCTCTCCCAACATATTGCACCCCTGCAGTCTTCACTGTGGTGGGAGTGAGAAAGAGACAAGGCCTTGGTGCTGGCCAAGCACTGTGCAGCAATAGGTAGAACCTTAGTGTGCTGTCAGCACTGCTTTGGTCAGGTAACTCTAAGACCATGTGAGCTGCTGGGAAGAAAGTTAATTCTGTCCTAGCCAGGCCCAGTACAGTTGTTTAGCAGGATCATTTAGGAAGCATTTGAGACTTAAGCTATAAAAAGCTATAGAGAGCATCTGAATAACAAAACATTTTTCAGGAAGGAAGAACACAGTATTTTATAGATAACCTTGGTGCTTTTGAACAGATTTCATAGGTCTCATGGTGCAGGAGATGAATATTTCTAACTCAAATGGAGAAGGAAATCCACACATAAAAGATATTCAAGGTACATATTTGCATGTCCCATTGAAGTTGCTCAAGAATTGAAAGAATTGAAAAATAAGAATTTATGTTTGTCTTGGACGAAAGTTTGTATTTAGGTCAGTAAGTACTGTTTCATTCCTTTTACTACAGAAAACAGATGACTTATACAGTTGTGTGCATTACATAATTCTCAACTTTCTCTAACTAGAGCATCAATTTTCTTGTGCAGGAGCCTTTTGGATGTTTTGACTAAATGTTTTATGTTCTGCCTACTCCTGTCTAACATAATGCATTCCTTTTTTAGAGAAATGAGATCTGAAAGATCATATTTGGCATTAGTCTCTGGTGGAACTGAATTTTTTGCTGGAATCTACTGAGTTTTGCAGGTTTACTCTCAGTGCTGTTTTGGGAATAGAGAGAAAAAAGGTTGCTATTATTTTTGTTGACACAGAGTCTATAGGGATGTAAGCAGTCTATTGTTCCTCATGTGAGTAGTTTTCTTTACGTAACAATGTTTGAATGTTGTGTGAAAACTTTATTCTTTGTTCTTTCCTCGTCTCTACTCACATGGTAGTGAAGGGAGTCACTGACTCCACTGTGAAGCAGAGAGTTTGCTTGAGTGCTTATGAAGTATTGGAAGTACTTTAGACAGAATAGAAGGTACTTACAGTATCTAACCATTCTGGGTTTGGGAGGTGTGAGGAAGGGACTAGAAAAAAGAACAGAAATTTGGCAGTCTCAAATGAGCAGCTTCTGCCTGTGCAGTGATCACAACCTAAGCAAACATAACAAAACACCTTTGGGACTATAATGCAATCTTTGTGGCTTTAGGACTGAGAGGTGCAGCAGAGCAGCAGACCAGAGGACCACTTCAGTTCTGAATAGTCCACAGGCTTCCAGCACACTTGTATTAGATAATGCACTGGGATTTTCTCACATAAAAATTACAGGAGTTAGAAGGATTGACACTTTGTTCTCCCAGTTATCAATGCACTGTGGACACTGGTGGCGTCCTTTATTGGATGCCTTCACCCCTGCTTATTGGGAGATTGTGGTACTTGTGTGTGTGTGGAATGAGAGTAGTTTACAAGCACATTTCTAACCATGCTGCAAACAGTGCAATGATGGAGATGTTATATTTAAACCTCACTGCAGAGTGAATCTGTAACAACATTCTTCTATTTCTCACCAAAAATACTTTCAGTTAATTACAAACATAAAATGAGACAGTATTTCTGTTTCAGTGATTATTAATATTAACTGCTGCTTTGTAAATGAGCATAACTTTGCATTTTTATTTCCTTTTTAATAAGTGATGTATAGCTGTAATAGTAATGTATATCAGCACTAGATGTGTATTAACAATCAATCTCTTCATCACAGCAGAGGTAAAAGTACATTTAAATACATCATAGAGACATAAAAATAACTTGTTTCATGGTGGTATTGTGTGGCTGTGTAAACAGCAATATTCATGTTCATGAGATGTTTGTTAATATGAAAAAGAAAGATGAGTTGATGGGTCTGGATCTTTGTCATCTTAAGTGAACATTTGCTCTTGCTTAAAACCAAATTCAAAAATGCAGTTAAAACACAAAGTTCTGTTTCAGTCACAAGCACATAAAATTTTGTATCTATAAATTCACAGACACATACTATATAAGGCATGAAGTTCTGAAGAATACAGCTTTTTATCTTCAAATATTTTATCTTGTAAAATGTTTTACTTTCCTCCATATGCTGAAAATTTGAGACTTAACTCTTAATTTTTTACCAATCCTGTCTAAAACTATCAGCCAATATCTTGGCTATTTTCAGGAGCTGATATCAATAGCAGTGTGAGACAAAATGTAGGTCAAGTGTTCAGTATGGCTATTTTTTACAAATAAAATTTCTCAGCTCAGAGATTAGGTGTCTGGTTTAAATGCATGTCAAATTAACATTCAGATGAAGACTAATGTTGTGATTAACGCATTGTATTGGGTTTTGAGAGTTGGAGGTTTAATTCCTAGGCAGTCATTTCCTCCTGTGTGGCTGACATCAAAAATTTATTAGGAAACAGCTAGAAATATTTTAGTCTTTATCTAAAACAGGCTCAGTAACGCATCCTTTTCTTAACACAGTGTATGTTGGAGACTTTTTAGAGCAGATGGACTCTCAAAAGGGTATGTTTCCACTGCAGCTGAAGGTATTAGCTGAATGGATATATTTGGATGTATTTAATCTAAATGCAATCTAGCCAGTTTTGTTAAATACCAATAAAAATAGTGACAAGTGTTTCAGTAAATGGGACCCAGCTTGCCGTGGACCTTGTGTGACTGGATTATGCTGATATATCTGTTCACTTCCATTATTAACGGGGTTAGCTAGTTCAAAGAATAAATCTGCTTTTCCCTTTCAAAAAACAAATTGTTTTCATTTTATCAACTTTTCTCTTACTCCTTTACTAAATACTGCAGTCAAGCTTTAGATTTTCTTCTGATTTATTTTCTTGTAGAGACAAGCATTTTCCATCTTCTGTCTTCCCTTGGCCCTCCCTGCCCCAAAATACAGATTCTTCCTTTATGCACAGAAGACCAAAACACACACCTCGGTGGCTGTTTTGCTCAACTGAGCTCTTTTGCTGGGCAATACTAGTTGACAGTTGCCCCAGAATTCCCAAGGTGTATGATTTCCTTGGTGCTTTCAGAAAAGCAAAAAATAGACATAATTAAAGCTTGAGTCCATAGAGTTTTGCCCAGATTTCCCTAGAGCTGGATCATGGTAATACATAGCCTGGACCCTAAAGTTGACTACCCTCATTCTCATCCTGAACCACACCTAACAGAGAGCCTGTTTCCAGCCTGAATTACCCACTTCTGAAATGGCATTCTCCTCTAGGACAACTGGGTTTTAGGTGTTCTAAAGTCAAGTAAAGAACTGAATATAAAACTTTGTTGATCAAGTAGAGTTCTATATTGTGAAAGGACATCTGCAATTTGAGATTGTTGAGTTTTCCTCTTCGAGAAGGATTTAGACTCCTGTTACATAAATAACATGGAGTAACATCTCTACCCCAAAGCCATACTATTTTGAAAACACAATTATTTCTCTGGAAGCTGAATTTGTTCATCAGATTTTGAGTTAAAAATTGATGCCTCTGCAAAATGTAGCAACCCATAGAAGCAGGAGAATGCAGAAGGGAGATGAGAAATAGAAAAACTTGAATGAAGGGAAAAACAAGGGAAGTTGGGGCATGCAAAGTAGCCATTAACCCAGTTTAACAAGACTGTGTATTTAACAGGACTGTGTATTTTGCTGTTATACACTATTCCAGGAAGCTTACTATAACGGTAGCTTTGTCCTTAAATTAGTAAATAGTAGTTTTTTCATAATTTAAATTTTTAGACTTGTCATGGAGCAAATGGGAATGGACACAAAGCTGCTATGCAATGTGATACTGATCTGTACTGATTTTTAGGAAAACCCAGTGTCTTTTGTTTAGTTGACATTCTGATGCTCAGCGTAGAGGATCCCATAGGGTAATGTAGACAAGGAGGTGACAGAGCCAGTGCAGGCTTGGGTGTTTCCCTAGTGACCGCGCTGCACGCTCAGGAGAGACCAATGTCATGGTGTGAGACCAGACCCCAGACTCACCATTGGCATACACTTCTGATACAGGTCCGACTCAGCTGGGCTGACTTACACTTTGTACACTTTCTGTTTGCAGGTAGCCTAAAACTGCATGAAGTGAACATGTTCCAGACCTATTGAGTAATTCTGGTTAGTATTTCACAGAATCTCAGAATCACTGAGGTTGGAAAGGATCTCTGGAGCTCATCTCTTCCACCTCCCCTACTTAAAGCAGGATCAATAGAGCAGATTGCTTATGATCATATCCAGTTTGGTTTTGAAAGTCTTCAATGATGGAGGCTCCACTGGGCAAACAATTCCAGTGTTCCAACAACCTCACAGTAAAAATCACCTATTTCTGCTGTTTAAGTGGAATTTCCCATGTTTCAATATGTGTCCATTTCCTCTTGTCCTTTCACTGGACACCACTGAGAAGATTCTTTCTCAGTCTTTTTTACTCCTTCCTCCATCAAGAATTTACAGACCGTAAGGTCTCCCCTGACCCTCCTTTCCTGCAGGCTAAACAGGCCCAGCTCTCTCTCTCTATCTGTCCTTGTGTAGATAGGTTCTTCATTTGTTCACCGTCACAGTAGATTTTTTCCCTAATGTTTAAATGGGATTTCCTATGTTTCCGTTTGTGTCCATTGCTTCTTGTCCTGTCACTGGACAATACTGAGAAGTCTCTTGCTGTGTCTTACTTACTTCCCCCTTCAGGTATTTATACACATTGCTAAGAACCCACTCTGAGCAAGGCTAAACAACCTCACCTCTCTCAGCCTCTTCTCATATGACAGAAGCTCCAAACCCTTAATAACCATAGTAGCTGTTCAAGCACTTTGTATGATAAAAACATAAACAGAGGGGAGAAAATTATGTGCTAAGAGTAGCATGTACCTTTCACTTTTTATAGTGAATATTTATGTCTTCTCTGACTAATGTTTCTGTGTTCTGCAGTTTTGAAAAAAGACACTTATCAAAGAAGTAGGGATCTCCATCACCTTTTGTTTATGCTAAATAAATTACAGTATTCTTGTAAGTGGCTACAAGTTTATTGTTCTTTGGCCATTAAGTGCCATTTAAATTGGCTCCTGTTTACATCAGTGGCAGTGATTTGGACAATAACACCGTTGAGAGGTCATGTTCACAGCAAGGATGTTTGCTCTAACAAATTAGTAAAGTTGACTTTTTTACTGAGTAAAAATTATATGTAAAGATTTGGACAGGTGTTCCTAGAATCCAGACAAACTATGGAGCTACTTTTTGCTTCTTCAAAGAAGTGACTGCATGTAATCTGTCTACAACAAAACAGTATACTTTCCATTTCTCTTCTTTATGGTTATCTTTGATATGTGATTTTGTTAGCACCACATTAATTGTACCAAAAGCATTAGTTTTCAGGAGTATTATTGAGACTCTCTACTGAAATTCATTAGCTTGTCCTTATTGACTGAGGGACACTAACATAAAATAGGATTATAAGAAAGCAGTTTCAGTACCTCATCTTGACAGTTTTCAACTCTTCTCAAGTTTTTTGTACTATTCACTGGTATATAAAGAAAAAGGCAAAGGGAAGGTATTGCTTCACTGGTATAAATGTGAAGAAAAACAGATGAAATGAAGAAAATTGTACAATAGATTTTAAATATGTCAGGTAAAACTGTAAATTGCCAGTCTATGTTTGAAAGTATCTCTTAGATATATTTTGTAACAATGGGTTCTGTCATGATTTTGGTAAGTTGATGCATAATGGAAGACACAGCCCTCAAATACATATTTTAGTTCCTGACTGATAGAGGGTTATGTTGATACCAGTGTTTCTGACAAGTTTAAAAGACACAGGATAAAACACTAGACAGAATTCCAGATTTCTCAGCAGGAAAAATGTAAATCACCTTAATTTTATTCCTACTGAGCTGTGGCAACTGAGGTCTTGTATTTAAATGTGAATTACTAAATAGACAGCATGATGATGATAGGAGCAGACTATGTGTTACATGTATCAACAAGTTCTCATAAGCCAAATACCTTGTCAAAATTTCGTATTCCCACCTATGTATTTGTGATAAAGGGAAGTAATTTTAAGAGTATTATGCCTTTTATTCTTAAAATCTTCCCAAGAAGATTAGATTAAGAAATGGAGTGAGATTTGCCATATAAATTGATAGGTGAAACCGTCTAGCTTAATGCCTCTAGAACCTAAAGTTATTACAGTACTGAATAAAATAGTCACATCTAAAAAACTCAGTAAAATGCATGCAGATTGTAGTAACGTAGAAAGGTCAGAAATTGGATATCTTTAGCATAGTTTATCGTTTGCTTTGGAAAACGATTCTTGAAAGGTATTTAACATTTATGGGAGCTCAGTTCATTACAAAATGTGAAAAATGCTGCAAGTAAAAATGTTTAGGGTATGTTTGTGCTTTTTCAAGTGTGTTGATACAGTGAAGAGAAAAGGCATCTGGCAACCTGAAGGTGAGCTATTATATCTGTGATAAATCTCATCTCATAGAATCTCTTAGTGTTTTGACAGTCACTATAGAATTTGACACTCTTGCAATACAGATTAGAAATAGCAGCGAGGTATGAAACAATAGTAAAGAATGATGCATGCTCTGTGCTAATTTTATATGCCTTTGTAAGATGTAAGGAGGTGACTGTTACATATATCTGTACATTGCTGCATGGACTTACACACTAAGCTTGACGAAAGCTGATATTCACGCATTTTAATCAGGACTGTAGGCTGGCATGGACTCTGGGCATGCATAGTGAAGCAAGACAGTTATGTGCATACAATCCAGGCCTAAAGATGTAATATAGATATCGTTAACCTGCCATTTAAGTGTAGATATCCCTGCAGGGGAAGGTAGTGAGTTTAGATGTGATTCTTTTTGAGGAGGATATAAAGATCTGTTTTTCTGTATACAAAGCAAGATTCTTAATACAATGATCCAATTTGTACATTTGTCAGATATTCTCATTAAGTGCCATTATATATTTAAGGACCAAAGCAGATATTATTTTGTTTTATTCAAACATCTTGATCTCTAGAAGGGCTTTGCCTGTACTGATATGCTTAAGAATTCATTTTAGACTCAAAAGCATGTAATCTCCTGCAGTATTAGCTACATTTCTCACCAACATTTTCTTCCCACAGAATTTTCTAGCAAAGCAGTCTACAATCACGTCTAGTTGATGAGACTGGACAAGTTAGAAATGTGAAAATGAGCTTCAGCAGACAGTAAAATTTTGTAAAAGCAGGATTGTGTATACTCTTTGTATTCTGAGAGAGACTCAGCCCTGCTCTATCAAGAGCCCTAAAAACAGGGAGTCCAAACTGCCACAGCCTACTCAGCTGAAAGCCCATGATCTCATTAGCCCTGCACTGAACCCAGACTTGCAAGTACTACAGGAGGAAGTTCAAGATGCAGGGATGGTAAACGTGGTCTCACAGTTCTTGGTTGATTTTGTGCTCAATCTGATTAAATGCACATAAACCAAGAATATGCTGTTTACATGCAGGCAGAGTCTGAAGGCCAGAATATTGTAATTGCAAAAAAAAAAAAAAATCAAACTTATTTTGCATACTTGAGAACTGTTTTATACATCTTTTCTTTAGAAAACTCAGTGATGATAATGTCAGATGCTGACACCATTTATGCAAACTTTTTTGGTTTTGTGCAGTCATGGAACTGAGGTTGGGCAAACCAGCAGTCAACTTCCTAAGTTAATGTCACTGCAGAACTGGCAGATGATGCCAAGTTATGGGCTGATTGCTCACTTGAGAATAGGTTCTGGCTAGAATCCTGAGTTTGTCTCTCCTCAAAACTAGCACAGTATTCACATGAAGAATCAACTAAATATATCAGTTTGCTTAGTTTTTTCGATTAGTATAGTGGATAAAATTTATTAGATTTCAAGATAATGCTTTCAGTGAAATGTTATATGGAGTGACCTCATTTGTTAATGTGAACTGTTACAAACATCTGAAATACAAAAAGAACTTTTATTTTTGCTTTTTCTTATGGAAAGTTTTTTATCTAACTCAGTAGGCCAAATTCCACAGTGACTATAGTCATGTGATTGGATGGACAGGATCACATGGAACATGTTGCTGCACAGACCTTGACTCTGTATATACATATATCTGCTAAATTGCTGTCAAAAAAGATCAGAGGATGTGAAGCTTGGTATCTCAGTCTGCCCCCTATTTGCTCTTAGTTTATCCAGAACAAACATTCCCTATTTTACAAGTTAAAATCAAATTCACAAGTATCTGTGTTAGGTTTTCTCTGATGAAGCTGACTGTTTTAATGAGCTGACAAAGTGACATTTCCCATGAATGAGTCCCATGCAGTTCAAATGAAATGGAGTCCATCCAACGTTGTGTTATTAAGTTAAAGGTTTTATTCTTGAGAGAGCTGGAAACAGAACTCCTGTTGAAAATTGATTGAAGTAGAGTGGTTAACTCCCTAAGACATTGTGAATGTCATTAATTTGTCTTGTAAAAGATAAGGCAATTTGGTTGCTACTTTTCTATTTCCTTTCAAGCCTCTTTGTTTTCTGGTTCTGCCATCATAACAGACATGAGTAGATTTGTTGAGGATTGCTTTTGTTGAGCTTATTGACATTTTAAATTTGTTTTGACTTAAGATCTAGTAGCAAGTCTTGTTTTTAATTTGCAGTGCAACTTGATTGCATAATTATGAAGCTGTTTGACATGTGTGATACAATTTGATTTGCATTCCTGCCAGTTTTCAACTGTAAGAAAAAAAATCTGTTAGTAACAATTGTAGCTGGAGTCATTGGAGGCTTCTTACAGTTTGTTTTCATTGTTTTCATTTGTCTTTTAATTTCATGGAAATAGAGATTTGACTCTCTATAAAACTATTTGAAGACTTCAGGTAATTGTTTAGCTGAGGTGTATATGTTGATGTAAGTGGCTTTGATAATGTAAGGGGAAAAAAGAGTGGAAAAAATATATTATACATAGTAGGTATTTTTATATATTATAGGTATAAAATGCAGTAGAGAACAGAAGAGGATATATATTACTGATAGAAATAAGGACTTTTTAAAAAATGATACAATTATAGCAAGTAGCCATTGGGATGTCTTGTGAAAAGCGTAGACTATGTTCATTAGCAAACTTGAAACCTATGTTCATACTGTTATGGAAATACTTTTCCCCTGGAAGGATACATACATCGAACTGGCAAAGTGTTTGCTCTATGACCTAAGGATCCTGGAAGTCTGTGGAGGAGACACAGTCTTGCCCGTGCAGACAACAGCTGTTTAAGGCTGCCCTGTGCATGAGTACACCACTGGAATTTTTCTGATAATGTAGCTCTGAGTGTCACTGATTGATTTATTTTTTTCCATTATGGAGTAGCAGAGAGACTTGAAGTAGCATTAATTCCAGAGCAGATTTTCTCTGGAGAAGCCTCAGAATAAGCAGGTGACACTATTGTAGAGAGCAGAGTAAAAGGAAACTGAACTGGCAGAAGCATATAATCAGATAGCAATAGGTGAAGTAGTTAAGATGTATTGGAGGTTATACAATAATAGAAATGGCAATGCAGGTGTGATTTCCATTAATTCAGAGACAGTCTAACAAACTCTCCAGGAGAAGTGAAGTAAGTGGCCAGAGACCAAAAATGTAATTCTGATGATGCAAGATGTTTGTGGTGCAGGGAGAACAACTGATTAAGAACCAAGGCAATTGTTTCACATTATGCGTCTTTAAGATGTTACCAAAGCACACCACCATTACTTGCTCTACTTCCACAGACTTGCTAGCTTCTGTACTTATGCAGAATTGCTAGAAATTTATATAAAGCATAGGACTGTAAAAGACTACTTTGGTCGTGCCCTGTGGATCTCCACAATCACAGGCAACTCTGAAATAATGCCTGCTCCATTGAAGCCTACAGAACATACCAAGAAGCACAAAACATTTTTTTTTCAATACCCTATAAAAAGGTGAAGGAGATGTAGCACAGCAGACCAAAGTGCATGAAAGTTAGCATGCCATGAGATAAAACCAGGAGAGGTTGAGGGTACCACCCGTATTTTAGTTGCCCAGAGATCCTAATTTCACTACAGATCACTGTTTTTTAACCAAGCACACAGGCAAATGGAGGCACAGAAGCATCTTGGTTTTATATCTTGTAAGCCTCCTGCCATTGCATGGCTCCATGCGAGCAGTTTCTGATGCTTCAAAGGCAAACCCCACTTCACCAAAAATCAATTACCTATGAAAAAAAAAACCCAACTGTTGTGGAACAACACAAGGTTTTATACTGTAACAAAGAATCTTTGCCTTTGAAGCCAAAATAATGTCAGTTAGGTCATTCTCACATGAAGAATCAGCTTGGCTACATGGCCGTCTATACCTGTACCATGCTTTAAAAAACCCAAACAAACCAGAAAGCAACAGCTGATCACAGTTCATACATTGGACACTGGGGTAACTGAATAGACAATTTGGTCACTAAAATTTTGTAAGTTTGTCTTGCTTCCTCTGGGAAGTTTCTGGATATGTTTGTGTCTGGTACATGTAATCATGCCTATTAAAACTATTCTTCAAAATAAAAATCCAGAGCAGTGACAAAATAATCAAGGAAACAGAAGGAAAATACCTTTTAAAAATATGCCCACTGCACTTAATTCTTAAATCTACAGCTGCTTTTAGCTGAAAAGTTTGGATTCTGCTGAGATAGATTGGTGTTTTTAAATTTGCAATACCTCTGAAGACTATAATCACAGTTCTTAAATTTGTTGTTTCCAGGGAGGTATGTCAAACTGATCCCAAGATCTTCACTCAGTATGTTTAATGGTCAGTTAATAATTTGTTCTAAACCAGGTATTTTTTCCCTTCAACCTCTGCATACAAGTGACTGAAGTTAAATTGTCTCCTTCATGCTTGTGACAATTTCTACTCAATTTTGTTGTAGGAACTTACTTTACAATTTCTCTTACTTTTTAAAAGTTCCTGGAATTTAGTTGAACTCAGTTGGAACACTGTGTGACACAATTTTACCTTTCTCTTGAAGTGTTTCTTGAATGCATTTTTCTTGTTTACGTATTTGTCAATGGCCTAATAATACAGATGTTGGCCTTTTGCAACCTGCTTTGCTACTTTACTTTAGGCTGTAAAAGAAGAGTAAGCATTAAGAAATGCTAAATATATCCCAGAAGTGCTATTATGTGCTAATACATGGCTTCTTACAGAGAGCTCAGTAGGGATGGAGAAAAACCCTCATGGTAGAAATGCAAAACCTCATTGCTGATCATTTTCACTAATAAGTGATGGGGATAAGAATAGCCTAATTCCTGTTGTTTCCCATCAAATCAAAGACAGTTTTCACACTGAGCGTAATACTATTTTTTATATGATGAACAATGTTACTACTCTTTGCCTAAAAAGCAAAGAAATATGTCACATGATCCCAAGATTATGGCAAAGACTTTGATAATGGCAGTAAGAGTTAAATTTACTTGCTGCTAGTAAATTATTCATATATATGAGAAAGTATACAAGATGGAGTAAGAAAAATTCCAACTGGACCCAAATAAATTAATTCACAGTGAGGATAGTCAGGGGTCGAGACAAATTGCCTAGAGAGGTTGTAAAATTGCCATCCTTAGATATACTCAGCCTTTCTTTGGATGAAGCCCTGAGCCATCTGAGTTAAGTTTACCATTAGACTTGCCTTGAGCAAAGGCATTAGACCAGATGATGTCCAAAGGTCCTGCCAACCCAGTTAGTGTTCTATTCTAGATAATGTTCTACTTGATTGGGAATTTAACACTGGAAATAAGAGATCCCAGTGTGGTTATATGTGATCTCTTCTTCCTACCTGAGTAAATACGCAGTAACTTTACATAAGTTGCCTGCAGTTCGAGGGATGTTGATATTCCTCTCTATGCAGCACTGATGAGGTGACATATGGAGTGCTGTGTCCAGTTGTCAGAACAAGACGAACATGAAGCAAGTCTCAAGGCCCCAAAGGGCTCACGTGGCCCCAAGGATGTTGAAGGGATTGGAGCATTGTTCATATGAGGAGAGGTTGAGAGTTTTGGGACTGCTCAGCTGGGGAAAAAAAAGTCTCAAGGGGATCTTTTCAGCATATATAATTCCTTGATGGGAGGGAATGAAAATGTAGAAGTCAAACTATCCTCAGTTGTGCCCACTGACAGGAAAAGAGGTAATGGGTACAAATTGAAACACATGAAATTCTATCTGATAACAAGAAATTTTTTTTTTTTTTTACTATGAAGGTGATCAAAACTGGAACAGATTGCCCAGAGAGTGTGTACAGGCCCATCTGTGGAGATAATCAAAACCCAGCTGGTACAGTCCTGGACAACCTGCTTTAGCTGACCCTGCTTGAGCAGACAGGTTGGATTAGATGATCTCAAGAGGTGTCTTCCAAGCTAAGGAATTCTGTGAAGTTTTCAAGTTTTTAAAAGCTGTAGAATGGCATTTCCATCAGATCACTAGAGAATCAGTATTCTGTGAAGGTGAATACTGTGGTTCTCTCTAAATGTTGTTCAGATTGCTACAGTATTTCTATTAAGAAAAGTAGGGATTTTTTGTTTTGTTAGTTTCCTAGTTCAGATGTGCTCCAGTAATTCTTCCATCTACAAAATACAAGTAACTCTTAGGATGACTGGACGGTAGTTGGAGACTTGCCTAGAAACAGACTCCAAAGTAGCTGGATAGGGATGTAACATTGTACCAATGTGGATCTTCTTGCAGAGTTAGAATTATTCACTCATTTAAAATGTTGCTGAGAATTTGGCTTTATTGACCAATGTTTATTTCGTCTGTGAAATTTACTTGGGAGCTGACATCAAACACTGGTATATTTCAAAAAGTATTAGAACTGCTTTAACGAAATGCTTGGAGTTCACAAGTTCTTGTGTGTCCTGGTTGTTCCTTTAAAAAGATACATTTTATCATATTAAAGTAAGTAATTACTCTGTTTCACATCCGGATGATACAGTAGTTCTTTAGGGATTTCAAGAAACTACTCCTCAAGGTTGATAATACTTAGAAAGCGGCTTTTATTTTCTACGTGTTAGGAAGGCTCATATATGTGAAAAAGGACTTGGCTTTTAAAAAAAGTAAGCACTGTGTTAGAGGACACTGAGGACTGCTGAGTAAAAGTCAGTTGATGAGAAAGTCAAAAGTTTAAGAAACACAGAAAAATGAGAGCAGCTGTATTTTCATCACTCATTTGAGGGCTATAATCACCCTCGCTGTCATACCATGTTTCCTGTCACTAATACATGACATATATTTATTCTGATGAGTTCAGTACATTTCTTAATTGTTTCTTTCATAATATGAAATGACTCGCTTGTTTGATTCAAGCACTATTCTCGTTACCTTTGAACTGCTATAAGTAGATCAAAATGCTCACATCATTTACATGGACCTGTATTTTTAAATAAACCTGTTGCATGCAATGCTAGGAGTTAGCTATCTTTGAAATTATAATTAATCCATATGCATTTATTAACATAATTTGCTTCCTGATGATATAAAGCATAAGTATTTCAGGATCTGCTTTCCTCTGATAATGAAATGTATAATGATAATGAAATGTGAGCTTCTTCTGTGCTGCTTCTCATTTGCTCTTTATGTTGTGGTCTGGAAAGGTGTTGAAAGCCTCAGCTTTCATCACCTTCAGTCAGCATCTCATAAATACAATTTGGTACCAGTAGGACTGAGTTCCTGCATTGTGAGAGAGAGATGAGGCAAGAATTTGTCATGTACACTATCACTTACCTGGCATGGGACTGGATGTCCTTAAAAGAGGGACTTCAGTATGACTTACGGGAATCAATACCAGTTATGTATGTTTGCAAGTATCCCAACTGCTGTATGAGCATTACTGCATGGGCTACACAGTATAATAAATGACATAACTGAGTTTTTAATGTGCTTGAATAGAATATTGTGCATTCATTACTGTGTAAACATGAGCCTAGCTGATTAATTCGTTTAGAAAATGTTGGATTCTTTTATTTCAAAAGGGACACTTGATAAACTGTGCTTTGAAATCTCACTTAGAATACAGTTTACTTTTAAAAGAAGCCTTACCAGATGTAGTGATTTGGAAACAGCAAGGAGAACATCAGCAATTGCTTGTTTTAAATGCATGTATGTAAGTTTAATAATGGTGTATCAAACTGCATTGGAGCAGGGCCACTCTTATGCGCATTCTGAAATATGTCAATTTCTACTAAACTGACTGAATGTGACTAATGAAAATATTCCCATGAGATGTATATAGTTGTTTTCTCTTTCTCTGTTTAGTGTTCTTTAGCCTGTGACTTGTCTCTGTGTGCTTTATGGTGTAAAAATGCTAACAACGGTTAACAGTGGAAAGCCAAAACCATCAAACCACAACTCTGTTAAACTGTACTGACTCCTGGGGTGCATCAGGCTCAGCATCACCTGCCAGTCAGGGGAGGTGGCTGTCCCGCTCTGCTCTGCACTGGTGCAGCCTCACCTTGAGTGCTGGGGGCAGTTCTGGCCACCTCAACATGAGAAAGATCTAAAGCTGTTAGCAAGTGTCCAAAGGAGGGCTATGAAGATGATGGGGAGCCTGGAGGGGAAGCCTTATGAGGAGCAGGTGGCTCAGGTCACTTGGCTTGTTCTGCCTGCAGGTGACTGAGGGGAGACTTCATAGCAGTCTGCAGCTTCCTCCTGAGGGGAAGCAGGGGACCAGACACTGATCTCTTCTCTCTGGGCACCAGTGACAGGACCCGAGGGAGTGGCCTGAAGCTGAGTCAGGGGAGGTTTAGGCTGGATATTAGGAAAAGGTTCTTCACCAAGAGGGTGGTTGGGCACTGCAACAGGGTCCCCAGGGAAGTGGTCTCAGCACCAAGTCTGACAGAGTTGGAGGGGCAGTTACACAATGCTTTCAGGCACACGGTGTGATTCTTGGGATGTTCCCTTACAGGACCAGGAGTTGGACTTTGATGATCCTTGTGGGCTCCTTCCAGCTTGGGATACTCTATGATTCTGTTACTTCAAAAGATTTTTAGCTATATAAACTTCTGTTCATGTTGTGGAAAAATAACCTCATAGAAGATGATTATTTTATCAGGAAAAATCATTCACATTCTATTGAATTGCTCTGTGTCTGGTTTATCATGCAATCATTGCACTGTAACTTTAATTGTAGCAGTTTTTGATGCACCTGACTCAGACTAGCAATTGAACTAATGTTAATGGAGATCTATTGCCTAGTAAATATTACAGCAGTAGGAGTGAATGGCAGAAACAGGCCAAAGTTATTAAAGCCTTCTGCTGTTGCAGCACTTACACAAGGATGAAAGGGAGAGTGCACTGGAGGGCCAGTGCAAAATGAGCATTTATTTTGAAATTCAGAATAGAAAAGCAAAGACCTAAAACAGTTGCAGGTAACGTGGTGGCATTGCAGCTGGTACTGGAAATGTCTCCTTACGTTTCTGTCATTGTTGTTAAAAGCGATATAAAAGAAATTTTCTAGAAATAGTACAATTGGAAAATTAAGGCAGCATTAGTTTTATGGATAATTACCTGGTAATACGATGGATTTCTGTGAGTAGGGGGGCAAAAAGCAGATGCACTGAGCCACGGAGACAGCTTTCACTCGTGCTAAGCCGCTGGCTAGTTGGTGTCGGTTCGAGGAAAGCACACGTATTTTCACGGGATTTGGGCTAACTTACTGCAGTGTTTTAGTGTTTGCGTTTGTGGGCTGGAGAAATGGGTTTAGCTTTCACCCTTCCACGGGCAGAAGCTGAAGTTTTTTTAAGAAACGGTGCCGGTGCCCCAGCGGGTGTGTGCCGGGCCGAGGGCGCGGNCCGGCAGGGCGGGGGGGCGCGGCCTCGGACCTCGGCTGCCGGCGCACGGCGGCTGCTCTTATGTAAATTACAGCCCCGTGCCGCTGCCAAGTTCATGGCGACGCTGGTCCTCCGGGGCATCGCCGCTGTCCGGCCGGGTTCATACAGCTCTTTCTCCACGTGTGTTACAGGTAGGAAAATGACTCGCCCGGCACAGGAGCAGGAGTTATGAGCCATGTCTCAGTGAGACCTGCGGAATTAAGATCAAATGCCTGGAGAAGTCCAGTTGGACAGAGCAGCACCACAGCTCTTGTGAACTGTGAACATCGACCCCTCTCAGACTTGCTTCTCTGGCCCCAAGTACTCTGCCAGCATTTCCTGCCCCACGAATGGCTACTCAGAGGAAGCATCTGGTGAAAGATTTCAATCCTCATATCACCTGCTATATCTGTAAAGGCTATCTCATCAAGCCAACTACAGTAACAGAGTGCCTCCATACCTGTAAGTAGTATTTTGCAAAATAGCTCCTCCTTCATAAGTTATATTTTCTTGAAGTGTTAATGTGTTTAATATGACCACTGTGCTTGTTTTTGTTTACTGAATTTTTGCATTAAATATTCCAATTAATCCAGTCTCTTCTGAAGTTTCCTAAACACTGGTCTGCAGTCTGGATCATCTTGAGCTGTGTGCAGTTCTGTGCTCCACAGTACAAGGGAGGTACAGAGCTCCTGGAGCAGGTCCAGCAGAGAGTACTAAGTTGATCAAGGATCTGGAGAACCTCTCTTACAAGGAAAGGCTGAGGGAGCTGGGCCTGTTCAGGCTCAGGAAGAGGTGGCTGAGAGGGGACCTCGTTAAGGTGTGTAAATATCTAAAGGATGGGTGTCAAGAGAATGGAGGCAGGCTCTGCTCAGTGGTGCCAACCAATAGAAAAAGAGGCAATGGGCAGAAACTGATGCACAGGAAGTTCCACCTGAACATGAGGAAGAACTTCTTTACTGTATGGGTGACCGTGCACTGGCACAGACTGCCCAGAGAGGCTATGGAGTCTCCCTCACTGGAGATATTCAAGAACAGTCCGAATGCAATTCTGTGCCATGTGCTCTGGGATGACCCTGCTTGAGCGGAGAGGTTGGACCAGATGACCCACTGGGATCCCTTCCAACGTGACCCATTCTGTGAGAGTATGTCAGCTCTGCTGAACACCTTGCAGAGTACAGAGACTCTGTTTCCCCTAAGCTTTTGTTTCCCCTAAGCTAGTGGTGATTGTGCTTGCTCTAACACCAAACTTGTATCACTGTGGCTGTCTGATCACAGGTGAGATCTTTAGGTCAGGTGTGCTCTTTTGATAATATAACCATGCTTCTGAAACTTGAGCTAACGTATCTGTTGGCAGTGTGTATGATGGATACACTAGTTTGGTCAGTACTGTCCTGTCAAACTCTGTCATCTTACTTTCACAGGCTTATTTACATGCTTGATTTTTTTACATATTCCTGAATAGGCAGTAGTTTCACTGGACCTTCTTGAGGATTTGGCATCTTTTCAAATAACTTTTGAAGTCTTCTGAAAGAAGAGTAAGGGGAACTGTATGTCTTCTGGTACATTTCCCATTTTAAACCTTTAATAAATATCAATTAAAAGCCTTGTCTTGGCATTTCCTATCATTTCTGTGCAGTGCTGTTCTTGCAGTTGTTATTGTCTTCACTGTTAATTTTTACAATTTGGTGTTACATCCCTACTGTATGAAGCACACTGAGAATTAAAATAATGGAAGCCACTGTGCAACAGGAAAACTATGACACAGTGGCCATCACAGAAACGTGGTGGGATAACTCACGCAACTGGACGGCTGCAGTGGATGGCTATAAAACTCTTCAGAAGGGATAGGCAAGGAAGGAGAACTGGTGGAGTAGCACCAGGTGTGTTAGGGAGTGTTTTGAATGTCTAGAATTTAGTGATGGTGGTGATAGAGTTGAGTGTTTATGGGTAAGAACTGGGGGGATGGCCCACAAGGCAGGTATCGTGGTGGGAGTCTGTTACAGATCACCTACAGAAGAGGCAGATGAAACGTTCGATAAGCAGCTGAGGGAAGTCTCACAATCACTAGCACTTGTTTTAGAGGAAGACTTCAATTTACCAGATGCCTGCTGGAAATAGCAGAGAGAAGACAGTCTAGGAGGTTCCTGGAGTTGGGTGGAAGATAACTTCGTGACATAGTTGGTGAGTGAGGCCCTGCTGGACCTGCTGTCTGTGAACAGAGAAGGACTGGTGGGTGATGTGACAGTTGGAGGATGTCTTTGGGCACAGCAATCACAAAAAGATAGTTTTCAATTCTTGGAAAAGTAAGGAGGGCATTTAGCAGAACCACTTCCCTGGACTCCTGCAGGGCAGATTTTGGAGCTTGTTTGATGGAGTCCCTTGGGAGGCAGTCCTGAAGGGCAGAAGAGTCCAGGAAGGCTGTATGTGCTTTAAGAAGGAAAACCTAAAGGCACAGGAGCAGGTTGTCCCCATGTGCAGAAAGATGAGCTGGCAGGGAAGGTGACCAGCCTGGCTGTACAGAAAGCCTTGTCTGGAACTTAGTAAGAAAAATAGAGTTTATGAATTTGGAAGGAGGGGCAGTCAGCCTGGAAGGACTGCAAGGATATAGTGAAGTTATGAAGAGAGGAAATTAGAAAGGCCAAAGCCCAACCAGAACTTAATCTAGCTACTGCCATAATAGACAATTAAAAATGTTTCTATAAATACATTATCAAGAAAAGGAATGCTAAGGAAGATCTTCATCCTTTATTGGATACAGAGGGAAAGTAGTGACAATCAGGAAAAGACTGAGGTACTTAACAGAGGCAAATTTATTAGACAGAGGTGAATATCTTATTAAATTCTCTTTCCCTTTAAAGAAACTGGGAAAATTCCAGTATTAGCTAATTTTTTATGGTTGAATTTTAATGAACATTAGTAACTTTTAAAAGATTGGGGTGAGGGGAAAATAGTTACATCAGAAATCAGTTCAGATTTAAGAAAAAAATACTTTTATTATGGTATCTTTCTGTTTATGTAATTTATTTGTTTATTTACTTTTGCTGCTGTTATAAAACAATGACGGCAGAAGGAGCATTCTCTTCTCAGCAGCATCTGCTCCTTTTGTAGTTTGTGAGCTCTTCACTGAGCCAGCTCTGTTACTGCCTAGTTTCCTGGTTAGAGCAGGTTAATTTTACTGAGCTGCCATATAGTTACACAGGTCTCCTCACAAAAAAACTACCACGTTTGGGTCGTTAAGTAGAAATGCAGGAAAGAAAATACCTCTGTTTCTTTAAAGCAAAATCTAGTTATAGTTGCCAAAATACAAAGCTTACAATGATGGAAAGGAAAGTAAAAAACTTGAAAAAAGTGGTGATATGGAGATCTTATGTCTGCAGTGAAAAAGGTGATGGCAGAATTCAGGAAGGTACTCTGGCAAATTATCTTATACTTGTAGAAAATATTTAATCTTTTTAAGTTATAATTTTTTTTTCAAATACAGGTATGGTACCATACAGGTATGATTCTTCAGTATTGTCCAGATAGATACCACAGAATACAATGATTTTAACTGTCCTTTGGTATTTGTCTTGTACTTGCTAATTGCCATAATTGAAAACAATGTTGTACAAATGATCTAAATCTGCAGATATTAACGGTTGAAGAAGCAGCATAAATTCATTAGATACTGGGAGTACAGTGTATTACTCTGGACAAGATGAAAAGCATGTATTGACATAGATGTTCTCCAGTGATAATAGGGGAACCAATGTGATCAGTAGTAACCAAAGCAGGGAATTAGCAGTTAATTCACTTATTCTGTACTGCTGGAAAATATTAAATAAAGTCCTGCTTTGAGAAATGAGTGCCTTTTCAATAAGAGGGGGCTTTCAATAAGCCTATGGGGCTTTTGAAAATGTTGGACAGATAACTCCACTATTCACTGGGAAACCTAAGTGCAACTCGGGTAGCAGAAGTGCAAACTTTCCTGTCTCTGTTGGGAAGGAAATGGTTATGTTACTGCAAAATTACTTATTCTGCAAATTCAGTACTTCATTTCTTTTTTGCTACTTACAACAGAATGGTTTTGATTTATGGACTGAGACCTTTTTTCCTAGTCTGTTACACAGTTGTCAAGGATATTTAAGAACTACTGATGGAAGCAGGCTGGATGTGAGCTAAAGGGCATGTCCCATCATCTGCCTCCTGAGTCACTCCGTTGTTTAGTACAGTGTTCAGTTACAAAACTTGGAAAATAAACTTTCCTCAAGAACATTCTTTAGTATCTTAAAAAATAACAGACTGTTTACACAATCGTAGAAATGTTGGTTGAAAGGGACATCTGGAGGTTGTCTAGGCCAACATCATGTAGGAGGCAGGTTAGTTGCCGACACTCTACCAGGTCAAGCCATGTCTCTGTGTAGTTGACACTTGAATTTTCAAGCATGGAGTCTCCACAGCCTCTCTCAATAACCATTTCCAGTGCTACAGTCTTTATCTAGTTTTTCTGACTGTCCTGCCAAATGTTAACAGTGACCATTGCTCCTTGGGGTACTATTTGTCACTCCCAAGGGGACGGGTTCTGTCCCTCCGGTAGCTGCTGTTCAAATGGTACAAGCTATTATTACATCACCTGCCAGCCTATAGCATGATCTGCTTTTGGCAAATTGCTATTGCCATTTCCTGATTGCATTTCTGTCCCTCACCTAGTTGGAAATTGACTCCAAAGGACATGATGTAATCTGCCCTCTTCCCAGTGAGCTAGAGGAGGCTGTTTAGCTGCACTTCCCTGGGTCATCCTTCCCCTCTTCATTAAAGGTGGGTGTAACACACTACCCTTTTCTAGTCATCGGGTACCTCTCATAATCACCATGATTATGGTGATAAGCTTTCATCTTAGTGAATCCTACCTGGCCTGTAGATTTAAATACATCCAGTGTTCCTCAGTAAGCTCTTACCTGCTGCTCCTTGACTGTTGATCATCCCTCTCCTTCCCAAATCATGGTGGTATGCAGGGACATCTGGGATCAAGCTCTGCCTGTGAAGACCAAGGCAAAAAGATACTGAGGACTTCAAACCCGTCTGTATAAGCTATTCCTGAGTTGTTTCCCTCATTCATTAACAGGCACATTTTGTCTAAGCTTCCTTCAGCTACTAGTGTACTTACACAATTCCCTTATGTCTCTCATCAGTTTTAGCTATGGCTGGGCCTTGGCTTTCCTACTTTTGTCTCTAAGTGCCAGAGTAGTGATTTTGTATCCTTTTGTTTCCCATCCTTGTTTCCACTTCTAATATGATCTACTTTTGCATATTAGTTAGGAACCATGTGCACTAAGCAATTCTTGTGCACTAAGCAGTTCTTCTCACAAAACTCCCTGTACAGTGGACTGTATAGCTCAGCCAGCTTTCCTGAGTTTCTTTCTAATGATAGTCACCTTGGGAAATCTGATGAGCGGTTGCTTAAACAAGCTGAAATCCCATCTCCTGAAGTTCAGAATCCTGACTGTGCTGTTTAAGTGTGTATCCAAGATCCTCAACTTACCTCGAGGCAAGCTGCTCTCTGTGGCTGTATTTGTCACCAGGTTTTCCCTGTTTATCAACAGGACATCAAAAGGTGCATTACTCCTAGTTGGTCTCTCTAATATTCGTGTTAAGAAATTATCAACCAAGGCAGTCTAGGAACTTTCAGAAATGTCCTTCCCTGCAGGAAATTTACCAGAGATATAATTTTCAATACCAAATAATCTTTCAACCAGAGTGGTTTTCAGGTTTTGCTAAAAACCTATGCTGTCAACAGAAGATCCCAAAAAAACTTCACTGCAGCAAAATTTCTCACCCTCAGACAAGCAAGCTGAGCTGCTTTCAGACTCCTTCTCCTGCAGAAGCATTAGTCAATGGCATGTAGCAGGGCCTAAATGTTGCTTTCAAATAGTTTTCAACACAAAAGGTCTTTCTTAGTCATCACATACTGAAATTCTCTCTCTCTTTTAACAGAAGAGAATCCAGTTTGACTGTATCTGATAATTGTAATTAAGAGTGGAGTAGTCCCACTTGTATAGTTTCTGAAAAGGATGGTTAAGTGAATGGAAGTTTTCCATCCTGTTTTTAAGAAAACACTTTCCCTAAAAGTAAACGCTTTTAAAGTAGGCTTAAGGTAGATAATTAAATACTTCAGTAAAAATACCAGATGACTTGTTACAGCTCTGTGCCATCACTGAGATGGGTTTGATGTTCCACTAGCTGTGCATATCCTGTGCCCTTCATTTGCTCACTGAATCAGTGATTAACTTGGAGAGAGGAGATCCTTGGAAGAATTCAAAGGATGAGTTCTGACAAAGAATTTGTACCACAATTAACTAATTAAACTTTATCTTGTAGAATATTTTATTTTAAAAATGCAATATGAAGTTTTATTTAGGTACCTCATTAATCAACATTTAAACAGTAACCTGGAGGGATACATATGTATGTAGATATGCATAAGATATGTACATTTTTGTTTGTTTGTGACCTGCAGCACAGTCTTGACACTTGTATCTGTATTTTTCATCTGATTACAAAGATCTGAAAGAATGTGTGAACCAGATATCTCTGTATTGGAAAACAGCATTGTTATGGTTGGCAGCCAATTAGCATATGTCACATAAGTACTTTTATCAGCTGTGGAAAGTCATCTTCTGTGAGTTTAACTTTTATTGTGTCTCATCTGAAATGTCATCGTACAACTATGAAATTCAGGTTCTCATTTCAGTGGCATGTGTAGCATATACCTCAAAATTCTGCAAACCGTACATTTTGGTTAAGCAGTTTTCTTTTGCCTGTTTGCTGCCCTACCATGACCTACAGTAAAGAAAATGAAACCATGTTATTTTGTTAATCTATACTGGAAGCGTTAAAGGGTTTTGATTTGGAGTTTGGTTTTTTCTCTAATGAATTTACTATATTAGTAATTTAATTGTGTTTAAGAATTCCCTTTTTGCCTTTTTCACCCAATACTTAGATTTTATCCCATTTTCTGAAACTGTGAAGAGATAGGCTTCAAAAAATGTTCAGTGTTTTACATTGAGAGTAACAGAAGATGATTATACCTATCACATAGGAAAATACTGGTTGATGATCCCACTAGGAGTATCATGTATCAGTTCATTATTCTTGCATACTAGAATTTATGGGTATATTGCTTTTGGTGAATCACATTTAGTTTTGGTGGGCAAATCCTCATAGCACTGTAGCTGTACATGAGAAAAAGCAAAAGTTATTTTAGATTACTACAGTATTCATTTACAATTTCAAGGGATTTTTATGGTATTGAGCTGGCTGTACAAACACATGATCCAAATCTGTGTGGTTGTTGTCATAGGGAAACATCCATATAGGACTGGAATAAGGCTCTTAGTTCCTTATGATGTTTTCTCTTTATATGTTCTACTCAGAGACCTTTCTTACACTGGAAATTAAGCTCTTCATTAATCATTAGGTCCTTTCTTGGATCGTGCATGCCTTCTAAGGGTGTTATCTCCTCTCAAAAAAAAGGGTATAAAGAGAGCACAAAAATATATTCAGACTGAGGAATTCAGTTCCTTTCCATAGATTGGTTTATATTATAAATATTTCTTCAAGTTACATTATTGTGGATACTAGCATGCTTTATGTTTAGCAGTGTTTAGTGTTTGGGAGGTTTTATGGAGTAAATTATCTTACTTAAATAAGTGTGTTGGTTATTGATCCCATGGCATGGAGTTCTTCTGAATAGTAATAATTTCAGATTTCTTCTAGATGTAGATGAAAGCTATAGCTCAGATAGGCCTTTAGTTTTTGTCTTTAGTTTGGAAAACAAAACAAAAAAACTAGGAAGCCCAAATTTAAAATCTTTACAAGACAAATCAATGAGTCCTTTTCAAAGCAGTAAGAACAATGTCATCTCTTCAAGACTTCATGAACTTATCTGACATGAGTGGAGCAGAGATCCTGAGAGAAGTGAAGGGAATTAAATTCTCTTAAGAATTTCAGAAAGTTTTCCTAAAATGCAGGGAAATTCTTTCAGAAGGAGGCTAATTCTAATTGCTTATGCAAAAAAACCCCCAAATCACTCTGATATTGATACAAAGCCCCTTCTCCTTTTGAAGAATTTTTGTGCTAACTCTCTGAGTCTCCATTGCAAAAAAAATTTCATAGAATGGTTTGGACTGGAGCAGACCCTTAGTTAGTTCTGACCCCCCTACCATGGGCAGGGACACCCTCCACTAGTTCAGATTGCTCAGGGCCTCATCCAGCCTGACCATTTTCCAAATAAGAGAAGGTTAGGGGTTGAGCTTATCAATTCCAAGATATGATCAATTCCAATTACATTTATGTGACTTTTTCCACTTTGTTTATTCTTTATCATTTTAAATTGGTGTCAGGCTAGAAGGACTTCATAAAGATACTGCTGTTTATGCCAGACAGAAGGCTTACCAAAAAAATTTTAAAAGTAAAGACTAGGACCTTCCTTTATTATAGGAGTTAGCAGATGATACTCCATTGAAAAAGAGTTATCTTTAAGCTCAGTTTCTATGAAGTCAAGTTAGAAGAGGTCTAGAGTAAACCAAACCCTTTTGTTACTTACCTCAGTGACTTTCAGCTGAATTTCCAAATGACCATGATTTACATCTGTGTTAGACTTCACAATTTCATCATCATACTTGCTCCTCAGCCCTTCTCCCCCCACACTCTAAATTGAGGTTTCCAAGTAATGGCGTTTCTGAGATAGCTGATGACTCTTACCCTGGTCGTTCTCATCAGTGTAGTCATCACCCACCACTAACCCATACACTTTCTCCTGACAGAAGCAGGATATTCAGCACAATATGGATACCAGGATTATGAGCTATCAGGTGCTGCAGCTGAAGAGCTCAACTGACAGAAGTGTATTTCACAATTCCTTGAGAAACTTGGGCTGTGAAGTTAATGTCTTTACATTAGTGTTTTAAAGCAGTTGGAAGAAACACCTACGTGGAGGTTTAATGTTGTGTGCATTATCAGCATCAGCTGATTTGATACAACTCTTCTGAGCATTCTAAGGCAAAGACAAATATAGGCTTTGTTTGTTAAAGGAATTTCAAGATTCCTAAAGTCGTCTTATAATTAGGATTTACCAACTTGTTTAGAGATGTTCATACTTCTTTAAGTAATTGATGAAAGAAATTACAGTGTTTCAGCAGAAAGCATATTGCAATCACAGCAGTCCATTTATTTTTTCAGTCCATTTACTGATGAATTTGCAGTTCTTATTTCAGTGTAGGTGAATTAATAATAAGCAGAGGATAGAGTTTATCTCCATCCAGAATATTGTAGTGCAGTAATAATAGCAGGCATATTTGTTCTCATCAGCTTGGCTTCCATTTACTTATTAATGACATTAATATCTACAGCCTGTAATTAATCGTTTGGAAGCAACAGTAGTGTAGCACCTTGTTTAGTTTACTTTCAGTTGATTGTTTTTTAAATTCACATTGTTGTTGGTTTTGGTTTGTTGATACTTGCCATGGTCCTGATCCTAATTTTTCATTAGAAGATTCAAGTATTAAATGTTGAGTGTACATTCTGTCATTGCTTTGGAAAGCACTATGTCAAAAGGGAGACACTTTGAACCTGTATACAATTTCAGTGAACTTTTCTCTTACAATAAGTATTTATACCAGCATTTTCAGCTGCAAGCAGCACCACTGGAGCAGAAGTGATGTGTGTAAGTCATTTTCAGATCAGCTGAGGCGATGGTGGGCTCTGCTGACTGAAGCTCCCCAGCACACACTCTCTGAGGGAACCTGGTCTTTAAGGTGGTACGGGGTACAGGCTTCACATGTTGATGCTGGGAGAATTCTAAGTAGCAAAGATATCTCGTAATTTGAAGCAGTGCTTGTCCAACCTGTGCTGCTGACCTTGCTGTCTCAGCAGAGCAGAACTAACTATGGTTTTGAGGAACAAGAAGGGGATAAGATGCATTGCAATTATTTACTTTAGGATAATACTCGTTTATTTCTGATGCATGAAGTAGCTACTGGCTATCATTAGGTCATTCTCGAGCAATATTGTTTAGATCTTGTCTAAGTTGGTTTTTTCTTTTTTTTCCTTCTCCTAGTTTGTAAGACTTGTATCGTTCAACACTTTGAAGACAGCAATGACTGTCCCAGGTGTGGCAACCAAGTGCATGAGACCAATCCACTAGAAATGTTAAGGTAAGATGCTATTTCACAACATTTGCTGAAATGGAACAAGAACAACAACAAAATCTTACCATCTTTATCCTGAAAGGGAATTAATAGTTTTGCTTATTTTTATAATGCATATATTAACTGTTCTAAGCCGTATAGGCTGTCATTTTCTCAGCTCCCACTGAAGTCTAAATTGATTTTTTTCAGATATAATAAAAGGAGGAAACGTGAGGGAAAGACGCAGAATGAGGGGTTATATTGTACAAGTTAAAAAATAATTAATGTCTCTATTAAACAAATAAATGAACCAGCTACCTTTTATTCTTTACATGAAATTAAATGCTAATGTTTCTTTTTTCAAATTATTTAGGCATTCCACCAAACCACATGAATGTGGTTGGAAATTTTTTGTTCTTAGAGCAATGTAGAAAATGAATCATGCAAAAACCAATGTTTTTCAGGGCATGAGTCTGCCAATCTGATTGAAAACTGCTGTAAGACTAATGTAAAGACACTAATGAAAAAATTTTTACATTAAAAATACTCTTTCTTGAGATTTTTTTTATGTCACAGTAATTTATTTTTTTTATGTCACACTTTTTTAAAAACAATTCTTTTTCCTGATATTCTGGATTCACTTTTAGTGATGTTATGTTGAAACAAAGATGGTAGACATCCCATAAGACAGAGAAATCAAGAAATGTCATCATAAATGGAAGAATTTCATGTTTTCCTAGAGTGATGAAGGCACTCCCTGCCCTCACTCCCAACACTACCTCCACTCCATCCCGCAGTATTATTATTTTGTAATACTGCTGTGAACTTAGGAGGACTTATTCTTACATCAATGTAAAAATGTAAATTTACATCTGGAATTTACTAGGCTTGGTATCATTTCCCGACATCATCGTTTTTTTGATTTTTGACTGATTCATGTGTGCATAACCATTCCCATACTTCAGTTATGTACCAAGAGGATAATTGAGAGAGGTTGAAATCAGCAACTGTAAACGGTGTGATTGGCCTAAGTCTTTATCATCTGAATGTTTTTTGGAAGGGTAGGGCTGAGCAGGTTTATGTAGATGTTTACCATAAGTATTTTTCTGATTTCCTGTTAGTTTCTGAGGTGCTGTGTGAGTCATAACAGAACATGCTATAGGTTACTAATAAGCTGAAAACAAAAGCATTTAGAAATATTTCATTTATTGTGATAGGACCCACTTCACAGGAGATGAAAAATGCATTTTCTGAAACATATAGTAGACGTTTAGTAAACAAATACTGTCCTTTGAGCAGGAAATTATAGATGGGTGAGGAAAATTGAGAGCACAAGCCAGAAATGTGGGAAGAGCTATTTTCTATGCAGTTATTTCCTGAAATTCCTTTTAGAGTCATTTGGTCTCTTTGCCAAGAAACTGCCTATAGTTAGTAGTTTCCTGGTTGTATTTTATGAACCAACTTTAAACATTTGCTAAGCTAATAATCAGAAGAGCACGTGAGCTGTGCAATGGAATTATCTTTCCTGGATGTTGCCTGCATAACTTAATACAAGTCTTACACTCTGACCATAGAGATCAGCCCCATCATTGCTAAAGAATGCAGTCATTTTCTGAGAAATTGTGTTGAACACCACATAGTAGTTTTAACTAAGATCTCTCAGATAAGCTTTATAAACTAATTATAAACTCAGTTCTGAGTAACTTCATGACTGTGTGAGCTTTTTACATGTATCTCTTAGCTGGCAGCACTTAGGGTCTGTTGTAACTACAAGACTTAAGTCTGAAATTCAGTAAGCCTGAAATTCAACACTGAGCTCTAAAATGAAAATATAGGAAGAGTGTTAAGTTTTATGAATTCCCTTTACTGATTTAGCAGAATTCTGCATCATCAGTGCTCAGTGGGGTCTGTGTTGACAATCCCATGAAGGCAGACTTCTTTTTCTTTTGCTAGCATACTCCTGTGCATGCAAATTTTCCTGAGCAATAGTCTTAGTTTGGTTTACATTTGGTGATGATTGTCAGAGAGTATTGATCTTACAACTCATTCAGTATTCTAGAAGAGGTGCAAAAAGGAACTATACTAAGCTGACAGAAATGCTTAGTTCTTCTTTCTATACTTTCTGGTTTGGAGATTTGGAAGATGATTGGAAGATGTGGGAGTGGAAAGAGGTGTCCCTAAAATATCAATCTTGTTTCAGCATTAACAGGAAGTATCATATTAAATGACTGAGACCACCTTTTTCAAGTAGTTTCATTTTGGAATGGGTTTGATGTGAGTCACAGAAATACAAGTCTTTATGTCAGAGTGCTCACATGTGTGGATTATGGGAACACTGTAAAATGCATCTGAAATTGAGAATCTTGTAATAATTTCATTTTTCCCTAAAGTTTTAGTTTCCCTGCACTTAAAGATCAGAAAGGACTTTTTTTTTCTGCCCTTTGTCAGAGTGTTGATTAGTATTTATCTCTGTAAAGGAAAAAAAAGAGGTTTTTTGTTTAGTTTTTGAAAGAAAATAAAGTCATTGACTAGAGAGGGAAGCCAGTTCTTGCTTCTAGCATGGTAAATTTGCAAAGTATACTGGATTATTTTGCTATTTTAGCATTACCAGTGACTTTTGGTTTGGGCCATTGAAGGTAAATTAGAAAGTGCTAAATGGGAATTTTCAGAAATAATTGAAGGAAAACCGGCATGTATTATACCATCCTTATTACTAAAGTACTTCAACACTCAATATGATAATGAAGTTTATAATTTTCATGCTTACTACTCATGAACTGGACCTTAAAATTGGATACTACTTTTCCAGTCTGTTCCTTTTAGTAACACTATTGTTTGCATGTAATACAAATTCAAAAAATAAAAATTTTAGAGTATAATGTTTTTTCTCTTTTGTTTCATTCTTATCATTATACAGTAAAAAATGAATTCCTTAATTATTTCTATGATAAATCCATTTAGGAGGTGGTTGAGATAAGCTTTAATGGGTGTTGTCTCTCAAGCTAAAATCAGTTGACTTTGACAGGATTTATTATTTACCAGAAAAATGAAACTCATTTTATTATTCAAAAGTTTCTGTTATTCAAACACTAAAAATACTGTAAATGCTAGTTTCCATTTAATATGAAATGTATTTTTTCCCTCTCAAAGGCTGGATAACACCTTAGAGGAAATTATATTTAAGTTGGTGCCTGGACTTCGAGAGCGTAAGTTTTTCATTTGGTTTTGGGAGCTGTTTGGGTTGGTGGAGGGAATATGGCTGTTTCTGACTGTATACCTGGTATTGATTTAAAAACTCACATTACTGTTCTTTGATGTTAACTAGAGGAACTGCAGCGAGAGATTGAATTTTGGAAGAAAAACAAACCTCAAGAAAATGGACAAGGTGATGATTTTTTCCCTCTCTCATCTGTATGTTGAGTAACACTGCTTATTAAGACCGGTTTCTTCACTCACACAAGTACATTTTGTTTTTACTGAATTCAAAGCTACTACAGAAACTTGCAGTGAATCTGTGCAAATGTGGTATGAGCCTTCATATACTGCTGTTTATCTGTTAACCAGTTGGCTAACAAACACTAGCTGTTCTACCATCATTTTTATTTGCATTACCCTTGGCTCTCACTTGCAACGCTCTCACAATTGTCCAGCTGAATTCTTAATTTTCTTTATACAGCAAGATACAAAATTTTTTTCACAGAGTTTTTACAGATTACTTTCGGTTACCAAATTTGACCATCTGTTAAGTAGGAGGTTGTCAAGAATTAGTTATGACAAGTAGTAAAACAGTTTTCCACACATACTAAATAATTGTTTTATATAGATTCCACAATGCTTTTTTGTTTCTTTCTTTCTTTTTGGTTGTTTTTTGGGGGTTTTGTTTGTTTTGTTTCATTTTTTGTAGTTGACCCCTGAACTTTGAAATTCAGTATTGAGGCGCTAAGTGAAGGCTACATCCAGCAGTTTTATGCTCCTTTAATTTGACATCAGGTTTTTAATAGCATAGCCTATTTGTTTTGATTTAAAAGAACTTTTGAAAGACTCTGCTAAGTTAAAAAAATAGCTATGTTCAGTAAAGGGTAACTGTCAAGTAAACATCTTGTAATATTATTCTGCACTCATTTCTTTATAATGTCTTCTTTTCAGCTTTGTAACATTTCATTTTCTTTCTCATAAGTTTTGTTGATTTGCATTTGGCGTCCATTGTAAGGGACAATGTTATTTTCTCTATTATAAAAATAAATTAAGACCTGCAGAACCGTTTAGATGAAATTGTATTATTTTACTACAGTATACTTTGTTGTGTATACCTGTTCAGTTTTAAAAATACTTAGAATATATTTTTGTGAGATATGGACATTTCTTGACTGTTCAGAAAATGGTATTCTGCTATATACATACATAGAAAGAATTAACAGATAATTTGTGAATTTGTAGAATGTGACTTACTTTTGACCAACTTGCTTTTCTGGTTCTTACCTTCCTCTCCTAATGCAATCATAAACCAAAGGGAGATTAGTTAATAAGGGTAGTGAGAGCTTGGATTGTTTTATGAATGAGAGGAGGGCTCTAACTCACAAAATACACTTTTGAGTAGCTACAGATGTGTCCAACTCAATTAGTGACTGTGTCCTGGGGCTATGGAACTTTGTCTCTACAAACCATTCAAAAGTCATGACAACTCATTGAGACAAATTATGAGCACTTAAGCTATTTTCTGCCATAAACAAGCATTTAGAATCTTGCTGGGAAGAAATTATTTGCTGAGAATAATTTCAGTTAGAAGACTGTTTCAGCTGTCAATACCATGCCCTGGAATCACATTGCCACTGTAGTTTAAGAGTCTGTCAGTTATGTCCTGTGCCACAGGTCACAGCATGGTTCCCAACCTAAGCATCTAAGATCTGTAAAAAGATCCCAGGACTTAGAATTTTCACATCCCAGAAGGAAAAAAACCCCAAACAATAAAGCATATTTCAGGCATTGGTGACTCCAGGAGGAGAGTGGTTACCAGAAAGAATTGAATGATGAAACATACCATGGTACAGAGAAAAAATATTCCTTGGTGTGTTCCAGACTGAACTGAACAAATGCTTGTGACAGGTAGACTGCACCTACTGGATGAATAGACTTTGTTTCCTGGACTTTCAGGAAAAAAAAAAAAAGGAAAAAATCTAGTTTGATACTGTAAATTCTGTTAATAGGAAGATGATAGGAACAAAATATATGTATGATACACATTCAACTAAATGCATCAATAGCTAATAGGGTCTTGGGGACAAATCTTTTATAATTACTGAAAACTTAAAAATTGTAAGAGAAAAGTAATGAATATAGCTTAAAACTCATCTAGAATATGTAAGCTGAACAAAGGGAACTAATTACTGTGTCAAGAAACTTGTTTTCTGTTCCATAGAAATCTGTTGCTTGCATATTGCATTAAAATTTCAATAGTAAAAATTTGTTTTCAGGGATTTTTAAATTGGTCAGTTTAAGAATGCACTGAATTAGAATTGTGTAAATTTAATATGAAGAAAAATTATGGCTCATAAAACACTGTATTTCTCAAATACGTGATTTTTAATTTCTTTATACTCAAATAATATGATCTTCATGTTTTACAGATGAAAGTCCCAAAGCTGATAAACCCAAAGTAGATGAGGAGTGTGATGAAAATGAAGAAGATAAAGACTATCACAGGAGTGACCCACAGATTGCCATCTGTCTCGACTGTTTACGCAACAATGGGCAGTCAGGAGATAATGTCGTCAAAGTGAGTAGCAAACAAGCTGTGCTGTAGTTATTGATGACAGAATAGCATCTTGTAGGAGCCAAATCATTTTATAACCATTAAAAATAAACCTTAATGTGGTGACCTGTTCCCACTCCACGCTTATTTAGTCCTTCTGTTTGAGGAATTTCAGTGTATCTTAGGAATTTTGTAAAAAATACAGTTCTATACAGAAATCCGTCTGTTACAGTGGAATTTTTTTTGTGTCTGGGTTATAGTTTTGTAGTCTGCAGCCTTGATGGTATATAAGTGCATTACACAACAGATTACAGCATACCATAGAGGTACTTATAAAGGTAGCTGTAGGTGAGCTGCCTCACACCTTAAGGATTACTCTTTTAGCGTGCCAGAAATGAACCTGTTTATCGAATGTGTTTTGCACTGAATGACTGGGATCCAGATTTTCTGAGCTGTAAACCTGATTCTGACTCTGATATGTTGTCTATGGCCTTGGGGAGGTCACTTCAGTCTGCAAAATGTGTGGAGTAATAACTGCCAATTGCTGGTTTAAGAGTTAGGGATATTTGATTTCTATTCCTGAAGGGGATTACCTAACATACTAAGTCTTGAAGAAAGTCTTTAGAAATCACCTTAGATTTTAATAATGTTTTACTAAATTGCAAATAGAAGAATAAGAAGAAAAATATGTTTAAGAACTTTTCTAATAAAACTACTTATATTTTCTGTGTGTTATGTTACATGTGTAACTTTGGAGGTTCTTAACTCTTCTAAGAAATGCAACATTTGTTTGACCCCCAGCATTACTAACACAAACAGATTATTTAAGTTCTTGTGGGGGTTTTGATGGTTTTGGTGGTAGCTGGGTTTTGGTTTTTTTCTTTCCTCCCTTCTGTATCTTTTAGAAATGTCTTTAGAACCAGAGATGGGTCAAATGAACTTGCTTGTCATCTTTTAAATTTTGAAAACAAGTGAACAAAAATGAACCTATGGTGTCATTATGAATTAGAAGAGAGTGCAGTAAAACTGGTTACCGATTGAAAAAATTATTAATTAAAGCTGTTCTTGCTCTAAAGATTGCTCACATTTTCCAGAATTTCTAACATATGTTTTCCGATTTGTTGCTGTTGCTTTAGGGTTTAATGAAGAAATTTATCCGCTGTTCTACTCGAGTGACCGTGGGAACTATCAAAAAGTTTCTCAGCTTAAAATTAAAACTTCCAAGTTCCTATGAGGTACCTTTGAAAGAAAGATGCTTGTATTTTTATTTACGTATAACATGATGCATTTCTATGAAATTTAATCATGTTTGAACCCACTTCCCCTCTTCCCAGAGATACAGGAATTTAGACTGAAGCAAGGCTATTTCTTCAGCCTGTTCTCTTACAGGAGCCAAAGGCTACATGAAGGGCACGTTGCCTTTAGCACAAAGCAGCAGCCTCCCAGCTTCGCTCAGGGGTAGGGCTGAGTTAGGTCTGGTGCACAGGTTTATAGCTATACACAGGAGTTTGTCATGGTGTCAAGCCATGCTCACCAGCCTTTTTGGTGTCACTTGGTTTTTAATCTGTCTAGTACCTTAATGGCTTGTGTTACAAAGAATCTGCTTACTTCAAAATTTTGACCTTTTTTTTGTCTAAAAACCAGAAAACATTACAGCTCTAGCAATGAAAATATACTGGCGGGCACCAGTAAGATGCTATAATACAGTTTAAACTAGAATTTTTTCACATTAAGGTCACTGGTTTTCTGTCTTTTGCTTTCAGTTAATGAATGTCTGTATACTTTGAAGTGCATTTTTCTTGTAATTTACAGTTATTTTTAAACTAATTTTTAAAAATTTCTTTATAATCTATTTTTTTAATGAAAATTACAGTACTTCTGGTTTTGTATCTTTGGGTTTGAAAGAGCACTGGCATAGCAAGATGGCCTTCAAAATACAGCACAAGGCTTTCTCTTCAAACAGATACTGTGTAGTGTAGCTAAATATAGGGAATGTCTGCTGGTGATTTCATACCTTGGTAGCAGACTTCCTTCTCTCCACACTTAAAATAAAAACACAAAAGTGAAAAAATGCCAGTTGAATACCAGTGTACAAAATAGCGTATTGTCAGCATGTTGTATTCATCCAGATTTGATATACGTCTGATGGAATTGTTGTATAATGGTAGGAGTGGAGGGATTAACTCTGCAGAGTCACTCAGCAGTTCATTTAGACAATAAAATTCTGCATCCCTTTGTCTTACTGTTTGTTCTGTTATATTTTAAGCTGGATGTACTATGCAACGGAGAAATCATGGGGAAGGATCATACTATGGAATTCATCTATATGACAAGATGGAGACTAAGAGGCGAAAACGTAAATCCTGTTACATTATTGATAAATGATGTTTTGGTGTATTTATTATAGAGACTATACATGTTTTCACATCTTAGGCCAGAATATATTCTATGACCCTTCAAAAAACCCCTATTTAAAAATGCCTTTTGCATGTTTTCTGAATTTCTTATGTAAAACCCTATGGGTGAAACCCTGCAGCACATATATTGTGTAGATTCTAAAATTTCAAAATAGCAGATATACAATGTGTACATGCAAGTTCTGCTCAGAGTTTTAAGTCAAGTAACTGAAAACCCAAGCCCTTGTTCTATTTCAGCAGATTTGCTTTTGGTGACATTTTGAGTTACAATAGGTGGGGAATCTGCATCCAGCAGTTCTTCAGTAAGAACCTGTTTTATTCAGTCAATAAACTGAAAGTGACACTGAAAAATTATTGGTGAAACCTAATTGTTTTATTACTGTTTCTGTTAATACTACATCTATTCTTTTTAGACATGCTGTGTAACAATAACATTCAGATAACAGCCAGATGGGTTTTCCTTGCTGCATATGTATATTTTAGAATTGCAATATTTAAGTTTTTAAAAGACTTTTTTTTTCAGGACTGATACTCAGTTTGATTTAGTATTGCCTTGTATATTTAATTTTTTTGGTTAGAAGTCATATCCTCTCTTCTTCTCTTTCTTTTATGCATTTGTTTGTGTGTGCCTGTTGACTGTTCTTCACTCTTTATTGCTTTGTAGCATATGCAAGTTTGTCTATCATTACTAGTGGAGCCTATGCTGGAGTGCACCTAAGGTTAAGCACTTAATATACCTTAATGTGCTGATCTGAAGAAAATTCCAAATTCCCTGTATTCTTTTTTTTGTTTTAAGCTTCCTAGTGCTCAGAATAAAAAGCACAGGGACACAGACAGAGAAGACAGAGGATTAAACACACTGTAGAGTTAACAATTCACAAGTTTTCTGAAGTTTTACCTTAATCTGAAGCTGGAGGGGAAAGGATAGATTTTGATAGGAATTGGGGAGGTTAATATATATAGGCAAGTATTCATTAAATTTGAAAGTAATATTGCTCTGAAGTTTGGTGATTGCTGAAACCCCAATATTGCGCGAGTAAGGGAGCTTTAACTAGAATTTTTTCCAATACTGCCTTGAAACCAGTGGATGTTTGTTTGGTTTGCCATCCTGTATTTTTGTTGACATTGGCTGTACCATTAGGAAGTGTTGAAGCAACAATTTCAGTGATAATGGAATTTTTTCATGGCATTTCATCCTGCAGCCCTTGCCTGCAGATGGATTTTTGGCAGCTGCATGAAATTGGAAGCAACAGTAACTATGATCTTGACAAAAAGATATTTGTATAGGTGAAAATTTTTCAAAAATCTCAGAACTATAGTTTTTAACATTTATTGAATGCAAGAGTTGACAACTCCTGGTTAAGTTTGTAAGTTGTGTTTATATACATACCACATAGCCAGGTATGTGTTCATCTTCTCTTTGACGTAATTTTAAATCACTCCCCTGAAGGCAGAGATGACTATAAACCTCTAAAAATTTCATTGTGCTGGTAATAAATCCAGTAATATCTAGCCTTCTATGATTTAGTTTTCCTCAATGAATTTGCAATGGTAATTAATTAACAATCTCTTCTTATGAATGAAGATCAAGTGAATCCATTATTTTTGTCTTTGCTACTGTTGACCATGAGCTTTTACTGGCGTAGCTGTGGACCTTACATGAGGTTGACAAGTAAAGGGAAAAATGTCCATTTATTCATTAAACAAGTCTTTCCTGTTTTTAAATAAGAAAATTGGTTGTAACCTTTACATTTAAAAATTTTTTTAAAAAATCAGTAAATGGTAAATGTGTATGTCCAGCTGTGGATGCCTCTTATCTGATCAGAAAATCATCTCCTTCGCAGTTTCGGTGTCAGAACTGCTCATCTTCGCAAGTCTGCTCACAGGATGGCACTTTTTATCAGGTAAGAGGCACTCACGACTGTACATATTACAGTCATTAAGGTCCTGTCAGCACCTCCATTGTAATTCAACTTGTGGAGTTTTTATATTCCTCATTACACAGTGCTAAAACTCTGTGAGCAAGGCCTGAGCACTTTCATTCCTGCAGCACAAACTTTATTTAAAGGGCTTAGGGTTTCTTTTACTTCACATTAGGCCAGTTTTTGTTTGTGGTTTTTTTGAGAGATATCATTCTATAGGTTGATATCCATATCAGCCTCAAAGGATTATCTACCTCTTCCTATGTCATTCCTCTAACTAAGCAGCATTGGGCAGTCACTGGCAAGGGATCAAAAGTGAACAGTATGAATTAAAAGAGACTACACTGGTTTCATCTCTTTATAGGAATTCATATGTCCTTTTTAATGGAGTAAACAAATGTTAGATTTTCTAAACTGTTCCTTTCACATTTTTAAAATTAGAAATGGAATAATCTCTAGAAGCAAAACCTTCAGAACCTACAAACTGAAGCTGATTTCTAAGTTTCACTGACCAATCTGGTTCCCAATACTATTTGAAACAGTATTTCAGTTTCCTCATTGAGAATTTTGATTTGAACAGATTTCTAGAAGTTACTTTGCAAGTTTGAAATACTATTTTTGTCTTGAGTAAAAAATCAGAGCTAGTGACAGAGGGTCACTCCCCACTAGTGATGGAAGTGAACTACTGCACTCATGCCTCCTTCAATAATTAGAATTGTCCCAGCAGAGTGCATTTTATTTGTACAGTTTTGTGATTTTGTTTGCTAAAACACTGAGCCTCGCTGGTTTACTTGACAATTTCAGTGTGGTGATTGCTCTGTCTCTGCCTGTGTGCGCTTCCAATTAGATCTGCTCATTTTTAGAGACAATTTATATACTCAAAGTGAAAACCATGTGAAACAGCATTTAAATAATATGATGGTCCTCTGCAACGAAAAAATTAATCAGAGACGAAGTAATTCATGATACTGCAGATACGTGTTTGTTAATTGCACATGCAGACTACACATGGTGCTCCCTGTCTTCTCTCCTAAATACTCCTGCTACTGTTAATACCTCTGGGTTTACCTTGTGATTTCCCTGCACTCCGGTTTGTAAATCCCATGTAAGTGTGGTCACATTTAGTTCTGATGATATTTCACTACCATGACATGGAAAGTTTATTAACCCTGTAGGTCTCTGGACCTATATCTTTGTTTCTTCATCTCTGTTGCATTTGAAGGATGCAGCAAAATATTTCTGGTTTTAATGATAGCTTCTGTAATAAATCTTTGCATTTCCAAATTTGCAATTAAAAAAAACCACTTAAATTGCCTTTGTTTCTCTGTCCTGGGGCAGAGAGATATTTAAGGCCATATAGCTGCTGAGACAATGAGATTTGCCAGGGTTTTATGCTATAGAAAATATCCAGTGTGCTAATGAAGTCAAGAGGAAAAATTGAGACTTAAATAAAATGCTGACAGACTGAAAAATAAGATATTGTGTAAAACAGTTTGAGCAACAAGTGTCCAGATGTTCTGCAGCCCTTTTGGGAAACCCATCCACTCTTGCCTTCCATTCCACAAGAGTTTTGTCCAATTTAGGGATCTAAGAAGTTGATTTGCCTTTTTTTTTTTTTCTCACTAGGAATTAATAAAAATTTATCACTAGATCTGAGGCTAAGGAGTTTGGATTTGGGGGATAAAGTAGCCCTCATCTCTCAGAAAACCAGCTGACAGCAATATGACCTTTTTTTATAGTATAGCTATGGAACCTCTGTATATAAATTTCAAAGTATATCACCTGTAAATATACTTTGGTTTAGAAAGTATAAAATGTCAAGATTTCTTTTTGTCAAACACAGCAACACAGGAATAAGACTTGTTTGAGCACTCCCAAATATAATTGTAATAAAACATAAATATTGAAATATATAAAAGCAGATACAGAAATTGTGTGTCAGTGACAAATAGCTAATAGATTTGAAGTACAGGGATGGAAACTGTTAAAATGTATGGAATTATTTCATATAAATTGTCATATACATCTGTCTTAGAGATAAGGTCTGGCTGTTCTTAAAGTAGTCTTTAATTGCATTTTCTTTGTATTGTTTATGAATCATGTCTTCATGCTTTCTTGTCTGTTTTTGTTGTTGTTTTTCCCTTGCTTTTGTTTTCAGTCTTACCCTATGGTACTTCAATATCGACCTAGAATTGACTTCGGTTAGACCAAAGGGCCAGATCCCACTGAGATGAATCCTGCACTATTTGTTTACCCATCGACAGATTGCACAATGAATGGATGTGCCTGGATTGGGGGGACACAGCCAGAATTTCAGCATGCAAATAAGGACATTGTCTTTCTTAAAATTGTCAGTTGCATCTCTGTTGTTTCTATTAGAGCAAGCCAAGTGCCATTCTGCTACTGAAATGTGCATAAGATATTTGTGTATCTTAAGAGTGTGCTGCAAATCATAGCCAAAATCATGAAGTGTACAGTCAAGACTCAAAAACTATGGAATATTTTTGCTTGCGTGTTAGAAAATTTTTCTGGTCCTAATATTGATTACACTAGCAAAATGGCAGAGTGCTCATTCATGTGGTGTTGCAGTTTCACACACTTACTATTTTACTGAATATTGTTGTTTAAATCATAGAGTACTGTACAAATAACTAAGGATTATACCTTGAGAATATTTTGTATAGAAAATATATTTAGAAAAGTGGTGATTGGGCCACTACCTTTTCCTTGATAAGGTTCTCATGGGTCCAGGTATAGCTCACTCATGAGTGTGCAACAGTCCTTTTGCAGTGAATGAAGATTGATTACACTGAACAAGGGATGTAGAACATGATAATTCAAAATAGTAATTTTAAATCTTCTAAATTGCTAATATTGCTTAAAAGCATTGCAGCCTTTGTGATTGCACTTTCCGATGGTTTCCCTAAAGTTTGGAATATGGGATACTAGCTATTTTTGGAAAAATGGCTTCTGGTCAGATTACATTTCTTCTAATAAAATCTCCATAAAAATGAAGCTAAAATAATATAAATGTCTATGAAACAAATAAATTCCACTGCAAAATTATGACCAAGGCAAAATTTTAAATAATTATTACTTTTCATAATAAACATTTTCTTTTAAGATTGAATAGAGGTCCATAATATGCTAAGACAAAAATAATATATAGCTTTAATTACATACTCTATCTCTTGTGACTATCTGGAGTTTAGAATTCATTACAGAAATTTTCATTAGTTAAAGTCACGTCATAAAACTATTTCAATAAAATTAGAGGTAATGCAATACTGAAGATAAGCAGTCTGACCAAAATAATTGTTCAGGTCATCTTTTTTTTCTAAGACCTGGTAGTGCTGGATAAAAAGTGATTGTTGCCTTAGGTATTGCAAGCATAATGATTCTAGTATGGGATGTTTATTGGGGTTTTTGGTAATGTTGCAGGGAGCATAGCACTGCGTATGTTTTCTGTCTTCTGTTGTCTTTGCTTAAAAGTTAGTTGAGTTTTTCTGATCAGATTCTCTCGAGATACTTATAGTTCAGTCTCATTATGTAATTTCTACTTAGTATATGCCTGCTAGTGTTGTAGATAGCTATTTACTTTCTTTTTGCCTTTTGCATACAGCAAAAAGGAACCAAATCAATTTTCAAGCTGCTGTAGAGTGAACTGATCACTCTTAGATAGACAAAGTGAAAATTCTTTCTTGGGATCAAATGCAAAAGATAGATGCAAGGCTGTAATTCCTTTGTAAGTTTATGTTCATGTACAATAGTATATTCTGTAGGAGGAATAAGCATGTTGTGGATTAAACCTGGCCCGTTTAATGTTGTTAGGAGTTCTGACATCGATGACTCAATGAATCACGTATAGTTGGGTTGAATTCTACCATTGCACTCCAAGGCCCATATGACACGCAGAAATCAAGATGCTGTCGGTAGCAGTCTGTTTAGGAACCCTGCCATTGCAGGTCGAGGTTGCACATATTGTGCAGATGCCAGTGGAACTGGAGAAAAAAACGTTTAGGAAGAAGCTGCTGCCCCTTTCTGCAGGCACAGTGTGCTGCCCGATACAGGCACTGGTTTGCCCAAAAACGGGCAGGGGTGCACGTGCTGGCTGCAGGGAGCAGACATCCTTTTGCCCACCCGGTCTGTGATGCGCTACTTGACAGAAAGAAGATACTCCATGTAGGGAGGGCCCTTCTCTGCAGAATCTCTGGGGAAAAATAGATTCTTTGTATATATAGAGGTCCTCCTCACAGAGCAGCTTGGAAGAGCAGAGCATGCTTTCTGATTGAAAATCATTCTTCTCTTTAGTATATACAGTTGTTTTGTACAGTAGAAATAGGATATTATTTGTAAATATTTACATGCACATACAAATTACACCTTACAGTTTTTATATATTTCACGTGTTTTTATACCAGAATTTTCACTGTAGATTTGCTTGACATAAAACGCCTGTTTCCGTTTATCACAAAACTAATGCTAGGACGCTTAAGCATAATTTCTGCTTGGTTCAGGGCACAAGTTTTTTATCAACAATTGTGTTTGCTGTTTTGACAAATTTGAACAGACTTGTTTTAAAAAGACAGGAACGTATAAGTTTTAATCCATCCACCTAACAGGACCCTTGGAATAGCACTATTTTGCATTGGCTTTGGAATGGCAACTAATAGAGGCTTTCTTTGACTGTTTGATAACTTCCTGTATTAGTAATTCAGAGAACCGTGAATGTTCTCTATCAGAGGTGGACATTGCTTTTGATTCCTGGTATTTTCTTAATGCAAGTTAAAGCCAGATTACAGAAGGCAAATCTTCGTTTTAAGCATGGAAAATACTGACAAATCTGAATCGACGTTCCCAGCTGCGAATGGTGGCATTAAATGCATATGAACTAACCACCTACACTTTATGCATTTCTGATTTGATGGCAGGGTGCCTGAATGCTGCTATAGTTTAATAGTTTTTGTAAAAGTGAAGTGCCAGTGAAATACGTATCTTAACTGGGCAGCTTGTGTAACACAGGCATTGCCTTCTTTACAGGAAATTTCTCTCTCATATAGTACATATGTGCCATGTCTCTACAGATACGCATATTTAATTCATTTGTGCCAATTAAAGAGTATCTGAGCACCATAGGAATATCAGAATGCATGTGCAGATTCCTGTGTGCCAAAGATGGGATGAAGTGAAATGAGTACCTAAGCATTCCCTTCAGACTGCACCATATGCCATGCTAGAGTAGATGCCTGGATAGAGTCACACTTTCTGAGCATTTCCATGACAAAGTGTCACCACTGCATGCTTGTAAAGCATAGGAATATAAAATAAGTGTTGCTGCCACTGTGTTTCTATGATTTTCCCATCTTAGCAGTATCTAACTAATAGATGTGCAGATGGACCTAAAAAATTTAGTGCATTTTTAGTGCAGATGGACCTAAAAAATTCTGCACTACTACCTAACCTTGCTGTCTCTTAATTAGCACATTTGGTGCTGCTTGGATTTTTTTCCCTAGAAGTGAAAAACTCATTAATGAAAATCATAAACAACTTTTTGTTGAGCATAGCTGGTTGCTGCATTTATCTAGTAACAAGCCGTAAGCTAGAATTTAGAAACAGGATCCTGTAATATCTCAAACAATATGGAATTAGATTATTAATCAAGAAATGTATCTTCCATGATGCATTACTACACTCCTGGTAGCTAAGGGCCTAGTCCTGTGAAGGATTTTTTTTAATGAAATACCAAATAAGATTGCCACAATAACTGAAGTGACTCATCACTATAGTAGGTATTGTTCATATGAAAGCTTTGGGGATTTGGGTCCTAGGAGTATGCAGTGCTAGAAGTATATTGTGCATACTCAGCTAGCTTGCAGTTATGCAAAAAAATTATAAAAGTATTATCTTGACCTTACTTAAAATGTTACACAAAGTGAAGTGCCTGATTACTAATACAGAATACCTTTTCAGCCCATTATTTGCATTTGACAGGGTAATATTTGCTTCTGTATTTTATCTATGGTCTTAATATTTTCAGCAAGAATATATCATAAACATACTGTATTGAGAAGCTTTCCTGGGAAAAAAGGATAAAAAGAAATGTGTTCTTTTAGATAATTAAAATTAAAACCACCCTATCTCAGTAGAAATTTTATTAAAATAAGTACTTTTATGTTGAAAATATTCCATTTTCTGCATGAGGAACCCTTTAATTCTGAATCTCGGTCTTTTTTTCTCCATGGGTTTCAGCAATTTTAGTTGACTTTTCTGCTATTATCACAAACAGTTCTAGTGTATCTGCAGGAGAAAAGAGATTGATCCCATTCCATTTAGATATAAGCTAGGCTCTTACTGCAGACAAAGTAATGGTCCAGAGTTTCATCTCATCTCTGCAATGTATAACTGTTATACATGATTTTGTGAGAGAAGTAAACAATTTTTCTTTCTCTGTTTTCTCAAATAACAAAATAGGCCATGGCTCAGTCCTTTAATTGAACCAATCACTGACTTCTATTGTTTGTGGGATTTTTACATTTTCATGTAACTGAAGACAAGAGGCATTTATTCACTCCCCCCAAAAAAATCATTCTTGAGAGGACTTGCAACAAAAGGCATAGCATCCAGCTCAGCCAGACACTATGCCTGGTAGAAATACTAGAGAACAGGTAGCTGTTCAAAACCAGTCTTAAGTCTCAAAATAAATAGACTGTGCATTGTTTATAGAGGGGCTCTATAAAATACTGGTTAATAACATTCACTGATCAAACTCATTTTTGTCCTGGAAAAGTGCAAAGACAATTGAGACATCCTTTTCCAAGAGTTTGGTCCAGTTTTTTCACCTAATCTGGCAGATTGAAGGCATGTCTTTGCTTCCTACAAAAATGCATATATCATGCGGCATATTCTCCTCTCATTTTACTTCATGCTTTGTTATCTTATTATTTTTCTCAGTTAAAATGTCTGAACAGGTACCCTCTCTCCTGTAATTAATTCTAGGTTCTTGCACATCTTTTGGCCGTTCCTGTACCCCACCCCATTTCCTACCCGAAAGTCAAAACATTAAGGTCTTATAAAAGGTGAAAGTGCACATGAGGTGTCAGCTCACAGGTTTCATTAATCAGGCAGCTCTCATGGATTTCAGCAAAGTTTTCACAGTTCTGTATTTTCAATCCTTTATAGTCAGTTGAGCAAGGTCATGCTTCCACAAGGGTTTCAGCTGAAGGCACTTGTTTGAGGAGGGATTGTAGCCTGCTGGAGTGTGTTCCAGGATGAGTTCCAAGACATGAGGGGATTGATTCACCTGAAGGAAATATGACAGCTTCCAACTGCACATTTACCTCTAATTTTGTCACATAGGGGTTGTCTGACCTTCAGACCTCAGCGGAAACATCCGTTGCAGGAATGTCCTTCAAACAATGATCTTGTAATGTTAATATATTTTTCTTCATGAGCTGATCTACCTGTTGATTTTCTTTTCTGCCTACTGTCTACACTGTCTGTAGGTCAGATTAAAACCTTAGATTCCAGAGTAGAAATTGATTAATTAATGAATTCCTGGCAGATTCTTCCATCCAAGGTATGTGCCATAAATCTTTTGCATTCAGGTAGCTTTTCACTGAAGCTGAGTAAGGACGTTGTTTCATTCTCTAGTAAGCAGTTTAGGTCTCTATAATTCTGGAGTGTGGCAGTGAAGTGAAGGAGCTCTATATACGGCTAGAAATGTCCAGGTTATCTTTTGTATTTGCAGAAGGAGACCAAGTTCTGTAAGCTCAGGATGGAGGAGAAATTCTGGAATGAAAGATGTCTGTAAGTGGTAGTTTATGCTGTTACATTAATTTTAACCAAAAATAGGCGTTGGGTTGACTTTGCATGTTTTTCTGAATCATTAGGTACTTTCCTTTGAAGTAACTTTTACATGTATTTTTAGGAGATGTTTCTAACATGGTTGACAGTTGACAGGATGAGGTGAACAGAAGTAGCTACTGTGCATTTTCCTTTTTCCTCATGACAGTGAGTGTAAAGCAAAGTAAGAGTTGAGAGAAGGTTACTATACAATATACAAAGTGGCTGCACAGTAAAATGTTTTTGCTGCTAGTTAACATACTGAGGGTTTTATTACAAATGAAGTTGTAATGAAGATGTTTATTGTCAAAGTACAAATCACATATTTTATGATGGTATTCTGCTCTTAAAATTCAGTTTTGTATTATATTGAGTATAGTAGATATTGCTCCTGTTGTCTCCTGAATTTTGATGTGGTAAAATGAAACATGCTCCATTTTTACTGAAAAATATCACATACTAATTGATTTAAAATTAGTCTTTGTTGTCAGATATTTAGTTTGTTCATAAAAACTAGGTTTTTTGAAAAATAAACTATTTTTATGGATAATCTGATTGCCTAATAGTTTTAAGGGACCTATTTAATACCAAAGGTAACGCCACCCAGAAATGGATTTGGAATATGACACTGACACTTTTCTGGAGTGCCTAAGGAGTCAAGAGGTACACCTGGAGTCAATCAAGCAGAACTGAACCAGTGGTAGTTGTCTGTGTCACCAAGCTAAAGGGTTAGGCACACCTAGCAGTTTCCAAAACAAATTAGAAAAGGAAAGAAACAATAGGAATAGCATAAAGTTTGAGTTAACAGACATAGAGTAGCTCTGAGTCCTAGCTCATGTTCCTGAAGAGAAGCACAAAGGCTTGCATTTACTGATGTGTCTGCTATACCTGGCCTGTGAACTAACGAAAAACTCAGTGTGCTGTCAATCTTGTAAACCTTCCAAAGCACAAAATAGTCACCAAGCTACTTTTGGGGTTTCTAGTCGTAGTTCAGTGATATTTTGGAGGGTGGAAAGGACAGATTTGGAGGATAATGAGAAGATACTAAGTATGTTTAACAGATTTTTATAGCTATTTTTTTAGCAAATGGCATTGCTGTCCTTGACATGAGACCATTGATTAGCAAGAAGTAATTATTTTACTTGTGCAGTATAAAACAGAGAGAATGAAAAATTCCAAATTTTCTTGATTTCCTTTTCCAGGGTAGTGATTAACTAAACTGGAAAGTAATAGGTCAATTTAATTATTTAACTGACTGAAAAATTTCATTCTAAATACTTACTGAAGGTATTTTTTTTCTCAGAAGCTTCTTAGCACAAACATGAAGCAATGCATCATTTTTTCCCTTATTGCAGACTTTACTATTGAAAGGAAAGTATTTTGCATTTTTTTAAATTAATGCAAAGCCTGAATTGTTGGATGTTCCAGGCTACTGAATAGATGATATAGAGTTACTCTCAATGGATTTTTTGGGGGTGGGGGCCTAAGTGTCCTTATATAAGCTGTGATCCAAGTTAAAAGAAAGGAGCCTATGGTGAGCAGTATTAATGTTCTAATGCTTCCTTGCATTTGATCAGTAGTTACCAGTTTTTAATAAAGCAGCCCTCACAGTACTTAGGAGCTCATAGAACATATTGTGATCTTAAGTTGCTAATTTGTTTTAAAATATAAAATGTTTTAAGCTTTTTGTCAAAAGTGATAACATCCTATTACAAATAAACCTTTTTGTGGTTGTAAAATTTAGCTTATAAATCATTCAAATTGAAGTGAAAAAAACACAGGTCATTGTTAATGACAGTCTATCCTACTATTAAGAATATATGTATTTTTGTAAAGGAAAAGCACTTGTAGATATTTAATCAGTCCAATATCTATCTATGTTAATGTTTTGGAAAAAAAAAAGAAAACAAAATGCTGCTTAGAGAATCACTTACATATTTTTATTTTTTGTGCTCAAATGCATTTCCTGATGATTTATGGAATGTTTATTCTGTGTGAAGCTGTATAGTTAGTACAGCTGGGCTAAATGCATTTCTCACCTTAATCAATTCTATCTGACTATGGTAAGATATTTTGTGTCCAGTCAGAAAGCAATTGCAAAACACAGGCTTGTGGTGCTGTTTTTCATCTTTGATATTAGCTTCATCCTGCCTTATAACTTTTCTACTTCATAATAAGTATAAAAAATGCTAACCATTTTTTGTGATGCATGTGTTTCAATGGACATTTCAGGGTATATCTGGTTGTTTAATTGAATCTTACTATGCTTACTAACATTTTTATAAGATGACAGAATTTTACATACAGTATTTAATAAGCAGTCCCCTGGATGAAAAAGTATGCAAGATTAGCCAAGTTTAATGCTTACCTTCCTTCAAAGGAAACTGCTGCTGGGTACATGTGTGGAACATGATAGCATCACTAAAATTTCTGAGAATTTGTACAAATACTATTTTTTAAATTCAGAATAATTCACTTCTTGTAATATTTTGCAGCTATTTGAAACCTCACTTTCAACTGTATTTTGATTCATCATAATGCATTAACAGTTTCAGGGAAGAAAAAAAAGAGTAAATAATTTTATTAAAGTACAGTAAAGAGTGGCAACCATATTTGTTTGTAGTTATTAGTGTACAATCCAAAATCTCTTTACTTATTTCAGTGGGATTCTACAGGGATCTACTCCATGGGTCTGATGCTCAGTTAAGTTCTTCAGCTTGACCTTAGTGGGGTGACTTTCTATAATTATCCTTGTAGCTGAGACTTGAAATGAGCCAGACTTCCCACTTCCTCACTTAATTTCCTTTCATGAGTGACTAATATTGTTTAAATTTACTCTTATTATATTAACCTTCTCATAAGTAAGTTTTGCAATAATGAGTGTGTACACTAGCAGTAGAATTCATTGGTAGGAACTCAGCTGAGTAAATACTTGTGTCCTTGACTAATTTTTGGAGAATTTGACTCAGATTATGAACACTTGAAATGGCATTCTCTCATTTATGTTCATGCTTCACAAAGGTCTGCAGCTGATCAGGATTTGATGTGTTTTATTACATGAACATTGTCCATTTTTATAATTTTCGTTAAGAGCTAATTTCTGTTGTAATTCATGAGGGTCAACATCTCAGGGTCCACAAAGTAGCAGTTTAAAATCCATTTGATCTGAGTGCAATATCAGTACTGCAGGCTTGTATCCTTTGAAGAACCAAATGTGTTGTGTTTTGAAGTACTTAAAAAAGCACTGTAAATTTCACCCAGTTCTACCAAAGGAATGTGAGGAGTTTTTTAATCTAGAATCTGAATGTGGCCCTAGAAAAAATGAGACACTTATAACCGAGTCAGCACTAGTGATCAGTTTTACATTTAGGGAAGGGAAGTGCTGGTACTTGGGAGGTTTTTGGCAAAACCCCGTGGTCGTGCCTCTTGATGTAGAGTGAAGCCTGTTCAAATCTGCATCAACATTTGTAAGCAAGATTTATTTTGAAACAGCAGCTCATGCAAACCCCATAAATGGGCCTCTAGAATCTTGTGTATAAATGTATCAGGTGTGTAATGATATTTCTAACAGTGAACTACCTGTATGGCTCAGTAGTGGTGATGTTAAATTACGTGTTTCATGCTAATGTCAAGAAGGTTTACAGCACCTTTATAATGGTTGATAATAAATGACAATTTGGCCTGACCTGTATGCTGCAAGATGCCTCTAGCCCAGTTGGATTAATTTTATGAAAAATCTAGATGAGCAAGAAGTATAACCGATCTGCTTACTAGCACTGAATTGCTCCTTTCTCAAAGCAATAAATATATTCATGTTGTAACATCTGTTGTGCAGCCTACAATACGAGTTGTTTTGTTGCATTGTTTCTATATAATTTATTTTGTGCAATAAAAAGATCTCTGGTTTTATCTGACTTCTCTCTAGTTTGTAATAATATTTGAATTAAAACATTTGCTAGCTTTATATCTTAATCGTGCAAGCACACTGTCAACTCACAGAAATGCAAGTAAAAAACAATGCAGTAATACTATGTGTTATAGAAAAAACAGAAGGCACTCACGTGGCCTGATTTTGTTCTAGTTAATGTCATAGAGTGCTACCAGTCGTTTTCAAGGGTCAGAGTTCTGCCTAATGTTGAAGTTGTTTGGACTTGGCACGCCATTTGTGAAATATAACCAGGTGGGTTACAGTGTGACTGTGTGCTTGAGGCTTTTTTTTTTTTTAAAAAAAAAATCCTGTAGAGCTTCGGCAAGTTCTTTTTTTAACCTAATTTCACTGCTTTTTGTTCTCTTCCTTTTTGATGTTTTTCTAAGTTAATGTGGTTTCAGTAGTATTTATTATTCTGTGCACTTACCTTTAGTATGTTGTTGAGTTGTTTCAACTCTAAGGTAGTGTAAAATAAAAAGCATGCAATTAGGAAGGTAGGGGATATCCTTACAACTGAGCCCTTGGTGTGAAGTAATGTTATTCATACTATATACTGAGTTACTGCAAAGAAAAACAATGGAGGGAGCCCTGTTATTCAAGAAAACTTGCACCTTTTGTCTGAGATGTCCCTACAAAACCTGCAATACAACCACATGAGGTCTGAAATGTGGCTCAGATTCGGAAATAATAGAAGGGATTGCTGAATGAACTAAAATGATCTGAGACAAAGAACATTTTGTATCCTCTTGAAAAATCCTTCTACATTTTAGCAGAAAAAAAGCCAATTGCTTGTGAGCACAAAATGTGAAGATATATGTAGCACATTGCAATACACATATATGATTAAATAGGATTTGTTAGTTACATTGCAGTTGGTTGTTAACAGTCTAAGAGCAGCTGTGGCACCACTGGCTGCTCTATAACCTGTGCAGATGAAGCATTGCAGCCTCTGTGGCTTTCTCTGAACCTTTATCACGTGGGATATTTTACCTCCAGATTTGTCAAAGATCATAAACTGATACTTTCCCGTCTTCTAAAAGTGTTCTTGAGACTTAAGGTCACTCAGTGAAAAAACCCCCAAACTTTACATAATGCTTCTACATAACGTCATTACATTCTTTATTAAACAGAAATTGAATTGTATATAAGTGCAAAATTCTGCTCCTAAATAGGGAACGTTTCCTTGAGCAAGATTTCCATTTAAAAAGTGGTGATTAAATTATTCTAAATGATTAGTTTGTTTCAGGTAGCTAAAAAGAGAATCATTGTGGGGAGAAAAACCCCTATGCATAAGAACAGTAACGAATGCCTGATAAGTCATAAAGCTGGATTATGTTTTATTGAAGGAGGAAGGTAGGTGGTATACAAACAGCTGTTTGCATCAGGGGTGTAGCACATGAATTTCCCTGTTAGAACTGTGATTCACATTTCTTTCTACCTTAATTATTTTTTCCTCTTTTATTCTAGAGGAGAAAATGCAACGCCGTGTCATTATAGGCAAGAGTAATGTTTTTCGGAAGAAAAGTGCTTTAGTAATTTAGGTTTCATTAAAGCAACAGAAATTTGCTGGCAGTATGTAATATGAGCACCTACTTCCAGTGGCACACTTCCAACATCTTCATTTGGAAAGAAGACTGCTGCATTCATAATTCATAAAAGCATTGGCATCTATCCCATTAAACTCACACAGGAAAAGAAAACATTCTTATATGCAAAAACAGCCTCTCTTGTCTAAACTATTTATAGGTAATGTTCTGTCCTTTCCTGTGGTGCACAAATAATGACAGTAAGTGCACTTCTAGATATGGAAAATAATTACAAAAAGGAACTTAAGAAAAGCTGTACTTTGTACCAATTTTGGAGACACTTTAAATTCCTTGGATTTACTGTCATCCTTTTGCACATGTATGTGTCCCATGCCCCTGAAGGTTTCCAGTCCTGCTGCCTACAGGCAGTCTCTACAAATTTGTGTCCTAGTAAATCTCCAGAACCAGCAGAACTTGTTACTAGCCAGTACTCCTCCTTTAATTTCTCTGTCCATGCCCTTCTCAGAGTAGTGTGATATTGTCTTGACTAGTTTCTAAAATGTGTTTTATTCCCATGCTCCTCCCTATAACCTGCTAGAAGTGATGCAAACAGAGAGAGAGTGCTCTGTGTGCTCCTCATGTCCTTATGCTACACCCAACATCAGGAGTTCTAAACATCTTAAGCAGTGAGCTCAGGAAAGTCCACTGCTGCTCCTGTGCTTTGCTAGTTTATGATGTTGGATTTGTAAAGCACCTTAGTATTCACAAAGAACTCATGGAGTGTATTTGAAACCATGAACAGGGAAAGAGAAAGGGATATACTCCCAACAGGCACGCTTTGGAAGCAAACAGCACCCAGAATAGCACCTGTACTTCTGTGAGTACTGCCTTCATCTCCAGTGTGGATTGCTTTATAATGTTAAACAGCAATTACTCTGACTTCTTCCAGACCCTTTCTCTTTCTCCAAGTGTTCAGCTCAAATGTTATTCTCTGGTAATCAAAATCCCTGGAACAAGAGAAAAAAAGGGCATGGATCTGTACTAGTGAATAATTCTGTAACCTGCAGCAGTCCACCTACCCCTCTTTCCATGTTCTGCTGATTGCTAGAATCTCTCTTCTTAGACTGAAAAGGTGCTTCCGGGGTACCTTATAAATAAGCAAAAAAAATACTACATTGCTTGAGGTAAGCAATATGCAACTTGGTTTTTAATCTTTATTTGGAAAAATTGCTATTAAAGGGCTCTCTGGCTAATACTTTGCATGGATGGATGTGCATGTTCAGAGCATTACCCATGTAATTTGACTTTTTAAAAGAAATTTATTCAGAGACATACAAAATCAAAAATGTGTGCTAATCAAAATTTTTGTTAATATAATAATAAATGCATAAATAACGCAATAGCTTATTTAGAGAAGTGATACTGTGAAGGAAAAAATCTGCTCTGTTTTCAACCCAGGGCTGCTATAGTTTAATTTTCTATACTTGCTATAAAACCAAGGTGTTATGTCACATCATAATAATAGCATGAAACCAAACACATGTTATATAGATGCATGATCCTGTAAAGGCATGTGCTGAAAGAATACTCACGTGTGTAACACGCAAGACGTGTACAGAGGTTTTTAGTGACCCTGTTGTGGAAGTACAAATTGGCCTGCTGGTAGCATGTTCTCCATTTGTTTTACAGGTTGTATTTAAAACAAGAAAATCACTTGGAGAATAGATGCCTACCATTTCAAAGGAATCCAAAGTGCTTTGTAGGTTATGTATTTAAAACATACGCATGCAGGGGTGACTTTGCCATGGCAACATGGCCATAGGTAAAAGCAGAATAGAGCAACTCAGCCCAAGAAAGTAATTCAAGTGCAAGAGAAGTGTTCAAGGTAACAGTAATGTGAAATCAGAATTCACACCCAAATCTGTTCCCTGACTTAGGAGAAAAGTGCCGGTAAACCCTTTCAGTGACTGCACAGTGAGCTGCCTACCATCTGCATTCAGCCTCAAAATACTGATTTCCACCTGCAGCTCCTGGCCAAGACTATTCTGTGGCAAACAAATTCTCAGGGGTAAAAAAAATCAGAGTAAAATGCTTTATCCTTATGAGCCTTAATGTAGTCTCAATTCACAGCATGGGGAAACTACAATAATCACTGCTTAAAGAAGTTGACAAGCTAAATTATTCTGAGTTCCTTGTAATACTTTCTAGATTTTGAGAAGGGGGTGGATGTGATAGGAGACCCTAGTTGTCTTTCTAAGGGAGAGGACTGTACAGCAATTTTCTTTGTTCTGATGTCATCTACTGCTAGTCACAAGAGGAGAATGGCTAAAACAAAATTTGAATAGCCCATAAGAAATTCAGTCTTCAGCTCTTGTAGCTCTTATCTCTCTCAATTGCACAACAGCAGATGAGGACAAGAATTTCCAGAGATGTAACATTACAGAGAGCACCATGTGCAGGAAATTGCTCAGCACACCAACACAAGGGTATGCCAAGCAGCCACAGAGCAATAGTGAGCCAACCACCTGAGCACAAGCTCCACAGCTGCATTGGTGCAGCACCATTTGAGCTATGTGCAGCTCTGTGCAAGGAAACTGGCAGCAGAGAGGCAGTGGCTGTGGGCTTTGAACCCTTGTGCAGCTCAGGTCACTGCCAGCCAGACTGCCTGGACGCCACACTTCACTGTAGACAAGGTATCTGCCCATGGGTTGTATAGAAAATACTGTATGTGACCTTTTACCAGTAAACATTTTCAATACCCCCATATTCTTAACTGCTGCCAGGTTAAAGTACATAGCCAGCAGATAAACTGTATTTTCTAAATGTCCTCACATTTTACTACTCAGAAGCTGTACTTAGTCCCAGCTGCTGTTTGCAGCCTGACATTAAGAGTTAGCAAAGAGCTTGACCTTGGGAAACAGTAGAAGAGCATCCTAGAGCCTTTCTATAGAACTGCAGGCAGAAGTTCTGGCAGAAAACAGGAGACTTGCTGGTGTGGCCATCAGCTTGAGATTGAGGCTGTGGATTCACAGGTTTCTTGTTGCTAAACTCTTTGGGAGCATAGGTCATGGGGAAGGAAAACCACCTGTTGTACAGCAGCTGTATCATCTGCTCTGCTTTTATTTGCCCACAGGCAACCACTGGAATAAGAATAGTGGTGAGGAAAATACTGTGTTAGGGAGTGCACAGTTGTGAATACAAATCAAAGGTTTCTGTGGGAAAGTAAGCACTAGACAGTGCTTCATACTATTAATAGCTTCTAAGAAAAGATAGGATGTCCCAGGAACAAAAGCATCATGAGTTGTCGCCTGCTGCTCAGAGAACTCATCCAAATGTAGTCCTCACAGAGGATTATTTCCATTAACTCTGTAAGTCAAACGTGTTTTCTTCCACTTCAGCACAGAATCAATTATAAACATCTCTAAAAGCCTACAGGTAAAGCATCTCTACTGCAGCAGACCACAAGGCACATATACATTTTTAATCTGGGGAGCCAAAGCTGAACTGAATCCATATCTCTTCATGCATCAGTAATATTTAAAATGATGATCCATGAATGCTGCATTAAGAATGTTTAAAATGTCACTGATCCATTCCAAGTAACACTTTAAGAGGCTCCACTTGTGCTTCTTCAAAACTCATAAAGGGAGGTGGTAAGATTTTCTCTGACTTCCATAAATACCTGAGCAAGACAGCAACACCCAGATGCTGAAGCAATTCTGAGCAAGAATGGGGAGCAGCAACCCAGAACACAGCTGATTGCTCTCAGCAGAGCAATGTGGATGTATGCAAGACCCAGGTTCCAGGGTGGGACACAAAGCCAGAACAGGTGTCCACCCCAAGGAATGAGAAGAAAAGTTCTTCAGTTGTGCTTCAGAATCCGATGGATCAAGGCTTGTTTAGCTTTCACCCACACCCAGATCTTTCCTCAAGGGTAGAATGCATGTGGAGTTTGTTCTTTGCATTCAAAGAAAAATTACCTTTTGACAATTTCCCAAAAGCCTCTGCATTTTATTTTTCTAAATTTGATGATAAAGCCCAATACTGGAAGACCAAAAGACAAGGCCACCCCCTTACACTGGAAGAACTTCAGTGGCATGGAGAGACTACAAATATGACTACAGCAAAAGAAAGAGGGTTCTGTGAATGGAAAATGTCTTATTAAATAGAAAAAACTACAAGATATTTTTTAAAAATAACTGAAGTATATCAAAGTAAAAGCCAAGGAAATAAGAAAAAAAAGAGGAGAGAAAAAAAGAGCTTGCTAATGGTTTTATATATGTTCTCCATGTTCATTAATATCTAGCCTTTTTCCTGTAAAAGACAATAGTTGAGACCTAAGCAGTTAGCATATAATTTACTGCTTTTAATGATCAGTGCAGAGCAACCTTTCCCTGGGCTCAGCTATGTCCAAGTCAGGATTTTGAACTGTAAATGTAACCACCTTTACAGTGGTTAGGTAAAAACTGAGCTTAAATGCATGAGACAGCTGCTGCAGATCAGATGTGATTGCTGGGGAGGAGGTGTAGAGAGTTATCTTAAGGTCAGGAAACTCCATCTGTGTGCAGTCTGTCATCAGCCCTGATCTTTAGGAGTTTGGTGTTAGTAGAACAGTGACTCCATGCCCAGGCAGGATGGCACACCAAACACCACTCTGTGGCTGTAGTCTCTTATGTGGTACACATTTCTAGCAATATCCTTAATTTGTTCTTTTCAATATGTGACACAGCTGGAGCTGGGCTCTTCTGATAGCATTTATTCCAGGTAGTTATGTAGAAAAACAAAGGTAAATTGACCTGGTGCTCCGCTGCCCGGCAGTAAGCAGAACAGTTACTCCTATTCCAGAGCTGTAGGTATGAATGTGCTGGACCTCCACATTTTAAGTTCATTATATATGATACATGTCACAGATACCTGTTTAAATCACAGAAAGATTTTGCCCGCCATCTTTTATTATCAATTCAATTGAGGCAGCCCATGGGCTTGTGGAGGCATAAGCTTTTGCCATTGATTTTACCAGCAGCAGTGACTGTTCTGCTTGCTCTCCACACCAGAAGTCCCACCTAAGAAGACAGCTGCATTGTGTTAACCTGCTTCCATCCTTTCAGGTTGGATCTCCCATCAAATCAGGTACTGACTCACCAGATCTTCTTAGAGAAGATTTTCCTCTGTTCGTCATTAACCTGTCTTTGTCCTTCTAACAGCAACAGCTCTGCTTGGAATTACAGTGGTTAATTTCTTTGCAACCAGCTCTCCCAGTGCCCATTGTGTCAGCAGGATGGAAATTGCTGCTAAACCAGCAGCCACGGGTACATGCAGTTGCTAAGGTCTGAATGCAAAGCTCTCTTAGTACTCAACCACTTCCTTATTAGCACAACCTCAGAGCATGGGACATCCTCCCTCAGTAGCCCATACTCTGGAAAATTCCCATCCCACCTGCATGAGGTGGCACAAACTCACAGACAGGTTCTCGGGACATCTGCAGCATCCCCCACACAGCCCTACCCTGCATCATGGGGCAAGTTGATTTGCCTCCCTCTGTGCCTCTCAGCTCAGAAGATTCCCAGGAGACAAACTCTGGGAGATGGGCTAATTTTGTCTCTTAACTGGTGACACCTATATCATAAATAGTGCCATGCTGGGTCCGTGGTAGTGAGACTCTTGATGCTGCAGGGATGGGAGGGTTGTTCCAGCTATGTGAATAGATCTGTTCTATAAGTGCCCTGACTGGCAGTACTCTGTTAAGAATGCATTATATCAATCTAATATCCTGCTAGATACTAGGTAGCTAAATCAGTTTCTCCCTTATTCTCTCTCCAATAACTACTCACAGTGATTCTCTCTTGGTTTTAGTTCATATCATGGACTTGCACTTGATGGTCCCAGTTCCTTCACACCTTTCATACATTATGATTTACATAGTGCAAGGAGAAAGGATCTACACTGATATTGCATTTCTGAGTAATTTCTGATGCATGTTTCACCTGTGAAATCCTCTTCTTAACTAGGTGCTCTTTTTTTTTCTCCCTGAGCCTCCTACCTCTGTAGAGACCTGCTTCAGCTGTTAATAAGCTGTCTTGATATTATTCCTGAGAACACCTGTATTTTTTGGTTTTTCTTACATATTAAATTGAAACCTTCATTTTTCTGTTTTCTTCCAAACTTTATCTAAGACCAGCTCATGTACTCACTAAATCTTTGCCCCTTCTACCTAAGCCTGATTCGCACAGAAATTTAAACTGGGGCCAACTTTTGTGCTGCCTTTGCCAACATGTTGAAATCAGGGAGATTGCATGTGGCAAGAATTTGGACAAGGTAAGACTCTTGTGTACAAGAACCTAATTCTGAACTTTCTCAGTTTAAGTCTGGACTTTCTCCATGAATATCAGGTTCATGTAAAGCAGAGTAGATTAGATCCCAAGGTCCCCTTTTTAGTATATACGATACTGAAGTTCATTTTTCTTATTCGAAACAGAAGAGAAGTAAAGTGGGTGCTGTTGTGTATTTTCTTCTTGTGATCAATGTTATTTTTTATTATTTCCCACAGGTTTGCAAAAACAGACATGACTCAAGTGGTGTTGAGAGTCTCCCCAGGAGTATCCATAAGCTGCAGGGTTTCCCTGGGCTCTCCAGGTGAGTCTCTTCCTTTCCAGTGCAGACATCTTCCTGGGATGAAAATAAGCAGTGGGACTAGTTCCTTTTGTCCTACTGAGACAGTTTTAAGCCCACTGGGCTTAATGTCAACTTTGAATTTGTTTCAACACAAAAACAGTATTTATCATAGAAGTGGGTTGACTTTAAATATAGTGAGAATGGACCAGAGCTCATCACTCTCTTTATTAATCTTTCAGTCCGCTAATTAAAGAAGCAGAACATGGTCTTGCTCTTTGCATTGCTTCCTGGTATAGATAAAGTATTAATTTCTACCTTAGCTGCAGGAGGACATTGGTAAGAGATGTTTGCATCTGAGTAGGTTTCCAGCTTTGTTTTAGTCTGTTTCTGAATAACTGCTGAGGTGGGTGGCTGCTTCAGCGGGGAGAGAAAATTAACTTTATTGATTGAGTAATTTCCTTTATGAAGGCTCTGAAGGGGATGGCTGCCTGCAGAATAATATTTGTTAAATGGCCATATTTGGAAAATGAGTCAGTGAGAAAATAGCATGCAAATCCCCCATCTTATCTCCAGCAGGGAAAGAACAGAGATGTGCTAGGAAAGGAAGATAGATGCTGACTTGGAGATGACAAGATAAAACGACCCTAACAGGAATTTTGTTTAATTTTTAACTAAAAAATACATTAGGAAAATGTTGGAACTGGCCATTCCAAATGCTAAAACTTTTTCTAATGAAAAAATTTGCATGAAAATAATTGCCTATCTGCAAAATATGTTTAAATTCACATTAATGCTGGGTGTGCAAGCTTTTGTAGCTCTGTCCTTTACCTACCTTCACCTGCTTTTCCTAAAAAAAAAAAAAACTAAAAGAGGACACAATGATGTATTGAAGGCATTAACAATTAAAGAAAGGGAAAAGAAACATCTTTTTGTTGTATGAACTACTTCAGCATACCACGCAAGGGTGGCAAGGCCCTAAAAACTTGAAATACCTCACGGGCAAATCCTTAGGTTTCAGCTAGCCAGGCAGCAGCCCATCTAATTAGCTAGAGTTACCGTCTCTTTAGCAGCTTTGTCACTGCTGACCTCTATCATTTACTGTAAGTCTTTGTAAGAGAACATTTTCCACAGTCTTTTGTCCTGGCAACTGACTCTTTAAACCCAGGAGCAGACTGAAATAGTTTCTACTTTCTACCAGTTCGTGGGTGTCTTGGGTCTCATTTCCTCTTGTGTTCCTGAAGAGATGCCATGGCCTCACTTGGCTTTTATGTCGCTGTATGCTTGGAGTGCCTGCTAGGGAAATGGTAATGCTTGTTATTTGGAAATCTTGGGGAAGGGGAAAGGAGACCAGCAGCAAATTGATGTGAGGTTAAATTATTGCTTTTGTCCTGAGCCTTGAGACTGGGGTGGGAAGTGGTAGATGAAACAATATGAAATCTGATATTTACCAAGTAAGCTTTCAAACCTCTCGCATTAGCCTGGGAGGCTGCCCGTGGAACAGAATAACTCTGCACTGATGCAACTGGAGTGCTCCCTGCCAGAGCTAAAACCAAAGCAGCTCAGCACCAGGGAGGCGTGCGCAGGGAAATGCTGGGGGCGAGCGGCAGCTCGGCTCCGGGAGCGCCGGGGGAGCCGCTGGGCTCAGACTGACACGGCCCAGCAGCCCCGAGGGGACACCGGCAGCTGGGAAATGCTTTGAGGCCTTGGGCTGGAAGGTGTAAAAGGTTTACAACAGTGTTACTCGTTCTCACTCCATATCCCTCCCCACCACTTGTCTAACACGGGTAATAAAGCATGCAGCAAGCAAAGCAAGCCCTCGGAGCATCTGGGGCTTTGCAAAGCAGATACACGGCACCAGGAGAAACTGCGTGGTTTGGCAGTGCCCCAGTGCCAGCACCTGCCCTCCCCTTCCCTCCTGATGGGCACTGCCTTGTGTCGTGCTCCATTCCATGACATTCCCAAGTCTCATCAGTGACAACAAGTGTTTTCTAGCCCACCTGAAAATTCTTCTCTCTGGAGTGGTTTTGCTGTATGATTTTTCAAAGATGTAAATCTCTGTACTTGGCACTGGTGAGGCTGCACCTCGAATCCTGTGTTCAGTTCTGGGCACCTCACTGCAAGAAAGACTTTGAGGGGCTGGAGTGTGTCCAAAGAAGTGCAACAAAGCTGGTGAAGGGTCTGGAGCAGCTGAAAGAGCTGGATGTGTTTAGCCTGGAGAAAAGGAGGCTCAGGGGAGACGTTACTGCTGTCTACAATTGCTTGAAAGGAGATTATGGCAAGGTGGGGATCAGCCTCTTCTCCCAGGCAACTAATGATAGGATTCAAGTTACACCAGGGGAAGTTTAGATTGGCTCTTAGGAAACATTTCTCCATGGAAAGCGTTATCAAGCATTGGAACAGACTGACCAGGGAAGCGTTTGAGTCACTGTCCCTGGAGGTATTTAAGAGGTGTAGATGTGGCACTTGGGGACATGGTTTAGTGGTGGCCTTGGCAGTGTTAGGGTAACTGCTGGATTTGATGATCTTAATGGTCTTTTCCAACCTAAACAATTTCATTATTCTGACTCCAAATGTTCTTATAGGGAATCGGTTGATCAGAGCAGCACTGAAATACAGTGCTGTAAATACACTCACCAAAGGGAGGGCTGCAAGGTGTGAAACAAGCACAGAACAAGCAGTAACACTGTAATGCGGTGTGTGATGGCCCTTCCTAAGGTTATCACAAACACAAAACATTTTTAAAAATACGACTTCCTACAAGTCAGAGGGCACTAGCTGTAGCCAGTGAACATTTTGGCAGCTCTTTAAAAGATGATTTTTTCTAAGAATAATATTTAAACCCTCTGTTTACAGTAAGGCCCTGGACTGCAGAGTGCTTTTTATCCTTGTTCTGTTTGCTTTAATAAAGATGGATGTATCACTCTCATGTCCCAGAGAAATATGAATTAGGTTATTTCCTTCTAACTGAAGTTTTCTCTGTATCTTAATTGGATGTACTCTAATTTGCCCTGTGAGATTGGGAAAGAGGAACATTCTGTGCAGAAAGTCCTGCCCAGTCCAGGTCATAAAGGAGGTCTAATACATGGGCTGCTGAGGTTGTTCCATCAGCTCCCTTGATCTGCCCCAGAGCCTCCACCAACTTGCAGAAGACAAAATAATGAAGCATTGCAGTAAAAGTTTTCATAGTACTTACAGGCGGATGAAGATCAGTACTGAGTGTAATGTAACTCAGTTGGTTAAATGGGGAAACATGTTCTAGTCTTCCACTGACTTTTTTTCCAGAGGCAGCATATTCAGAATTGAAAGTGGTGTTGGTGGTGCCCTTTTCATGCCAGCCATATTACCTTGAGCTGCACCCTTTCTGTTACAGTCTAGTTTTATGTTAGGGAACCCTTCCACTGGGAGTGTCTTAGGGAAGTGCAACAAGTGTCAGTTCTGATCTCCGTACCAAAACAGCAAACTCTGATCTGCTTTGTGTTGGATTTGGTGTAAAGGATCAAGTCAATTATACCTGTTTGAAGTACAACATCAAACAGTGCTGGATTCACTGCATTTTCTGTAATAGATTTACTCCAGCTCTGTCTGGTCTTCGACAGGGGCACAAATGAATCTTGTAGAGTGGACCACAACTGGTTCCATAGCCAAGAAGCAAAATCCCATCTTTTTTGAAAAAAACCAAGGCTTTAATGTCTTTCATTCTGCCTTCTGGTGTATTTGGGCTTACTCCTGGTAGGAAGACTATTAATTAATATTTCTTCTTAATCAAGTGCTGTTATTGACAAATATGTTAATTCAATGGTGAGACATTAAAATGGGGGTGTGAGGAGGAGGTTGAGCATACGACAGAGGAGAAGAGAGGCAAAGGAGGGTGGGTTTGTTTGTCCTGGGGCAGAAGGGGTTGGGAGGATCTGGTTGCATTCTCCTGCTATCAAAAGGGGTGTTAGAGAGTTAAAAAGTAATTTCAGTAAACAGAAATTTTGTTAAATAGTAAAATATTTTGTAGGCAGAGGAACAGGGACTGCCACTGAGGTTACACAGTACTGAGAATTAGCATGTACCTCTGTTCTGGTAATACCTGTTCACTGCTACAAGCAAGCCATATTAAGCAATATTCTTCATATATTCCCTTCTCAGAATTTTGAGGGTTTTAAGTGCTCTTGTGATTTCTGAACATGTACTGTGGCCTTGGAGTTGCTGTCCTGACAGTGGTGGGGAGAAATAAAAAGCCTCAAGTTAGAAGCCTAAGTTTCATGGGAATTGTAAATGTCTCAATGAATTTCAGTGGTTCTTTAAGCAAGCAAAATGAGAAACTGCTCCAATGCCTCTGTGTAATCAATTTCAACATTTATGACTCAGACTATGAAATATGCAGTGCTGAATTATTCACTCTGGACCAAGAAGAAAAATAAGACAGCATCTCTTACTACACTGTGAAATATTATTACAGGACAGCAGTGGTATGTTGAACTCCTAAAAATCCTCTTCGTGTAAACTTACTAAAAGTAGCAAAACATAACAACCTTGGCTTTTGGACATACAGTTTAATTTCATAGTCTTTTGGGGTTTGTTTTTAAAACTGCACTTTTCTTAAAGCACAGGAAAAGCTGAAGTGAAAATACGTGCATTTGTTTATTGGAACAGCATGATGTAACATGATAATTGTTATTTCTGTTGCCTTTGATCTTTGGTACACAAGACAGTACAGCTTAAAGGTTGGGCAGGGTCACAGTCTCACTGGCCCCTGGGCCTTTGCTATGGATGCCTGAAGTGGTCTTCATTTGACACCTTCACAGTAGCCTAAAACACTCAGCAAGTGATCTATGTCCAGCTTGTGAATCTCTTGGCATTTTTTCAGAAAGATCACGCCCTGAGACAACCTTTTTGCAGTTTGACTAGCTGTAAATAACCCAGACCTAATGCTAACTTTGCTTGAAAAGAAGCTATGAGGGAAGGCACTTTCCAGCCAAAAAACCCCAACTGAATCAGGTATAAGACCATTTCACTTGAACTTGTACCTACTGGCTCAATCCAGAAAGCATCATTAGTATCATACCAATTTTTAGGCAAAATCACTGATTTTTTTCTTTTCTCCCTGACACATGACATTAGCAGTCAGAAAGCCTGAGGAAAGAGTCATGCAAAGTCTGTACGCTCAGCAAGAAGTTGCCTGGATGATTACCTGAGTAAAGTGTCCAACTACAGGCTTCAAGCTTCAGGGAAAAGCCTTCCTGCAGGAGCTAGGTCCTGGCTTTGTCCTGGGGACACTTCCATGGTCCATTTCTTCAAGCTGTAGGCTACAGCTTGCTGAATGTCTCAGATGTGCACCTTTCCCATGGCAGTGGGTGGTTACTGCCCTTGCAGATAAAGCAGGGGCTTTACATTTGGTTCTCTTCTCAACTTGAGAGAATTCAAATCCATGTGTCCTATTTCCAAGGCAACCACTTATCCTGGAAGAACACCCTTCTCTCCTTTTGAATGTGTTCTGCCAAACCAAAATTGATTAAATGGAAAGAAAGCATGAATACAAAGACATAAAAAGGCTGCAGGGCTGTGGGCTACAGCTTAGGGCCGTCATGAGGAAGAGGGGAGTTGTGAGCTGTGGTTCCTGCCCCCAAGATGAGTTGTGTTTGGCCCTTGAACAGCAATGTATGCCAGCATTTCTGGCAGCAAGGAGAGTAACCAGAACTCCCTGCTCACCCTGGAGTGCCCTGAGCATGGTGAGTGCTTCCCTGAGCAGTGCCATGGCTTCAGCTGGTGAGACGGGGAGTGTTGCTTCACAGAGGATGAAGATGTCACCCGGTGACAAAGGCATACTGCTCAGAATCACAGCTTTCTTGCCTACGGGCAGAAGCAGCCAAGCATCACATTAAGGAATTGAGAGAACCCCACCTCATCCTCTGTTCGACAGGAAGACAGGAGCTGCCATGGCATCTGTCTGCATCTCTGAGACTTGGAAACCAACTGCCCTATGGCTGAGTGTTTCCTGCCGCCAGGCCAAACTAAAGCCCTGCTTCTAGGTGTGGAGCAGGTTGAAGCAGAGCGGGATGCTGAGCATCTCTGCTTACCCTCAGCTGAGGCAGTTCTGGATGTATAAAGTGGTGCAGCTCAGGGCACCTGGATGGGGAAGTGGAAAAAGTAGGTATCGGTCAAATTGAGTTTTTTCCAGTGCTAGGAGGCAATCAAGCAAAGAGAGTCTGGGGTCAGGTATTTGCGTCCTGCACAACTCCTTTTTTATGGCCTTGTGTGCTTTTTCTGTCTCCCCCTCTCTCACTGTTTGGGTTTTTTTTTTTACTTATCCCAGGTCTCTTGGTCTGAATTCCCTCATTCCAAGAATCCTCACAGGTCTCTGAAAGGAAAAGAATTTAAAGGGATTAGGTACTTTTAATGCGACTAAACATATGAAGTGTCCTCCAGTAAACAGAAAAGCTAGTTTAAAACCTGCTTCCAGTTCCTCCATTTAATCTAAAGGTTGTCTGTTCAAGAAGCTTTAAGGAGTGCTGTTCATACTAGTACGTAGTGATACAAAGTAATACTGCTTTTGGGGATGTGAAAATTTGGCTGTAATGATGTTTTAGCCTGGACATGCTCAGCCAGGACATGTTACAGGAAGAGGGATCAGCATTGGCTCACTCCTGCTGCATTGGCAGGCATTCCATGTTACTGATGTCTCTGCTGCTGGAGCCAGAGAGAGGAGGCTGAAATGAAAATTAGGATAGGCAAGGAAAGAGTGACATGTAAAATCGTGAATCTCAGCATTCTAATCACAACCATGGTTATAATTAGTGATATGGCAAAGATAAAATATGCAACATGCCTGAGGGACCTATATATCCACTGCTCTTGGATTGCTATCTGACAAGCTAATTAACCACAACAATATTGAAATACGTACTCAGAATGGTTGCTTAGGACTGGACTGACTATTCTTTCATTATAGTGACATGAAGAGAGCAAAGAGAAACTTAAGAGTAAAGGAAGTAGTGAAATGAAGGCTCTATTTCTCAATCAGAATGAAGGCGTTCAGGCTAGCAAACCTGCATTACAATTGATGTTGGAGATGAGTGATCTCCCTCCCTTAGAGAGACTTCTTTTCTTGTAATTCCATTTTGGAGTGTCTTCCATTTTCTTTTGCCCAAGAGTGGGCACTCCTGAGTCACCAGGCTTTCTGTGGATGCCAGAACAAGAGCATAAGCAGTGAAATGATGATGGAGCATTTCTTCGGTGTAAGCAGAAGGAGGCTCCAAATCTGGCTTAGTAAATGAACAGCTTTCTCAGCTGTAGGTGCTTGGGTACGTAGTGCTGAGTAACTACACTTAAATACATCATTATTGTTTGATGTGTGCTGACAGATTCTGGTGCAGAGGAAAGAAATCCTTCATCTAAAGGGGAAAAATGCAGAGGTAGCCATAAATGACAATTTCTCTCCCCTGTGAAAGGCTGATGTGTCAGCATGTGTTCTTGTCCTGCCTGCTTGGGAGAGAGAGGTGAGATAATGAACATTTTGTTGGTTTTGACCTGTAGAAGATGTCAGTCATGTGGAAAGTGTTTTCTGGAAAGTTTCAGATGGGTTTCTATACTGACTACACCTACAATGGCTTGGCAGGGCACCCTGACAGTGCTTTGGTGGCCCTCCCTCACACTTGCTCATGCTTTTGGTCTTTTTGCTGGGTGTACTTCAATCCCCTTCTCTGTTGCTCAAACAGAATGAAGTGTTCCAAGGTCTATGAATGCAAATTACTGGTTCTGTCCACTTACTCAAATGTGGCAATTTGAAGTGGAAGCCATAGCTCATGCAGGGAAGTTGCACATTGTTGAAACCATATGTCTAGAACCTTGAAACTATTAAAGAATTGCAAGTGAAATGGGAACCCTGTAAGTGAATTGTAGATCTCTAGTCAGACCCAGTTTCACTCCTGGCCCAGGTGGAGTCTGACATGGCAGAGAAAAGGCCTGTCTGTAGGAGATGGCATGTCAAAGGGGTCCGTTGCCATTTTCATTGGCAATGTGAATGTACAGCAATTAGAAGGGCTTTTGGGAGTACTTTTCAAACTTTCAACATCTTTTCTGCACTTTTAGCATAGAGGTGTATTTATGCTTGATCTGATGCACCTCTTGAGTACCTTATGTTTTTGCAGAAGCTGGCTGTTAAAGGAGCTGCTTACAGTGACTGGGAGGTTTGTGGTGGAAGCTCCTCTCTGCATGTGAATGTCGGGGTTACCTTCATTTCCTGAGTAATTGATAAGCAAATGAGAGCACCCCCTCCAAACTGAAAAGTCATTGTAGTTGAAGTTTAGGGAGCCCCAATGATGTTTAAACAAACCCAAACTATCTCATAAATTGAGAGTTGAATAAGCGCATACTTTGTTCTGCTAAGAGATAAATGTCTGTGTTTAAACAAAATGTTTTCAATTGCACTGTTTATTCACCCAAGAGCACCTCAGCACATTTTCTGTCCCTCACCACAATTTCTTGCTCTTTTTTTAGCCACTAATACCCACTGTAGTACCAAACCCAGAAGGAGGGCATGGAGGGGGTTTAAGAGGCCAGTAGAGCCATACTTGATTATTGCAGGTGATAAGAAAAGGTCATCACTTGCTTTAATTTTGCTGCTTCGCAAAAGTAAGAAATGTCAACATGCCACCATATTTTGGGTCAATATTTAAAACTATTGAAATAAAAGAGTAAGATGTAGTAGAGGTGGCTGAGTGTTGATTTTCATTTTAATACATGGAGTATTTCTGATTGAAGGACAAAGACCCACCATGCCAATAGACCAAAATGAAGTTTTGGCACAAAAAGCACATCTTGTAGTACTTGATCAATCAAATATCCTAAAAATTCAGATGGAAATCTTGCTGCAGGAAGGATAATTTTTTGGCTACGAAGTATAAGAACAGCAACTACATTAATAAATTTTGACATGATATACTTACTTTCTTCTTTGTAAACGATTTGCTTTTTATTTGTGCTTATAATGCTAAATCTCCTCCTTCCTGCACAGCCACAGAGCTTGCTTTAAAGTCCAGAAACTGTTAGTGGCCTGTTTTCAGCTGATTCTCTTGACATAAGTAGAGAAATCTGCCTCTCCCTGGAATGCATTAAAGTAGTGGATATGAATGTTATAAATATATGAAGAAATAAAGACATTTCTTCAAAATAAGTGAGCAGCAGCTCCTACCTCAGCAGACACCTTGCCACCTCCACTCGGCAATAGGCAGAAACATAGCTGTTTGCATAGATGCCCTTCTTCTGAGCTGTTGCCTTCCATTTCATATGTATTATTTCTAAAGGGTTCAGTCATATCAAGTTAAATCTAAACAAAGGAAGGTCTTGACAAGTCAAACGAAGAAGCAGTATCATTTTACTGCAGAGTCAAAAAAATAAATAAAATGCTTGCTATAATTTTATGTGCCCTGTGCAGAAAGAAATGCTTGCTAGTCAGCCATGGGGACTGTTTTCTTTTCCCTGGGCTTTCATGTTGAAGGAGATGCAGAGGGTAACCGGGGACATCGGTAAGTGGCTTTTCTTGTAACGTGAGATTTTCCTGCAGCACACAAGCCAGCACAGCATTTGTGTGCAACTCAGCACAAGTAATCCTGCAGAGGTGAGCACACTTTGTTATTGATGGAAAGATGACACGGCTCCCGAGCCGCGCAGAAGCGGCTCCCCGATGGCGTGCATTAGTTCATATAGAAGGCATCCAGACCATGTCACTGCCAGACAGCTCTGCCTTATTAGGATGAGGCAGTTTCTTCTGAGCCTGCGCCTTCCTGGGTTTTTCAGAGCCTGATGAATGGGTGGATACCAATCTGACTCTCACCTTTTTCATGCCAAACTGGTTATCCCGTTTTAACATAACGAGAGCCCCTTTCTTTAAGCTATATGTTGGCATTTCTTTGAGCCTAAATCTGCAGTTTTCTATCTTGGGAAGGCACAGACTGTGTTCATCGCCATCTGTGGGTGAAAGCTTCACATGTTTTGGTTCACAGCAAATCCTAAAGTGCTGGTGCAGGAGGGGGAATTTCTACCTGAACCTCTTCCCTTCTCAATCTGTCAACAGTGGTTTTTTTCACATGGGAACTTCCTGAGGAATCACTCTAATATTAACAAGCAATTATTATTAAGACTACTTGGGCCAGGGCTTGAATGGTGCTGTGAAGCAAACACAGATATAAAAGATGGGCACTGCAACTTTGTCATTAAGAGTATGTCTGGTTTTTCACACCAATAAATTCTTTACTTTAAAAAGCTGCTGCAGCAGAAGATACAGCTTCAAGGATGTTAACTGTAGTCACCCATTTCCCTAAAGGAACACAGCATACTAAACATGGTTTTTTTCAACACTGAGCAGGGCCTGTGCGTTATGCAAGTGAAGGCATTGGTCTCCATTTGCAGACACTGAAGCTACATTTAACGTGTATCTGCAGGGCAGCTGGGCACTTCTGCAGGTCTGTGGGTGGAAGTGCTGGAGTCTGGCAGCTCAGCAAGGAGTCAGTTTGTTACTGGGAATGAGCTAGGGTAGCATTGTTGAACTTGACTCTGATTTCCACCTTTTGAGGCGGTCTGGCCCAAAATGTTCAGGCAAGAAGGTATCCTGATATTTGCCTCCAGTTTCAAATAGATGGTTTTGCTGAAGCTGACAATTTACCCTTGTTTTTTCTCTGTTCTAATTTCACAAACAAAGCAGAACTTTCTGAATACTCAGAAAACAACTGACAGTATTGTTCCAGAATAGACTTAACGAGAGTAATTCTGCTTTTAGAAAAAGAAGTCAGACACATGACTCCTTTGAACATTTTCTGAGACCACATTTGCCAGTAATGGCTCTTTCCAGTAGTAACTGTAGGCTTTTACAGCACCACCTTAGGAGTGGCTCTGGGGTCAGTGGTGAGGAGGCCAAGATTTGGTATCCCACTGCATTGAGTCCCACTTATTTTATATAAATCACAAAAAGCTGACAAGTTCCCTAAGTGGTTTAGAATCTTTTTCTGTTGTCTAAATTCCTGTTACAGCCATAACCAACAAAATAGCAGAATAAAAAAAGAAAATTCCTCTCATTTCTTCTCCAAGTGAGAAGTCGCAGTGAACTCTCTATCATTGCTATAGCATTTATTAATGCTATAGCAATGATAGAGAGGGGTAATCTATCATTGCTATAGCATTTCATTCATTTTTCTGCAATAAACTGTTAATTCTAGGAGAAAGATATTACTCTTCTAGACTCTCAGTCCAATAGGAGATTCATTTGTCCTAAGGATTTATGTCAGTTTTCTTATCTGAATTTCCACTTACTTTAGAGCTGTTGTTTCTGTAAATTTTGCCAGGGACATCCCACAACACTTCCTGCTCTAGACTTTCACCAAAGCCAAAGAGCACAGCAGCTACACCCATAACTTCCTTAGACAGATTCCTGAGAGAATGCATCATCTCCCTTTTCTTGGCTTGCTGTAACATGCTTAACTTTTATAGGCATTAGACCCTTTAACACTTTCTAAATTTATGCCAGCAAAGAGATGGGCAGCATAGAACCCTGAACTGCATCCCTCACATTGCTCTGTGCTAAATATACCTGAGAATGCAATGCCTCTCACCTCTCGGAAATTCTACTTTGTATCAAAGACGTATACTCTTAATAAAAGCTGAAAGAAGGCCTCAAGCAGAGGTGTTCTGTAAATCATTAAGTTCTCAGGTCTCAATCTGCAGAAAAAAAGACGTGTTCAGACTGTTACACTTGTGCAGAGCATGACTACCTCTTCTTCAAGGATTATAGTTTTTGATGAGGAAGAAGCATGCAGGGGGTGCGAAGAAAAAGGAAATCAGAGGTGAAACCTAATGCTGACCTGGATAATGCACCATTTCTTTAAATATATGTGGTTTTATTAGCTACAAAATCTTATTTCTCCATTGTAAAATATTTACAGTAACAGCTTTATTACCAGAACAGAATTCTGCTTCTAGTTACACTTGTAACACTAACAAAAGCTCTCTATAGCTGCTTTTACAATGATACCTGCTTAAGATAAGCTTGAAAACTCTTTAACACTTCATTCTTCTTAAAGACCATTCCTTGGCTCATCATTATACTTGCTTGCCCACTCCTCTTTTCTTGGAAATTCTGTATAAAAGCAGCATATTGGTTTTTAGTTCCTTGTTGTGAGCTTTCCCTTAACTCTGTAGGGGAGAAAGGTTTTTGGGGGGTTTTTAAATCCTTTTTGATGTTGATTAGAAAAACGTTTTGATCTGAGAATTCTCGTGTTTGCTCTGCAAAGAACTGACTGTAGTCAGAGAACCAGAAAATATCTCAAACAGCTACTGAAGTTTGAATGACTTAGAGTAGATCCACTATAAAGTGTCTTCCATCTGATACTTGCCTTCTTGGGCCTCGCAGAGGAATTAATATACTCCCTTGTGGTTCCCATGGAGCTGGGCATGAGCTGCATCAGAGAAAGTGCTTTATCAATTACAAATTTTGAGGTTTGTTTGGGTTGGTTGGTTGGTTTTGCTGTAAATAGGCTTGCATCTAATCATGTTTCCCTTGGTTTTATTGAAAGTAATGGCCACTAGTTGACCAAATTACAGCAGTATAATTCCTGCCAGAATGGAAATCAAGCATTAGAAAATATAAAAATTAAAATCTAGGGGTCCCTGAATAATACAGAGTGGTATCTAGCATAAGATAGATTTATGATCCTATCTGATCATTTTTGTACTAAGAATCCAAACTCTAAATTATATTTTAGGTAATCTTATTGTCACCTGAAAACTTAGCTGTTTTCCCTAAACAATCACTTTAAAACTTGGAAGCATCTCCAGAAGAGCAGTTAAAAACAGTTTTGATGGTGTTCATCTCTGATGTGACTTCCACGTTATCAGACACCTGGCTTCATAGCTTTGCAAACTTTATGTCTGAGAGAAAGGGACAGATTTGCTGGTGATAATAACTTTCTTACTGTAGGAAGCACAGACTTAATACCTTCTAGGTAGTAAGATAATGTTTCTATCCTTCCATTGCTGCAGTTCTTGGCATGGTCATTGCTGTGATTGAGGGTCTGTCTCAGGAGCAGTTCCCCAGGTCTCCATCTCTGACTTGTAATACTTTGGTTACTGTCTGGTCCCATCTAGACTGTACAATACTTGGGACTGGATCCAGCTGCCAAAGCCCCTCTAAGTCCCCTGTGGCTGCACAGTGACAGATGGCTGCTTTGTAAAACGTGGGTGCACAAATGCATTCTGATCTCTGCTGAGGCCATGGGACACCGCGGTTCAGCTCCCCACATGCCAGAGCTGCTGCTGCTGCCTGGGCGTGCTGTGAAACCTTAGTCCAGGGTTGTCCACCTAATCCTCTGCAGGTGGCTGATCAAGCCCTGAGCTGACTTGGGGCTTAGGTTGACATGCAGAAAGATGGGAACATGAAAGTAAAGACAGCCATGTCAGCCCTTTGGGGCTGCTGTGGCACGAGCTGCACACCACCCCACCTGCTGCAAGGCCGACGGATCCCTGCTCCAGCACGTGTCCATGACAGGAATAAAGGCATAGCAGCAACAGTGCTGCTGCTGGCTGCCAGCACGGGAAATCCACTGACTGAGGCTCTGCTTGCCTCTGCCTGCCTCCAACACACGACCTGGGCTGGTAGTGGAAGAAAATTTACAAGGCAGTAATTTCTAATTGCTGTCACCAGTTAGTGGCCACAAACACAGAGGCAGAGCAGAAATGTTTCTATCATTCTTCCAAAAAAATAAATGCCTAATCCATTTATTTAGCCTTACAGTAAAAAAAAAAAAAGAGAGCCTGTTGAAAGGATTTATCTGAAATTTTCTGCTTCTCTGAACAGGTAGCTGATATAAAAAGATTAACACTTTCTAACAAAACAGGGCAGGGCTGGCTTTCATTTTATAATTTGAAGAAAACAGTCTTTGGCTTTTTAGAATGAAAGGAAGCACAAAGAGAGGTAGGGATACTGGCTTTCCTGAATCCTTTGCTCAATTTTTCCCCCATGCCTTCTGATCCCTCCTTAACTGATTATTTTGCTATTTAGTGTGGTCATTTTGGTGGATAGGACTACAGGACTAATTGGGTGGTATCTTTCTCCCTCTACTGCATTTTTAAGAGCCTTTGGAGGGTTTTCAGAACATACTTTCATCTCATTTAATTTAAACAGGATTTTTTCTAGTAAGATATATGAAGTTCTTGATTTTAGCTCTATTCTTTTTTTCATGTTTTTTAGAAGTGACATTAGAATTGGCACCAAACCCAAAAATAATCTGAAGTTTTCTGTACCATAAGACAGGGAAAAAAAGGTTTCCCATGTTACTGGCCTGCTCAAGGCAGCTGAAGACTTGTATGGCATCTGATGTAATTTTATCTCAGGCTTTGCTTGAAAAATTAGGTCTTGCAACACCCTCAATGAAGCCTGAAGCGCAGTACATGAAGTTAACCCATCACCTGGCCATCTTTGTCTGTGCTGTCCTGGAAGAAGGGACAGGACTGGCATAGCTCCTTCACTGGGAGAATTCTTCATACTGTAAAGGTAGCAAATTTTGGTTGAAGTAAATAATGCTTGAACTGTGGCACTTCTGTACCTGGGAATTTGCTGTCTGAGAATCTTAGCTGAGGCCAGGTTTCCTTTATCTTCTACACCTGACATTTTAAATTCACATCTTTCTACATCATATAACTTTGAGCCACCACTACTGGCATCAATTAGATAAGGAGATTACTTTGTGCTGTTGTTCATGTCTATTGCAATACTCCATTGGTTTTCTAGGCTGCATGACAAGGAGGAGAGGTTAGGTCTGTCTTTTTCATGCCTGTGTGTTATCTACGCCAGAATGGGACTAACAGCACCCAAGTCCAATAATGTCTGCAAAACACTTTGTCATCATTGCTTGGACATGTTGGAAATTAAAATGGGCTTGAAGCAGACATTTTGGGCCTGGGATTCCTCTTCTTTTCCCTACAGCTGTTGCACAAAGTTCTTGTATTGTAAGAGTGAAGAGTCACCTCTAATCTCTGCAGGCATGTTTCTATTTGCTGTGTATGTCCTTCTAATGTCAGAGCCCAATATTGGATTAGTGCCGGGGTTAACATTAACATGCCTTTCCTTAACATGGAGAAGTGGGACAGCACATTAATATTATCTTTGAAATGCCTCTGGAAGGTTTTGCCAGCCATCTGTCCAAACTGTGCAACAGCAATCATTTATTTAGACTGAATATGGTGCTCTGGTTAAGATCTGTATCACTTTCCATAGGATCTAATTTGCCCCTCTCCACTGTAACCAGTGCATCCCAGCACAGAGCTCTCTCGAGACATGTGGAGTGCTTAAATCATGTGTTGTGGTATGTCAGAAAGGAAAGTCTCTCACTCTGAGAGAGACTTGCTCCAGAATGGCCAGCAGTCCAGTGCTTAGGGGTTATGCATCAGCCAGGCAACAGAGCTAGGGCAAAACAAGGGGTCTATCTGATAGGGAACAAGAACTTGGCCAGGACATGCCATGAGTGCCTTGGATGCCAGGCTGCTGTTGTTCAAAAGTTTTCTCTCTTTATTTCTATCAAGCAGAAAAGCTTTTTCTTTCAAAGCTACAGTAAAAAAAAAAAAATTATATATATATAAAATCTTTCTTTGGCAACTACCACCTAAGAGCCTAGCAGTTTAAGTTCCCCTAATAACATCTATATGAAGTAGGGAAGGTCTGTTTTGCCACCTTTTACAAACCAGGACACAAGAACAACCATCCTGCAAGGTAAATTAGCCCTAATGAAACAGAGCACCGACAGTTCTCCTAGTTGAACCAAGCAATGCCTCGCCTGGTCTCATACCCTGAGTGACACAGGCTATAGGCATACGTGGTAGCCACTGAAATACTTACACCTAGTTACCCTCTGTGGTATATCCCAGCTGGCTGGAAGACCTTCCAAACTTCCACCTCAGCCCATGTAACTGAGGAATCTGGATCTGCCCTCTCATGTCTGAACATGGATTCAGAAATCAGGCTTGTATATACATTTTGAAAAGATACTTCTCAAAATCTTCTAGTAAGGCAAACTAAAAAGCTACCATTTCCACAGGAAAAATACACATGATGTATGCCTTTCAAAGGCCTAACTATAGTGAAGTGTGATAATTGCCAACATGCGTATCTTATTTTCAAACTGTAATCCAGCCAATCTCAGTTAATAAACTGGATCGTGTATTTGTTTACAGTATTCTTCGTTTAAAAGAGAAGTCCCATTTATAATAATCTCCTACACATGGAAGTTATTTTATTCATGTCTTATGAGTTGGACGTGCTTTTAGAAGAGTCTTTATTCCAGTTGCACTAAAGCAAGGAATATTTTAGATACAAATCTGATTAAAGAAAAATTAGTGAAACTTATTTGTTTGCTAAGCACTGCAGACTAGGTGAGAACTTTTTCTGGGTTTTCTGTTGTTGTACAATACTGGTGTACTCTGAGCTTACCTAAGAGCTCTGCCACATGCCAGGTAAGACTTTGTAACTGCAGCTGAGTGGCCAATATCACCTTCTTTTCCTCTTTTATTCCAGTCTTTCCCACAGTGAGTTCCCATTTCAGGCATTTGCCAGATGGAAGTGCTGCTGTCACCCAGCACAACCTTGCAAACAATGTCTTTCAAACGCTGCTCTCCACATTGACCAGATTGCATAATCCCCAGGCAAACTCAGCCAGATCAATGACTTTTTTTTTTTAATCCCCACTCCAAAAGAGTAGAAAGCCTGTACATAGGAGTTTAAAGGAGCAAGGACTTGCTGACAAAACCTGTGGTGAACTTAATATCACATTCAATTATTTCTAACATCTGCAAAACAGAATGTTCTAATTTCCAGTTCATTTCAGTTTTACATCGGATTTAGACTAAGCTATGATTGTATTAATAGAGAGAAGTAAATAGTGATGGAGTTTTTGCTGGAATATATACTTTTTCATCATTGTGCTTCAGCTTTTATATGAGGAGCCCTTTTCACTGATTTAGTTTTTGTTGGATTAATATATTCATGTTCCCTATTTTTCTGTGTTTTGCAATCCCAAAATAAGTATTTAACCATACAAAAGGGCTTTTTAATATTTCTGCCTAGTTTTGCTCCCCTTACTTCCATATTCCTAGCAAGCAGATCAATTGTGAGATATCCATATTCCCTCTGAGCAGTGTCTTGCTTCCCAAAAAGCTTCCTGGACACCAGTGGATGTCCTTGTTATGTCTGGCAGCAGCTACCAAACTGTGATTTACCAGCCCAGTGAGATTCTGGCAGTTCCAACAGGGCAACTAGCCTGACAGAAATACAATTGTTCATATAATTTATATGATTACAAGCCCAACAGAAGCAGGATAAAATGAAGGAAAATTTGGGAAGGAAATCTAGGGTAAAAGCTAAATAGCTGTGAACACAAATATTACAATCTGGCTCTTGATCATAAAAAGTGTTGTTGAAGGCTGTAGATCGTTGCAGATGTTTTGTGATGCAAAAGAGAGAGGCAATCCTTGGCATTTGAAGATCACTTGTGCATGCCAGGATGCTTCATTCATAAAAACATTAACTTTGCACCCAATGGCCATCTGCAGATACCATTTCAGCTCTGTTGTAGAAATTGTGCCAGTAGGTTGTATGGGCAAATGGAAATTATTATGCCTTGGCTTTATTCAGCTACAATGTCATGAAGGATTTTTCTTTATGAGACTTCATCCTACTTATACCATGTGCTCCCAAATCATCCTACTTGTTTGGCTGTTTTGAAAGAACCGCTTTACAAGCTTATCCTTGTGGTTACTAAATGATACAATAAAAGTTCAGTTCAAATGCAGAGCTCGTTCCACAACACTTCATTGCATCTAGTTTATTGTTTCATCATGTTTATTAAATGTTTAAGAGATCAATGTCTTGTAATACCCAAAGAATGGAAGTTAGCTAAGATCCACATCTAAAACTAATAAACTTGCCAAAACCTATAGGATCTGGCAATAAACATCAGGTTCTTTTGTGATAATAACTCCACCTTTACAGAAATCTGCACTTCATAAAACTGGAATTGAATTCCTAGATTCATGCATCTGATTACTGTGAACAAGGATGCTGGGTACTCAGGAGACCGGCTATGGGAACGGGCAAGGGCCTGCATAGCCGCCTAGTTCTCCATCAGAAAACTTAGTGTGGGTGACAAAATACCAAACATTGAGGTATTGAGGGAAAAGCTGCCTGGAGTATTTAGAGCAGTGAAGTGCCACACTTGTGAATACCAATTTTAGAAAGTCAAAATTTTCTAGGTCATTCAGCTCAGAAGTTGGAGGACGAGCAGTGGAAATCTGAAACTCTGGTTCTTTCCTCCTTTGAGGTGTTTCCCCACCTTTGGGCTGCTCAATGACACAGAGTAGGCTGGAGAAATTATTGCCACATGCTCATAGCATTCACTCTCTTTGGCTGCACTGGTCTTGCTTTATGCGGCTCTGGTGTCACAGAGCAGCTCTCAGTGCCCTCACCTGGGGGATTATACCAGCAAGGGGCAGGCAGAAGCCACCGTCAGCCCCCGTGCTGATCTCTTGTAGCCCATTCCCAGTGGCTTTTGTTATTCGAGTTGTCAAGGTGAGGGTCCACCTGGATGCTCAGCCAGACTTCAGGAGTCAGGCAGAAGTCAGGACAGAGGAAGACCCTCATTGCAAATTGCACCTTATGAGAGATGGGCTGCTGAAGGTCGAGTATGAGTAAGGGAACAGGAGAGAACTTCAAAGGGTGAAGAGCCTGGACTTGGAGGTTATTTTCCTCAGTGTGGATGCTGCATGAAAGAACTGTGGCAAGAGCCTCTGAAAGCACATTTGAAATGCTGACACCCCAGGCAACAGGTTGGACACAGGGTTGTCCTGACCTTGGCTAAGGTACATGGAAATGTCCAGCTTCGTACAGCATGTCCTTCCATTTGATCAAATGACATAAGGTTGTTTTTTGGGAGGTTATCTTAATTGGTTTGTGCCCATCAGAATGTGAAAGGAATGCAGATGGAAGGTTGATTTGTTTCGGGTTTGGGGTTTTTTTACTACAAGAGAAGTAAGGTCTAGTGGAAACTATTTACTCCAGTGTGAAAACTTTCGTAACTCCAGACGTGTAGGTGCCTGAGCAGACCTTGCTTCTTTGCTTGGGCAATGGATACTATGTCAAACTGATCTGGAGGATTAAACAGAACTTTGTTGAGGGGTACTGCTAAGAGAATTTCCAGTATGGAAATCAAAGGTGTCTTTGGCTTGAAGAGAAAGAAAACTAAGGATTAAGTGTTAGCAGTCTTCCTTCTTTTTTACTAATGAGGCTATAGCTGGTTAACTGTGGGGTTAACCCCACGACACTTCGAATTGTGTCACTTCTTTCTGTGGGAGACACTGAAAAGCAAAAATGAGGAAATACAGAAATGAGAACTTCAACTGTCAAATGAAGATAGTTTTATAGTGTTCATGCAGACAATATAGAAAAGTGACAGTATTTGCCTTTTGTATAGGTCCTGTTGAAATAATTAGCACTAAAGAGATGAAGCTTTGGAGAGTCCTGATATGCCATGAAATATTTGTTTCTAGTAAGTAATTCAAATTAGAAGCATTGAAAAGAGGAATTATTCCAAGACTTCTCACAGTTTGTTGAACTCTTAGATGGGAATAAGGAGGGGGAGTGGGGAAGGGAAAGTTGTTTTGGTTTTGTTTTCATTTTTTTTTAACTCAAAACCTGAGCTGTAGTTTACCACTACTATCCATGAATCCCTTGCTATTTCACTCATGTAGTCACATGATGCTGACCAAAACTAGGAAGGAAATGGTTGAAATGTGTACCTAAGCCCTTTCTTCTGTTCCAGCAATTTGTATTGTGGGATCTAGAGTAGTATCAACCAGGAAAACTGCCCAAGGTGTTGGTTAACGCTTTGTGGAAGATTTATTACCACCCAAAACATGAGAAATTCTTCCGGCTCTTCTTGCATTATAGTAGTGAGATCTCAACAGAAAATAAAGCGTGTACTGTGGCAATGTTTGAAAAAATTCCCATTGTACTACTGAGTTGCCAGCCAACATCATCCACATCTGCTTGGTAGTAAAAAGATTTTCAGCATTTCTTCTTACTGAAATGAAACATTATATATATATATATATATACATATATTTCATTTTAAATTAGATCACATACATTTAGTTCTACTTCAAAAACAAGGTTCACACCACTTACAGTTTGGCTTCACTTCCTATCACTCAGTTCTCTCTTTTTTCAATCATCTTTAGGCAGAAACTCCAGTATGCCAACCAATTTTAAGCAGGATGCCTTAGATTAAATGGGCCCAAGCTTATGCAGCAGAGAATAAAGGGCATAGTGCTACAGCTTTAAAGGAAATGCCATCAGAGGAGTTTCACCTACAGACTGGGAGTCTGGAGTCTGACTTACCGTGTGAGCTGAGCTCACATGAACCCCGAGTTCATCACAGTTAGTGCTTTGCCTACAAGACTACAAGAAGCCAGGAGAACAGTCAGGTGGTCACTGGAGACCTTTGCTTCATGAGCAGGTGGAAAACTACTGAGGCAGGGACGTCTTCTGTCCTTGACCTGTGTTTCCAGCTGTCTGTTACCATTTAATAATTCTTACTTGTTTAGGTTGGGACTGTGTTATTTTTGGTGCAGTACAAAGACTCAAGTGATTTTTATTCTTCTTGAAATGTGTTTGCCATGACCTGCGGACACTGGCAGCAGCCTAGTCTCTGTTTTATTCTCTTGATAAAACTACATTAGAGCCAGAGGTGCTGGATTTCTGTCTGCAGAGTACCACTGCAATGCTGAACTCTGGTGGGACCATATTTAACCATAGGACAGGTCCCTAAGGTTAAGGGGACCCTCCTTAACCCAGAGGTCACAACTCTGTAGCCATTCAACAGGGTTCCACAATCATTCATCAAAAATGCTCATAGTGTAAGAGGACATACTTCAAACTCACTAGATATCCATCAGTGTTATGATGAATCTTCAAGTAGACTGGAAAAAGACATTCAGCAAAGTCCTTCTAGTTGGAAACAATATTTTTTCTAGAAAAAAGTAAATTTTTACCCTCTCTCACCTTCCCTGCATACCAATTCTTCAAATGGCTGAGCAGCCCATAACAGAGTTATTTCCTTATTTCTATCTGTTAGCACTCATTTATCATCTGTTGTATCACACACAGATTGCCGCTGTCTTTGGGCCCTTCTATTCCAGTTCTGAACAACACTGAGCATGACAGATTCAGGGACTCCAGAAATAGGGATGAATAATGTCTGTAGAGAACTCTATTAGCTTCTGAAGTGTAGTTCTTGGAAGCATGGACAGAACTCCAAATTCATATTATTTCACCACAGTTTTCCCCATTCACAGGGCCAGTAAAGTGAAATCTGTCCCTCCAAAGTTGTTGCAGTGCTGAGCTAGTTGGCGTCTCAGTAATGCTCCTGAGAAGAATGGGCACAGAGTCTTTTGGGGTGTCACTTCTCATGGGCAGAATAAAAAACTGCCAACAGATTCCTAAATGTACCATTGCTCAGAAAAGACACGTTACCAACAGCTCCATGCAAATGTCTGCCAACCTGTTTTTGCAGACTCAGTATTGCACACGTGCATATTAAACATCATGATTCTCCTGAATAGCCTTAAGTACTTCATGAATAATATAAAAGAACAAATAACACTTTTAAAGCAAACTTGGTGCTTTGTCACCCCTTTGTCCTCATAGTGTACAGTCATTATAAATATAAAAATGTGACAAAGTAAAAAATATTTAAAGCCCCCTACATAGATGTCACTCAGTACTTTATGAAATTTGGTACTTATAGCATAAGAAAATGGGGAGCAACTTTTTCAAATTAATTATAAAGGTGATGAAACCTTTATCTTCATACAGATTTTGGATTGTTAATTTTGGGAACGCACCTTTCAGATGCAATTATAAGGCACATCTGGTTTTATAGCAAATAAATGATTACTGTGTGCAAATCTAACCCCAGTGGTGTTTGCATGGTGTTATGTTCCGCTGAACAGGCAGTTCTGTGCACTCAGTGGCCCTCTTGTACATATCAGATGTTGTCAACATTTTGGCATGGAATTCACGCAGTGCCACTTTCTGGATCCGTGCTCATGGCCCTGAGGTGCCACATTGATCCTGTGGGCAGAGTGAGCAGACGGTTGCATCATCCTGCTCTTGCACCTGTTCTGGAGATATTTATTTTCCTCTGCCTCTTTTGTGGCTATATTGATGCTCAGACAGAAAAGGGAGAAGAAGTGGTTTAACAGTAACACAAGAGTGTTTTACAACATGTGAGTATAAAAGCGCCAGTTTTAATGAGTATGTCTGGAATTATTAAACTGCATAGCAGCAGAGAAACAAAAGAACATGTTATTTGTTTTTATTATAACTGGCAATTTACTAAGAAGCAGATTGTCGTTAATGAAACTACTCATATGGGTAAAATGGGCAGGAGCTGGCTCTACAGCTCTCTAAGGCTGAAATTTAATCACTTTGGTTAATTTGTTATTTATCCAGAATATTTTGTTTATTACCTTATTGTCCTTCACAAGTAACTCAGTGTGTACATTTCTCTGCTCCCCCATTTTGATTCTATGATTGTAGAACCTGAAGGTATCAATTTAAATGATTCAGCAGATGCTGCTGTCTGTAACCATACTTTCAGACAGGATCTTGGATGCTTTTCCTCGAAAGATTGTCAGAACAAGTCTCTCCTGGATGCTCTCTTAAACCACAGTCACGGTGTGCCACCCAGAGTTGGGACAGCAGAGCCTGGGCACAGAGTGGCTTTGGAGAGAAGATGAGGTCCCTCCCTTCCTGTCAAGTATCCCATGTTTCCCTAGAGATGAGTGACTTTAAATACAGCTTAAATATAAATGCATCTTCCCATGAAAAAACATGGGGAAGAAAACAACTTCTCCAGTAGCTACATAGATACAATGTGTGGTGGAAAATTGATGCCTAATATGGTGCAAATGATTACCTATGCATGTTTATTTAGCTATGACTCACTTCTAAACAGATCATTCCTCATCATGAAAGGGACAGAGTGGAGAGAGGGATGAAGAATGTCATCCTAGCCCCAGCTTATCTTGCTGGCAACACAAGAAGGCTTCCTTAAAATGTCCGTTTTCCCTCTTGTGTGGTGACTTCTACCAGGACCGACATTCCATGTCCCCTTCTGTACGTGATAACACTCTGCATTTCCATGTGCCCAACAGTATTTTTAGCACATATTACAATTCCCTAGATGGGAAGCAAAACCACAATGTTGTATCTCAGTCCAATGGTATCACTTCAGGCCACAGCCATGAGCTGGTGCTTAAGTCATACATCCTTAATTATATCAGATACATACTGGGATCACATTCTGTGCCCTGGAAGGTTGCTGTGGCATGTCATGTGTCAAATCACACCACAAGCAAAAAATATTCGCTGTACCTTTTTTGGGCAGTTCTTGCAAAATGTAACCTACATGCACATTCCCCTTCTGTGCACATGTAGGCAGCCAGGCACCAGAGGTGAACTTGGGCTCTGAACTTCAGGGGTGCCCTGTTTGAGTCTCTCCCAGGGGTTGATTCAGTCGCCCTTTCCCACATAGCACTTATTTCAGTGTGGTGAGTTCCAGCCTTAGACCTGGTGCCTGACCTTCAGGTACTGCACTGAGCCACTGCTGAGCCCAGACCCAGCTCCTGGCCCTCATCATCTTTTCACAGATGATGTATCAACTTTCCTGAGTTTTTCCCAGGTTTAAGCACAACCAGTGCCCCACATGACCACAAAAAATGCTCCTGCAAACACAGGGGAAGGTAGGATGCCAGCAGGTAGCTGTAGGGTGGGAGAGGGTGGACAGCTTCTTTCACACCAGAACTGAAAGCATTCATGAAACTCAAGCCACTGCTGATTACCAACAGCATGAGCAACCTGCCAAAAAATATCCACCTTCTATTTGTCTCCCTTGAAGACAGGTACAGATGAAACTCTTGGGAGCTAGAAATCTCTGGCATAAACCATGATGTTTCCTGAGGGGAAACGTTGCAATGAGACGTGGTGTTCATGGAGGCTTAAGAGACACAAAAAGCATCTAGACAAGGCGTGTTCCATGCATTCTTCTGCCTGTATATTTCTGGGCTGTCTCATTTTTGTGCCCACTAGGGAAAAATGCAATCTCTAATTTTTTTATTTTTTTTTTTCCCAAAACCAAAGGATTGATAAAGAAGAATCCCTTCTGGGTTTGGGGCTTATTTTTTTTTAATCTGTAAAATTCTATTAACATTTTGCAATTATTAAAAAAATTTAGAATTGTACCACACTGAAGGTTATAGAATTTGTAATGAACATTATTTGCTTCAACCTCCATGTTTTTAGAGTTAAGAAAATGGACTCTGAGTTTTCAGTAAATAAGCTTTTAGAGAAATAATTTACAGAGCACACAATGACCAGAGAACATGTTAGCTATTTCCCAGGGACAGCTGTAGCAGGAGGGGCACTTCTGACCAGGTTCCCATCAAACAATGATGTGAGATATGTGACCTTCCTAATAGAATTCTGGAGCATCTGTTTAAGAGTAAGCTCCTGCTGGCATGATTTCAAATCCTGACTAGAAATTAGTTCTCAGCCACAGCTGTCTAAGGCCCAAATAAGTTAGTTCAGGTTTCTCACATTGCTTCATTCTGACAGGAAAGACTAAAATGTTTGCATGTCATGAGTATTGCAGGTGTGCAAATCTTGGCCACTAAATAGAGCTTGATATGGTCTCCTCTATTATTTTACAGCTGAACATTTTATGGAGTAGATTTTAGAAGAGAAATTACTGCTGAAGACCTCCAAAAAGAGATATAGCCAGTGAGTGTTGAAATTCTACCATTCCTCAGAGAATATGAATTTATTGAGTATTGAATATGTATTACGTATGAGCAAATGCTTCAAGCTTATAATCTTGTGACAGGTCTTTATTCATATTTGGATCTAGTTTGATTCAGTGGAATGAAAGGGTCTAAACTTAAAAATATTTTTCTGCAACCATTGTGACAACCTCTCTTTGTTTTTTAAACAGATGGGGGATGCCTCCCCAAGAAGAGTAGAATAAAAAAGTCATGCACACTAGCTTGTACTGGCACAAACGCTTTTACAAAGAGTAAAGTGCTCACTGGAAAAAAATACAGCTATGAATTTGAAGGCTCTGTTAAATGACTAAGTTCAGTTGAAACCTAATCACAGTCCTTGCAACCTGTAAGTAGTCTTAAAACTGACAAAATTAACAAAAACCTACACATCATAATATGAGACTTTTTTATACATTGACATGATTGCAAATAACTAGATATTGCTTCCACTTGTTACAGATGGAAACTTGTGCTGCAGACTGACTGCAAGACCTCTGACTAGGCAGGTCCTCCCTGGCTTTACCTTACCCATCCTGTCTTTCAGGGTACTTAAAAGGAAAGAGGACCGGGTGTATCTCATGTTTACATTGACCTGCCCTCTCCTGCAGCTGTTGGCAGGATGTTCTGCAAGAAAGCTCCTGTGTTTTACAATCTCCTAGTTTTGTTTTCTAGTCTACCAGAGCTTAGGTTATGGCAGAGGGCATTTCCCTGGCTGCACAAAATAGAGCAAAGGAGTCCACTTATGATTATATATATTCGGGTTGATTTATTCTCTGAGGGGCAGTTTGTTACCACTCAGTGCTGTAGATCACTGAACATAAGTGATCCATACTACTACAGGTTTTCTGAATCGTTATGCCTTAGACTTTAATGCACATATTCAATAAATACCATGGTGGAGGTAGAGCTGTACACTGCAATGATTCCTGAAGGAGGAGGTTTCAGTGATCCCTGAAAGAAGGTCCTTCCTTGTCTAAATGGGAGTGTTAGAAAACCTTCCCAGTGCTGGGGATTTTGCCTGCCCTTTCACTGTGCTATCAAGCAATATGTTAGCATTTTGGGTAGCACTTCAGATGTTTTCTCAATTATTTTTCTTTATGGTGACTCCATGAGGATAGTTCTGTTTCACCAAAAATTACCATTATTTACACCTGTTTCCAGGGCACACCATCCTTGGATTATGACTCTAGTGTGATTACTTACCTTCTTATTCCTCATTGTTCAGGACTGTAATGCTGGAGAATGGGGTAAAGCTGGAGGAAGGTGACACAGTAAGCTTTTGTATAGTTGAAAGAGACAGAAAACTAAAGGATCTGCAACCACTGCATAAATAAGCCACTTGACACCTTTAAAGCTTAGACTTATTCTATTTTTGGAATAAAACTAGGATCTGTGCTGACAGCTTACATGCCAAGTTTCAGCTTGATGCAAATTTGAGAAATCCTGAATAAAAACTGCTAAATCTCAGGAGCATATAAACACTACCTGATCCTAACTGACATTCAAAACAGACAGTAGCTAAGCTGCAGTATTTATATAGTACACTACTTCATACACTGAAAGATAGAAACTAATCTTCTTTAGGCTTGCTTTACCAAGTGTACAATTAGGTCACCTGAAAGGTTATTATAAATAGAACTACTTGGATAAATACAAATGACATTACAATTTGGCACCATTGTCTTGGGACATTGTCATTGGGAAGGAGCCTCCTGCAATGCTCTCCAGCAAATCAGGCACCTTTATATTCCATAACAGTAAATTCTGCAATATCAGCTGAAAATGTGGGAGCCCAATTTGTATTGGGTTGACCCTGGCTGGGTGCCAGATACCCACCAAAGCCTCTCTATCACTCTCCTCCACAGCTGGACAGGGGAGAGAAAATATAACAAAGGGTTCAAGGGTTGAGATAAGGAGAGAGAGAGATCACTCACCAAACACCGTCATGGGCAAAACAGATGCAAATTAGAGATATTAATTGAATTTATTACTAACAGAACCACAGCAGGATAATGAGAAATGAAACATGACCTTCAGAACACCTTCCCCCAGCTCTACCTCCTTCCCAGCAGTGGAGCAGGGGAGTCAGAGAATGAGAGTTATGGTCAGTTTATCACACATTGTTTCTGCTGCTTCTCAGGGAGAGGAGTCCTTGCCCTGCTCCAGCGTATTTTCAAGAATTTTTATAATTTATACAGGGAACTGGTACAGATGTTTGTTTTATTATCTCTTATTTATATTCAAATAGTATTTTGTAACTCCAGGATTCTCTACTGCCTTACTGTGTGTCTCAGGAACTCCACTGAAGATTAAGGTATTTGCAAAAAAAAAACCAACAAAAAACCACAACTTATTTTTTTAAGGAGAATAAGTGCAGGAAAATTTTAAAGGGAAAACATTTCTTTAAAGATAATTCAGGAGAAATTCAGATATATGAACCCTATTATCTAGACCAATTCTTTGCTTTTATAATGTTTCTGCCCCTAGAGTCAAGCACTGTGGTGGAGTTTTTTAATACAGGAGTACAGTGTGGGGCAAGGACAGAAGATGGGATTATTAACCACTTGGTGCACATTTCCTCTGGAGGTGAGAGAAACAAAACAGCATTATTTATTCATTTATTAAGTAAGTTTAGTCACCATTACATTAGTTGTGTTAGCATCACTCCTTTTATCCCACACAAACCGTGGAGTTTTTTGTGCTTTTTGGTGGACAAGGAGGTTTTACTAGAATAGACACTGTTTAGGAAGGAACAAGTTTTGAGTGAGTATGAGTATTTATGTAAAAGAAGCCAGACAGTATCCATAAAACACATCTTGATCTTATTCACTTACGTTTGTGCTTTTTTTTTTCATAAGAGGCTTGGTGAATGCACTTCTGCAATATGCACTGAGTGCTGCCTGTAGCCATGTGCCAGTGGTGCAGGGTGTTTGAATGGCATCCACATTGCACAGCACAGGGATGCCCTTGGCACTCATCCATAAGCAATTCTGGGCTTCTGGAAAATCATGAGTTGTGTCACTTGCTGCCTCTGCTGGCACACAGGGAGCTTCTAGTGTCTGAGCCCACACTGACTGAAGAAATGTCCTGAAGCTGCTGCCTCCCCCCAAATCTGCTGTGAAACCTCAGGCGTGCTCCTCAGAGGTATGAACATTTCAGTCTGTATGTGTGATGGCTCTCTAGTGACACTACAGAACAGTTAGGGTCTTGTTGGGAGTTTTTCTCTCCCTTGTGTGATTTTGGTCTGTGGCTGCCATAGCACTGCATGGTGTTCCTTGCCTCTACTCTCATAGCTACTCCAGGCAAGTTGCTGAAAAGCAGCCAGTGGGTCTATAGCAATGCCTAACGGGAAATCTGCAACTGATAGCAGTGGGGGAAAGTTAAGAAAATCTCGTGAAAGAGTTGGTTTTGAAACTGATGGCATTTACAGGAGACAGGGGAGAGAGCCCTCATACACTTTTAGAAACAACTGGCTTTCTCTAACAACTTGCCCTGCGCAGGGAAGATGGGAAAGTGAAGCAGCCCTGGAAGAGGGAAGGCTGAGCCTAGGAAAGCCAGGCTGACGTAGCACCCAACGGGTTCTGCTTGGCTAGGTGCTGAGCTGGGGCACATCAGTGCCCGTGCTACAATTCTGCAGGTGGATCCAAACCAGACTCCAGCTGCACATGAGGAACGAAATTTTGGCAGAACTGTTCTCAGGGCTTGCTCTGCTGCAGGAACAGCATCACTAACACTTGTAGAGGTTCCCCATCCACTTTGGGTTCTCCTAGGTTGTAACCACAGATGAAAAGCAGAGGTGATTTATCTTACAGACCAGCCTGAGAAGCGTGGCAGGAAGGTTGCAGTTTCATTGGCAAGGACTGCACCATTCAGTGGGAGGGGAGCATCTGCCCCAGCCCTCTGATTCTAGCCACTATCATATGTGTGCCAGAGGTCTTTCCTCCTTAGGATATTCAAGACCTCCACAAATTCAGACATCTGTCCTATTTGTAGAAGTTAGCCATTAATAGGAAAGGCAATTAGAGTTAGCTAACCAAGATACTAGAAGAAGCAGGCACTGTATGTGTCCCATTTAGACATTACAAAGGAAATACCACATGCTGCATTAAAAATATGAAATTCTTGCCAGTCTGCAAGCATCCAGCTCTTAATCCTGCCCAAAGCAACACATGGGGTTAATATTGTCTATGCCATTTGCCCTAACAGTTTCAAGGATACTCATGCAAATCACTGTATACATGATCTTATCCCATATTTATTACTTTAAAGCTCGAAATCTAGGTACTTCTACCATATCAAACATGTCTGTGAGCTAATAAATGATTTTCAAACTCCAGGAACCCGGAGCGCGATGCTTTCTCAGCGAGGCCGGCCCCCTTCCCTGGAAAAGCCGCTTTGCCGGCGCTGGAGGGAGCTGCAGCCCCGGCTACGGCCGCCTCCACCGGCACCCTCCGTTCGCTCCCCAGCACCCTCTGTTCCTCCAGTTCCCCCTAGGCAAAGAGGATGAGCATATAGAAATTATTTAAATTGTACCTCTCGCTGTCACTTCAGTTCAAGGACGCCGTCTTTTTAAAGAAATCAGACTCAATTGTTAATCACTAAGTAAGCGGAGATTTGCAAAGCCATGCTAAACAAACGTTAATTCCAACAGTATTTTACAGTTTTATAGGTCACATGACAAAGGTACAGAAGCTACTTTCTGAATTAAACATTATTACCACTTCCTCATTTGAACCTTCTATAGCATGGCATATTTGTTTCTTATTTCCAGTTTCAATAGAAATTGGATAAAATTCTGTGCCTAATATCTGCCTCTATCTCATTTAAAAATAAATTCCAGATCAGACATGACAAAGGTAGTGGGTTGTCTCCCAGCCTTAATGTCTGTCCTTTGCTATACCTTGAGGAAGGCTATGCTACTGTTATATTCTGTACAAGTGAAGTTAACTGAAATTTAGATTGAATAACCAACACCAGCTTTCTGGAGGGAAGAAATGGAAACCTTAGTAAAGTTCAGAGCTCACTAAGCGAATGCTCTTCACTTGGTGAGTTTTTCTCTTGCCATATCTTTCTTCCAGTGTTTGCATAAACTGCATTATCACAGATAAGCTCCCTCTGAAAAAGCCATTGCATTTCTAAAAGAGAGGCTAATGATCTCTTTCAACCCAAAGGTCCTGTTCCATGGCAAGAGGTAATATAATATTCACCTTATTCAGGCAGACAAAAATGAGTTAATCACTAACCCAGAAGATCATCTATAGCTTAGGCACCAGAGTGCCTAAGCCTTTTTCAGTTGGCCGGTACAGCTGTTGTACTGCAGCAGTCAGTGATAAGGAACCCGAAGTGAAAACACAATGATGCAGATAAGACAGAACTTCCGATTACCTCTTCCTTCTCCGTACTAGGAATGCCCAAGCTGGATGCATCCCATCTGATGACATACCTTCAATCAAAAGTTTACCATTTGCCAAAGAGAAAGATATAATTGTCTGCCAAGACAAACCAACTTGCATGTAAGTGCCTCAGAAGATTATCTGAGTTCTTTGCACCAATTTTTTATAAATGTTTATAAACTTTCTTTTTAAATGAGACTTTTCAAGTACTGGAGGATGGCCAAAGGGTAAGCAAGATGATTAGTTCATCTAATGTTAGTCACAAGGGAAATAACGTGGACTTAGCTCAGGAGGGTTTGAGAGCACCTTGCATATGTGCTTCTGGAATAGAAGGAGCTTTTTTCTCTTGCAAATGAAGGCACATGATGACTAAAAGAGTAAGCCAAGCTTAAGGCTGACATATCTTCAAATTTGCAGCAAGAATAATAAATCTAAATGGACTAGCTTGTTAGCAATGGCAGATGGAGTCACAATCATTTGGACTCTTTTGGAGAAAATTCTTCAAATGTATACCTTAGTCCAACTTCAAGGGAAACAGGTGGCTGCAAATAGCAGAGGTTTGACAAGACTGGACTCATCCCTTACAAGCTCTGAGGCTGTGCAGCCTCAGAACAGTCATGACTTGTGAGCAGACATGAACTTCCATCTTCCCTAAAGGATGATGTGGGCAGGTGGCGCAGGAGGGTACCACAGCTTGGGAGTTAGCAGGCCAAGGAGTCCAGAAGCTACACTGTCTCTAATTTTTGTGATTCACATGGCAAGTGTGGTGAGCTCTCCAACCGAGCCGGCAGAGTAACAGGTGGATTTCGGCGGCATCTTGCCTGAGTTCTGCTAAGAGGTCACTGAGAAAGATGCTTCTTTGTAAAACATTTCCATTTCAATGAATCAGGACTTTCTGTTGAAACAGAATGTTTTGCTGAAAACCTGTTGTGTTGGAAAACTCCCAGCCATTTCTTTCTCTCCTACTCCCATAGAGAGGAAATGGGTTTTTTCCAGCCTTTGCTTCCTCTTTTGATGTTTCAGCCATCCTGTGCTTCCCCTTATGCCCACTCAGAGTCCATCTCACAAAGCACACATCTGTTAAATGGCCCAAGTATTTTGTGCTGGGAAAAGTATGAGATCTTCAAAAGGTATGAAGAGAAAGAAACAGTACTACTTCATAAAAGAGATACAGTACAGACGTGTGATGGGAGTACATCAGCAACTGAACGGGAAAATTCAGCCTACCTTTCCTGAAGGACATGCATCACTTTGATTCCTGAAATAGCAGTTTGCACTGGAGATCTTTGACACCATTTGATTGCAAGGATTGTAAACCATTTGGGTAGCAGGGAAAACCCCATAACAGCCCAAACCTATCCCCTAATGTTACTCAATTAATTAAACCAGGGTTGATTTTGGCTATAGCTGAATTTGACTTCTGACTGCAGAGAAACGTGAGATCCAATCAATATTTGCCATGATGATACTAGGCAGGGAATTCAGCCCTTTTTAATTTTTACATTTGTGTATCACTCCCAAATGCCAGTCTCTGTGAGTGTATCTATTACTTGTAAGCATTTACTAATCATTTGTGAACAAATGTTAGCATTTGGTTTGGTTCCATCTGTCATTCCTAGTGGCGGTCTGTGCCTGGCCACGTCATTGCACAGAGATGTGCCAGTGACTTTCACCCTTCCTGACAACTCAAACTCTTTGGATACTAGAGATATATTTGTGAAGCATTTTAAAATGAGGTGTCAAGAAGGTCTTATTCCAGTTGAAAGGGCCAACATCCTGCTAAGACAGGACTGTTCTTCCATAAATACAAGAAAATCCTCCTGCCTGTGTCCCCCACACAGTTATTCAGGGGTGTTATTGCAGTGTGCGTATGTTTATCAGAGCCAGCAGCGTGGTGTGCCAGCATGGGGTTGAGTGAGACTGCAAACTCCTCCGGGAACAGCAAGAACTGTAGACCCAGGCAGCATGTACTTGGGCATGAGCAACAGTTTTCAGTTGAACTTTACCTTTGCCCCTTTCACCAAAAAATATGGTAAAGTAGCAGCATGTGATTTAAGATTTTTAAGCAGCTTAGAAGAGATGTAAAAAATCAAGGAAAGTGTCCTTTGAAATACAGGCATTGAATGTGTTTGGCCCTTTGTCAAGGCTCCCAGGCCATCTGTCCAACAAATTAATGAAGTCTGTAAAATGGCAGTTGCATACTTCTGTTTAGTTTTGAAAGTTGTGTATGTTGTATATCCCACAAATCTTGACTGCTAGAATGTCTTTATCCTATTTGCTGACTGCTCCACTGCCCACTACCCCAGTTCATCACTTTGGCAACGAATTACTACAGGGTCTACATGCATTGCCTCATTACATGCAGCACTGCTGCTCCCAGCTAGCATCCATCCATGATAGAAAACTGAAAGCCAATTTAGACATGCCTTTCCCAGCTGTGGTTATATCTTTGACTGCCTTGTGGATCTATGAATGATACTGAAATACTTTTAGTTTCAAACCCTGGGCACCAGATGTATGCTACATTCATTAGAAGTAGGAAAATGTGTTTGCTTCTCCTTCAGTAGATGGTCATTTTACTCTCTTAAAAAAAATAGGAAGAAATTTTTTGTGCCTATTTTCATAATTATCATGAGTTAAAATATTCATCTGAATTAGTTTAGTTCAATAAAGCACTTCAAATAGCACAGGAGAGCATGGACAGTAGATGATGTCTCTGATGTTGCATTAGCTTTTCGTGATATAATCTCAGTAGAAAACTATTTCAGCGTTTTTGACACTGTCAAAAATCAGGCCTTTATAGCTGAATGGAACTGAAAAAATACGAATTCGTTTATATACTTACCTTTCTACATATAATTTTTTCTTTATTTCATCTCTTTGCAGGCTTAAGGGAGCAAATCCTTCCATGTTTCAAGCTGGCACAGCTCCACAAAACAGTTGCGCCAATTATTTCTAGCTGGGGACTGCCACTGGGTGTAAAGCTGCTTGTACTGAAGCTGTTGAAATTACTATCATTATGTTATTTCTTGGCATGGGAAGGAAAAAGATGAGTGAGTGTTTGGGGGGCTTTGTTTAAGTGAAATAGGCCACTTATTCATGCAAACTGCTGAAAGCCACTGGGAACTAAGCACAGCAAGGAGAATGAACTTCTTGGAAAACCAGATTGCATATTTAACTTGGTAAGGAGACAAAGCTATTTCTTAATGAAACCTAAAAAACCTCCAGGTCTGCCAGTTCCTTCAGAAAGGAAAAGCCTTTTTCAATGTGTTAGATTAACACTGCAGTACCTATTGTGCCTTTGCTTTAATGACTATTACAGAAATCTTTCCCACAGCTCGCAGGAGCTACTTGTGTAGTGCCAATGCTCAGAAAAACCATCAAATGGTTTTCCTCCATCTGAAAAAGAATTTTGAAGATTTGTTTCAAGTGGTCCATAACGCTATTCACACTCTGTTCCCGAAGCTGGGAGGGAAACTCTTCTTCAGACACAAAACTAGAGTGGTCTGAAGGAACTTGTTTTCTCTGGCAGCTAGTGGTTTGAAGAACTTAAATTGGATGTAGGTTGGGGTACACAACATTGTCCCCCTCTCACGCAGCAGAACTCCTGCAGCTGCACATACCAAGCCAAGCCGCAGGTCAGTACCTCACAGCCAATATGTGTCACAATCTGGTCTAGATGTTGTATTGCAACCAGTTCAACACAGCACCTCTTCTGAAGATGATTTTTCTTCACACACTTCCAGCAAAGCTCCAGCATAGCCAGGGAACTGCACTGAGGCTCTGACAGCAGGTACTGCCTCAGGCTCCCCGAGACGGGCCCACAGGGAGGGCCAGGACCCACCACTGCACACGCCTGGCACCGCTCGGCCTTTGCCATCAGAGACAGGACCACGCTCACACATTCATTGCACATTCATTCTTCGCGATACGGTGCAGTCCTTTGCAGTGAGGTTTTGACTCCACGATATGGTCTAAGTGGACACAGTGTTATTTGGTCGAAGGTTGGACTTGATCATCTCGAAGGGCTTTTTCAACTTTAGTGATTCGATGATTTCTGTATTTTCTCATTGGAGCGTGACCTGAAGCGGCGAGGAATGTGCCCTGCGGAGACAGGGCGGTGTGAGAGGTGCTACTGACAGCACGGCCTGTGCCAGCGGAGCAACACCCGGCACCACCCGGCGTGACGGAGGCGCGGGCATACCTAGCGGTATCCGCCCCTAGGNCGGGGGCTCCTCGGAGGGAGGAGAAGAGGAGGGCGCGGGGTCTCGGGTGCCGGCGGCACTGAGAGGCTGCCGCGAGTAGAGAGGCGGCCGGGAGCGGGACCATGTCGCTGCAGAGCCCGCCGGCTGCCGCCGAGCTGCCCCCCGGCCCCGCCGAGGGGCATCCGCCGGGCGCGGAGCTGAGCCAAGGCAGCGCCGCGGCCCCGTCAGCCGAGGAGGGCGGCGAGGAGGAGGGAGAAGAGGAAGAAGGGGAGAAGGAGAAGGAAAAGGAAGAGGAAAAAGAAAAGGAAAACGAGAGGGAGAAATTGCCGCCCATCCCGTCGGCGTCCACCGCGGCTGCCGGGGTAGGTCCCGTCAGCGCCCGGGCAGCCGCCCGCGGGCCCGCCTGTGCCACTCCGTGCTCGTTTGCTGTGTTTGCCTCTTTATTTGGGAGGGGAAAGGGAAGGGGGGAAGCATCATCCTCATTTTCTTTCATGTTCCTTTCCGTTGAGAGGCTTTCATTCAAGTTTCTTAAAAATAACAAGTGCATCTGTAAGCAATGACATAATGAAGCTATAAATTCTCCATCCACTTATAGTTAACATTTTACAACGGTCTGCTCTGTCGGGTTTAGTCATGACTGAGGGTTTGCAGCATCGTGAACGTTCATTAAGGGTTCTCGGGGGTGGAGGTTTTCAGCNCGAAGGGCTTTTTCAACTTTAGTGATTCGATGATTTCTGTATTTTCTCATTGGAGCGTGACCTGAAGCGGCGAGGAATGTGCCCTGCGGAGACAGGGCGGTGTGAGAGGTGCTACTGACAGCACGGCCTGTGCCAGCGGAGCAACACCCGGCACCACCCGGCGTGACGGAGGCGCGGGCATACCTAGCGGTATCCGCCCCTAGGGTCCTTCACCCAGCTCTATATTTATATATATTTATGTTTATATTTGTTCATTACCCGTCTATTTCCTCGTCACCACTCTCGGGTCCCGTCAGTGCCCCACACCGGGCCCGGCACCCCTTGCCAGGGCGGCTGCGCGGGGCCAGCCCCAGCCGCAGCCCCGTCCCGGCTCCTGCGCCGCGGAGTTTCCGCCGCCGTGTCCTCCGCTCCCCCCGCGCCGCGCCCCGGTCGCCAGGCGCGTTTCCATGAGCCGCCTATAAACAGCATGGCGGCGGCAGCGGCCCCTGCTGCTGCCCGCAGTCTGTAGGTGGCGCGGCGGCCGAGGGGCTCCCGGGCAGCGGCTCCGGCGGCGCCNGGAAGAAGGGGAGAAGGAGAAGGAAAAGGAAGAGGAAAAAGAAAAGGAAAACGAGAGGGAGAAATTGCCGCCCATCCCGTCGGCGTCCACCGCGGCTGCCGGGGTAGGTCCCGTCAGCGCCCGGGCAGCCGCCCGCGGGCCCGCCTGTGCCACTCCGTGCTCGTTTGCTGTGTTTGCCTCTTTATTTGGGAGGGGAAAGGGAAGGGGGGAAGCATCATCCTCATTTTCTTTCATGTTCCTTTCCGTTGAGAGGCTTTCATTCAAGTTTCTTAAAAATAACAAGTGCATCTGTAAGCAATGACATAATGAAGCTATAAATTCTCCATCCACTTATAGTTAACATTTTACAACGGTCTGCTCTGTCGGGTTTAGTCATGACTGAGGGTTTGCAGCATCGTGAACGTTCATTAAGGGTTCTCGGGGGTGGAGGTTTTCAGCTCTAATATGCTTAATGGCAAGAGAGGTAGCTGGGAAATACTTCTGTATTTTTAGCTTTTTCTTAAAAAATCTTTTCCGGTTTTTACTTTGTGTTGAAGCAAAGATGACAGAACATTTTGATGAAATGATGAATGAGTTAATGCAGGAAAAAAATGGGGAAAGGATATTTGCCAGAATAACTTCATTTCAGAAACCTTTTTTCAGGTTTCTAAGTATACCAGAGTTGTGCTTTTCTTTCTGCTGACCATACAATATTACAAACCATAAAATTTTCCTGGTATGAGTTGGATGTTTTACATAGCTTAACATTAGAACTTGTGGTAAGTTACCTCAGTCCAACAACAGAACAAAAATGTTACTAATCCTGTAGTAACACACCTGGGAGACTTTAGTTTAGCAGTTCTGATAAGCATCTGACTTATTAAAAATTATCATTTAAATTATCATTTATTTAAATTCATAATTTTAATTGAAAAGATTGAGCATATAATATTTATGACTGTCAGGAAATAATTGTGATGTTAAACTAAGTAATTGTATGCAAACTGCGAACTCCTTGGAACAATTCTGCCAATTTTGTGTTTTGCCTAAACGTTCCAATCTTCTGAAAGACTTTCAGCTTTGTAAATCTGTCAGAATGTGCAAGAATATGTTTATTCTTGTGATTTAAATACCACTTTGGTGGGAGAAGTCTGTAATGGATGAGTGCCCAGGAGTTATTTTTACCTTTGAATATCTCAACCTTAGACTTTGAATGGCAAATGTCAGTCCCTTAGAATAAAGATACAAGTGCTGGCGTAAAACGTGTCAGGCTTAGCTCAGCTAATGAAAAATGTGTGCCCCTGCACGGCCATGTAGAATTCCAGCTGCCTTAAAGAATCAGGAGAACTTCTTTGTAGCTGGACATCCATCATGTACCTCTGAACTGTCGCCCACAGGCAGAAGCTGTCTAAGCGGACCTGCTACAGAGGAGTTCAGACCTGGCTGGGTGTGGTTGTTTGTCAACTGCAGGGCGGGGTTTGAATTTACTAAGAGCCTTATATGGGGTTCAGTAGTATGTTACGGGAAGAGAGAGAGAGAGAGAGTTTTGTGGGCAGATGTCACAGACGTTTGGGTGACAATGGGTGATAGTTTGGGTGTCGGCATTCAGATTCTGGAAGGAAACTTGTGGAAAGCTAAATAATTTGCTCCCCAATAAATAGGAACAAATTGAGACTTCTGTAAAGTAAAACCAGTCCAAAGATACACCTTTCAAGCTACAAATGGAAGGGTAAATCCTGCTTCTTGTGCAGGCTGTGGCACTGTCAGTTGCCTTTTGGTGATCTGAATGTCCTCTGTGTGTTATTGCATAGGGAAGAAAATATTTTCATCCTCACTAGTCTTTGCTTGCCAGGAACGTAAGGGCCATGAGTAAGCAATGTTAGGGCTAACACAGGATTTTCAAGAAACTCTTCTAGACGGTCTTTTGTATCTTCCAAGAAAGCAGCCTGTATGTGCTCTCTGCAAACATTTTGACTTGCTTTCACCATTTCATTTAACTTCAATAACAAAAAGTACAGTTTTATAAAGTATAATGCTAGTACCTCTCCAGTGTTATGAAGGGCTTAATGTTTTGGAAAACTTCCACTAAGAAGCCAGCAGAGTTGTGGGTTATTAATATGCTCTTGAAACAGGACTAAAGATTACTTTGATCCACTCACTCCCTCTAAGCATTTTCATTCCTCATGGTGGGTGGGAGGGGGATGTTCAGTTTTCTGATGGCAGTGTGTTTGTAGAGTCTTAGGCTCTAAAAGCTCAGTGACCTCCTACAAAATTTTTAAGTATGACATGGTGCTGTGCACTTGCCCTAGATTACTCCCTCAGGAGCTGTCAGAGTTTCTCATTAATGAGCATGGAGTTTCCCAGTATTCCTCTAGGGCCTTCCAATAAAGCCTTTGTCCATATGTATTGTTGGGACTGTACTTGAAACAGGATGGTGGAGTTAAAGAGAACATGCAATTTTTGTTCTTTATGATCACTGCTGAGGGAGGTGGCATAAAGGAGAAAGTTTTTAAGAAGATGTTCACCTATAGTATTTCAGTGCTATGGCTGGAGTAAAACCTAGAAAGCTAAGTCAGTCAAAAAGGCTGTCACAATAATGTATTTAATAAAAACTCCTTTTCTCAATTATCTGTGCTACCTATTCCCTATTAATCATAATTAGACTAGTCTGTGCTTCAGAGCTTTTCTGCCTAGAGCACGCATTTTGTGACAGAGCAGATTAACCTCAGATCTGGATTGATTTAAAAGTTCTTTTTCAGTTACTAATGTTTGTCCAGGGTCTGTTTTTCTCCAAACACATGCCAGGTGATTTTTAAGAATCATCTTAATGATATTTCAAAGGTTATAGACAAAAAGGAAAGAAATGTTAATCTGAAAATTACGCTGGTAATTACATTTTATTTTGGAATGTTTGTTGCATATAAAGAATTTGGAACTAGAAATTGAAATTTGGTAAAAATACCAATTTTAGAAATAGAAAACTCATATTTTTAGTGCCAGAAGTCCTGCTGATTGTTCAAATTTACAATTTAATGAGTTATAAGCCACAGAAAAATAGCTGTATGTGCCACAGTTATTTGTAATTCCTGGCAGTGTACCAGCTTGTGTACACTGTGGTGTGGTAGGTTTATGGGCTGTGTTATTACTCTTCTGGTGGTATCTCAGGATGTTGTGGTGGAAGTGAAATGCTTTCCTTAGAACTTTGGCTGCATGTCTTACTCCAAATGTATTTCTCTTAAGGGGAAAGGGAAATGTACTGGTTCAAAAATTTTGACAGGATATTACATTAATTATTCTAGAACATGTATTCTCATTTGTGGAATTAAAGCTTTGATTTGCACGGAAATGTTTTCCTGAGAGCACAGATGCCAGATATCAAGAAAATGAGTCTTTAGGTTGCTGTGAGGTTGCAAATCATGATGTGCAGGAAGTGTGTGTATATTTTTTTGAGTTGATGTACCTTTTCCTGATATCAATTGATAATTTGGAGCTGAAATGAAAATTAAAATACTCATCATGAGACTTCTGTCATCTTGGGAAAGCCTCTTAACCCCACCTCTGCTTTGCAAATTCTGTAGTAAATAACTATCTCTAATAGCGCCTGGTGCTGATTAGCCAAGCAGACTAATTGGCACAATCCTTTGGAAGTCTGATGTGTGATTTCACTTCTGTTTGCTGTTAAAACACATTAGTGTTCAACATTTCCTAGCAGAGACTTGTGCAGGCTCCTTGGTGACAGCATGTACAGGTGCTCGAGCAGGGTATCTTTTAGCACTTTGTCAACAAATGTTTGTTGGTCATCTTTTCTTCAGTGGCAGCAGATGCTGACCATTTTGAATCATCAGGGAGTTCTACCCAGTAGTCTTAAATTTAGTATTATTTACTTTACTTAGTATTATTTAATTATTATTACAATTTAAGTAGTATTTAAATTTTTTTAGCAGCTTAGAATTTTTGACCGCACATTTCAAGTCTTGGGAAATTTGTCTAAACTACTTCAGTATAATAGGGCTATTTGGAAAAGGGAATATGTGACACTTTCATCTGTTTAAACTGAGCTGGATGTAGTGAGGAATATGAAAGTAGATAGACATTAGGATACAGAAAGTTAGAATATCATTGACAGCAGTCTAATTGTATTTTGTTTTCCTCACAGTAATCCAAGGATATCTTCATATCGTGCGAATTAATGCTTGAGTTTTTTAATGTAATGGAAAGGAATTTTATGGTACCTCTCCTGAATCAATTTGAAACAAACTTGCAGAATCACTATTTATGTCTTCTTTAGTTATTTCCAGTCTGATTTCAAGATAAAATGTATTTAAGAATTCTGTGTGATACCTCACTAGTAAGATTACTCTAGCAGTAATGTATTAGCCCTTTAGAGCATACTGTCATCTTAATTACAGGGATTGGAGGAAGGAGCCAAAAATCAGTTTTCCGCTTTCAGCAATTTCATCACAACTATCAACCAAAAGAAAGAAGGCATTGGAAACAGAAATTCGACTACACAACTTGTTTTACCCAACATCAAAAATGGTAAGAGAAAAAAAGATCTGTGTTACTTAGTTACCAAGTTTAGAAGGTGCTCCGTTTTCTGCCAGTATTTGTATTGTGGTAGTGCCAGAAAATCTGGAAATCTAGATTTCATTAAATTAGGCTGTGTTGTACATTGTGCAGGCAGTGATATATATGATAGCCCATCATCAAGAGAGGTTGTATCATAGAGACAACTTGGATAAGAAAAAACAAGTAGACCTGGAGGATGAAATAACCATTTGAAGTTGGAAAGAAAGGTACTGATTCGGTTGTCTATCTGCAGATACTCTGTCTAGCGGCAATCAGGCAGTGTCTCTAGGAATTGTCAGAATTCTGGAGAAAATTTTTTTATTGCCATCTGAATGAAGTCGGGAATAAGGCAAGCATAAGGCTTTTAAGGGAGACAGTCGCTGTTTTTCAGTGAAGATGAAGGCCAATGATGGCACAAAATAAAATGCACAGGCAACAATTGGTAAGTTCTGAAGAGCTTTATAGGTGAGAAGGAAGATTGTTGTGCTATGATGAGGTAACAATACTTGAAGAGAAAGAAAGTGAAGCTCTGTATTCAATATGGTAGGCTAGAAGCATGAAGCCTAGATGAGATGATGATGTGGTTAGACGTGGAATTTTTAGGTTTTTGGGCTAGGATATGGAATTTCAGTAATTTGGAACTTTTCATAAAAGTCTGTACAAACACTTGTCAGATTTGTATTGATCTTGTCTCTGAGCAAGTCCCCTTCAGGCTTATTGTGCTGTGGTTCACTAAGTCTTTATAGCACTCAGTGAATTTGAGGCAAAAAAGAGACTGCATTGAGAGCTCTCTGTAGTGTGAGTTTGAAACAAAACTATTGATGAGTATTGTCAGTTTCAAAGTTGTGCAGAAAAAGGTGGCTTATTGCTTGCAGCACTAGATTCTTACTAAAATAATATTGTATTAGTTCTAGCTGTACTGTAAAACTAAAAGTCAGTGCAAGAATTTTTTTTTTTTTAAAGCAGTTATTGTTATGGAGTAAAGAGATGCTTTCTACTTCCAAAACAAGGGCAATCACTGAAACACAAAAGGTTTGAATGATACCTCACACAGGATTTTGTGCTTCATTCAAATCATTTTGTACTACACAAAGGAAACCACAGTGGCTGGAGATGGCCAGTAAAGAGTTCTCACACTGCTGCATAATATACCAGAAATCTGCTTCTCCCTGACCTCCCTCCTTTTTTTTGGTACCTGGCAAGAATGATAAACACCACTCTCTTGAAGTGCCCTCAGTTTTGCTGCAAATAATGCTATCTCAGTTGTGATTACTGCCTCATTAGTACTTAGTTGTTAATTTTCACCACACTAATGCATGGCAATATTTATTGTAGTCAAGGATATATTCTTGAAATAAAGCTCAGTGTATAAAATTGAGCAGATGCTCTGGTAGTTTCAGGGTCAGAGTAACCTGCCTATATAAAACCAGAATATCTTTTAGTAACAATTGAAGGTGAACTCAAAATATTTTGAGGTGGTATGTGTATTCTGTGGAGAAATTAACAATTAAAACAAATTTATCAGTTAAAGATGCTACTTTTGCTAATCTGGCATTCAGGAATAATGCTTGGTTGGTGTTTTGGTGTTTGGGTTTTTTGCAGATTATCTATACATGTGCTGTCTCTGAACATGTATAGATACATATATGTGCATGTACTGGTAATAATTCAGGCTCAAGTTCAAAGAACGTTAATTTCATTGACAACAAAGATGTGGAAAAGCTAATGCTGGTAAATACAGCATGAAAAGTAGGGGGCCTACATAGTGTCTACTTTGTGTGCTATGTAGATGCCACGTATGAGTCTTCTAATGTAACAGTGATCTGGTATGAAATTTATATATTAAATAGATTGTTCTAGTTCTTTTCTAATGTTACAAATACAAGTAAGTTTTGTTTGCTTTATCTACCTTGAAAATTTTCATCTGCCAGCAGCTGTGTTGGTCACCATGAAAATAGCTGCAGTATTCATTTACCCTGAACTTCCCTGGACTACTCATATCTGCTTTGTATCAATGAGATTTTCTTCACCAAAGTTTTTGATCATTCCTTAAGCAGTCATGAACTGCTGAATCTTTTTACTTGATGTAACTTGGCAAGAAGCCAGAAATTATTGGATTTTGTCTTATATTGTGTTAGTGCTGTTTATCAACTTAATACATAAATTTTCCTGGTTTTACTCAATGAAACTCAAGTGACAGATCTTGATTAGTATTCTTTACTGGCAGAAGAGCAAATAAATCTATGTACAAATAAACTTGAATGATGACAAAACATACTAAAGTTGACCATATGCGTTAAAGATATTATTGAAAACCAATTTTAGTATATCTAAATCAAACTGCATGTATTTCAAAGAAAATTGCATTGCTGACAGGGTGCAAGCTACCAGCTTAGCACCTGCAGCCTCAATTTACTGAAGTGAGCAGCAGTGTCTGCCAGCAGATGTCTCTTCTGCAGATGTAGAAAGAATATTTTCCTCATTTCAATGTATTCAGTTGGTTATAACTCAATGTTTAATCCATTTAAAATTGAGAAGACAGAATGAGAGTTAAATCAAAAAGCACGTTATTCTCAGAGTATAAAAATAAGACAAATTCTTAGATTCTTTGAAATCAGTCCATCCTGCTTTCAGAGAATGATGTGCATTAGAACATTTGCATGGATGGATTGTTTGGCACCTTGGCTTGAATTAATTTATTATCTGTGGGCCTGCTTTTTTTTTTTTTTCCAATTTCTACTCTTCCCTTAAAACAGTTTAAATTCCAGCATATCTGTAATTGATGCCATCCTCAGGGGGTTGAGGGCTGTTCTGATCTGTTACGTCATAAATGGTGACTGAGTTAAGTCACAGGGACAGTGTCTCTGTCATGAGCATGAGTGAAAAGAATCTGCTTTTGGATTCATGGGATTTTTTTAGCATCTGTTTCCCTGCTGTGATAAATGGATTGGGCAGCAGGGTAGCAATACTACTTTGATGTTTAGTTAATTAAAAAACCCCAAATCTTTGAAAAGGCTTAGAGGGGTCTTAGACAATTCATAGAGGATTTTCATTAAATATGTTCGACTTTTGAGGACGCTTTTATTTTACATAGTGTCTTTTATCCCAAACGTATGTCACAGTTCCTATAAATGCTTTTAAAAATGAGCAGTATAAATCAGATTACAAGAGTGCTTTGATGATATTTATGAAGACACTGTCAGTAAAATGAGTGTTGGAAATGCAGGGGAAATTTTTTTCATGTTTTGGGTGGGTTTACCTTGGCTGAGTGCCAGACACCCACCAAGCTGCTCTATGGCTTTCCCTCCTCAAGAGGACATGGGGAGAAAATAAGATGAAAAAGCTCATGGGTTGAAAGACTGGGAGTCTACTTTCCAATTATTGTCATAGGCAGAACTTGAGGATATTAATTTATTGACAGTTAAACAAAAACAAAACTCCAAACACCTTCCCCTTCCCTGCTTACCACACCTTTCCTTGTTCCCAGTCTCATCTTCTCTCCAGTTCTGCCAGCAGCCTGATCAGGCATGGGCTCTCCGCTGGCTGCAGGGGAATCTCTGCTCCAGACCCTGGAGCACCTCCTTCTTTTCCACTCATGTGGCTGTCTGTAGGGTAGTTTCTTTCTTATTTTTTTCCTTTCTTTTTTTTTTTAATCCCTCCTCTCCCTCAGCTGCTGTGCAGTTTTCTTTACCCTTTCCTAAATATATTGTCACAGGGGTGCTACCAGTGTCACTGCTGGGCTCAGCTTTGGCCCATGGTGGGTGTGTTTTGGAGCTGTGTCAGACACAGAGGCAGCCCCATCTCTCCTGTCACAGTAGCTGCAGTGTTGCCAAATCTTGCCACGCTAATCTGATCAAATAGTCTCAGATCAAATAGGAAGTAAGGGATAGAACAGAAAGACCTGGGCAAAGCACTACCAGTTGTACTAGAATACACAGCCAAATTGATTGAGAAGAAGAGTTCAAAGATGCTTCTGTTTCACCACTAATTCTCTGTAAGAAAAAAAAAAAATTGCCTTTCCCATTTAGTTTTTTTGAGAGATTCTTTAAGGAAGCTGTAGATGATCCACAGCCTGCTCTAGTTAAAATTATATATCACAGTGTAGAAAAACAGACTGAAGTCTTGTCCTTGTATGATAGTTGGACTTTGGTGTGGTTTGTGTGAGATTTTTCTTAGCTATAAGGAGCACCAGTGTTGCAGTTTATGTATTAAATATTTGCAATCTATATTGTAAATACAATAATGGGCAACACTGCTATTTTTATCAGTTAGCCAAATTTTCCATCACATCTTCATGTGCATGTGGTAAGAGAAGAATACCTTTTTAAAGAATTAGAATCAAACACTGAGTTTTCTTTTTTCCCTAGTAGCTATATATTTGTATTAGATGCATTGTATTTATTCTTCTTTACTTTTGTTTAAGGGAGAGACCTACCACCTCTTTGCCTCGATGTACGGCAAAAGCAGCGCATGTCTATAGACACGTTACCCCAAGAACTGAAAACACCATTTCCTCCTGAACCTTCCCTTCCAATTCGAACCAAAACTGTGAAAGACTTTCAGTAAGTTATACTGGTGTTCCTAGAAGTGTACTTACTTCCTTTCTTTGGAATTCTTTTCATTTTGACCTAATTCATACATTTGATTTTGTTAATCTCAAATGAGGAAACAGTTGCATTAAGACTGACAAGGAGTTAGTCTGGCTATGATGGTGGGATTGATAACTCTGTTACTGTGAAAACTATCAAAATATTTTTTCTAGTTTGAAATGCTGTTCCACACAGAAAATGGTAAAACGTATACTTCAGAATTAGAAATGCAGTGAAGGTTTAGTTTCGGGAAAAAAAAAAAAATGTATGGCTTATTGTAGGCTGGCAAATCCCTTGCAGTCTTAGATGTTTTTGCTATACAGGCAATTATTTCTCTCTTCCACATTTGAAATTTTTTGCTTCCAGTGAGGAAAAGGAATGTTTTTTGATTATTCAGTGTGTATTTGGCAGGAAAGGAAAGAGGTATAAAGGAAAATTTGCAAAGAGGTGATCTGTTGCTGGTATTCAGATGATCTGAAGAGCTGAATTTTTTTCCATATTCAGATTTTTGTATCTATTGACTATTGCCTCTGGATAACCTGTGGCAATGTTTCATCGCTCTTAATTATGAAAAACTTCTTCCTTATATCTAATGTAAATCAACCCTCCTGCAGGTTAAAGCCATTAGCCCTTGTCCTGTCCCTTTGAATCCCCAGCTGTGAGCCCGTACCACCCCTCTATTTCCCCTGTCCCATGATTGCCAACCTCCAGGCAGGGCTTGGTCCTTCTCAGTTGGATCTGGCAGCTGCTCCCTGCGCTGAGCTGGGTTTGGGTTTCCCCATGCTGAGGATTTCTTGCACAGCCTGCAGCAAAGCGAGAGGAAGCAGCTTCCAGGGGAAGGCCTTGCACAAGTCCAGGTAGATGATATCATTCTTCCATCATCCACCTTCCAATGTCCACTGTAACCCTACTGTAGAAGGCCACCAAATTTGTCAGGCACAATTTGCCCTTAGCGAAGGTTGACTGTCACCAGTGACCACCTTGTCATGTGCCTAAGATTAAGTTCTATTTGAAAATTTTTAAAAGAAATAAAATTTTGTAGAACTTCTAGTGAATTTGAGTAGTTTAGGAGCCTTCATACTTAAAATTCCTCTGAGAAATTTTATCATGTCATTGTAGCTGCAGCTTAATTCTGTTCTGTTCTGCTAGTTATTTGTCCTAGCATACTGAACTGTGACACTGTGAATTAACATTTTGAATAAAAGACATTGCTCAGGTGTTTCAAACATAAACTATGCTTTTGTTCTCTTACAATACCATGATCTTTAAATGACAGGGAAGATGTTAGAAAGCTACAGATATTATACTTGTCTGTCTTCTAAGTGTGCTTAGTGAGAAATCTTAAAGTTACAGTGCATTTTAAAGTCTAAGTGGCTGGAAAGATCAAACCATTACCAGTATTTGATTATATTTTCTCTAGGGATGATGTGGAAAAGTCAAAGGCATCGGGAGATTGGAAAGCTGTACATAATTTTTATTCTACAACTTTTGATTCTTTCTTGGAGATAAATGCTGCATTTAAGGTAGAAAATAATTCTTAATACTATTTAGTAATTACAGTGCTTTGTATCTTCAAAATGTTTACAAAAATATCAGTTAAAGACTTGCAGCTGGGTATTCAAGACCACTAAAATCATTTTTTCATGATCTCACCTGCCATTTGTAGACAATCTGTTATTGCATCAATGTATTGATTCCAGTTTAAGCAATTATATTTTGAGTTTGTGGAGCTTTAAAATTGCAGTGTGTAGTTTGTTTTGTGACACTGTGACTGTGTAGGTACTTTCTACACAAATTACAGTTTTAAAACCTCCAAGCTAATGAGGGGGCCCAGGCAAATCTGGAAACAGAAATTCCCTATCCCTAAAAAAAGGTGTGATATGGGCTCTATTACAGGTGTTAATGTGTTATGATGGCATACTTGGTTTTCCTAGGGAACAGTTATATTTGTGTTTCTGAGTTATGCAAAATTATTATTTCCTGCCTATTATAGAGCAAAATTTGCTTATGATATTTCATATGGATGGTAGGGCCTGAGCCTGGACAAATTAACCCATGACTTTTGGTTATTTAACAAATATTGAATGCTTAAAATTTTGCTGCCTTTGTCTGATAATGGATCAACAACAAAGATGAAAGATGAAAATTCAAGGTAATTCATTATTTGAAACACTCTTACATTTTTAAAGTAGAATGACAATATGAATGTGTGTAGGATTACAGTTGTTTTGCTCTATCTTTAACATACTAATTAAAGAATCTTATATTCTTATGTTTTGATAATGAAAATACTTATATCTGAATGTTTTCCTAAGCTTACTGTTGAACTTACATTTTCAAAGATAGCTATAAAATATTCAAAATGCTTCATTTTTATCTAACTTACAGAAAGATACCAATTCTCCATTTAATACCATTGAGGACTCCGGAATCGATGCAAAATTTGTGAATGTTGTCTATGATGCCTTATTAAATACTGTAAGTAGAAGAAAAGAATTCATGTTTTATACCAAAAGTTTTTCCCAGATAGCCACAATTTCTGAAGAATCTCTCAAAACATACTTTAAATGATCCCATGAGAATTGCTACAGAATCATGACAGCTGCTCTAGTAAAAGAGGAGGAAATTTTTCTTACTAGTAAAGCATCGTTTATATTGTGGTAGTTCTTAAAGACCACATACCTTAAAGATATGACATGGCTGTGATGGGACACTGCAAGGGGGGAAATAAAGAAAATGTGAGGATGGGGATAGTAAAAAAGTAGGCCCTATGCCTAGTATACAAAGGACAGGGCTAATTTAGAAGTTATACCTTGAGTTTTTGAGTTGGTTTAAATCTTGAAAGGCACCATTGGCACAACCCCAGACCTCAGCTAGTATATCTGTGAGGAAGATATTTAGGAGCTCAGCATCATAATACAAAAGATTTCTTGGCTGTCTTGAAATACAAGCAAAGCAAACTTGCTTGTTTGTACAAAATCTTGTATTGAATATGTATAATTACTTCAGATATGATTTTTCCTCTCCTTTTTTGATAGCCTCAAGATGTTCAGAAGTCAGTCCTAAAAGGAATAATTAATGGTCTACTACAAGAATGGACAGGGTAATTATAATAAATGTTTGCATCAGTGCTGTGCCAGCACTTAAATCTGCTATATGTTTTGTCTTTATTGTTTTAGACAAAGAAAGAAAATGGTGTGGTGCAACTTATTTGATACACAAGAACTTAAATCCTTTTGGCAAACTTGCTGAAAAACATCTTGAACTTTGTAAGCTGGCATTTAACCTCTGAGAGGCAGATCCATACCCAGCCTAACATTCCTTCACCAAATCTCAGCTGCTTGTTGCCAGGGCATTTCTTTGGACATCTTAATTGCAAGATGAATTAAGGAATTTAACTAGGGTAAAACTTATTCTCATTGTCCACCCCCCAAGAGCAGCTAGGACAATTCCCTGATCCACAGTTTGCTTCACAATACTATTCATGTGTGGCAGCATCATAGAAAGAGCAGTGCAGGATGCAGAAGGGGATAGACCAAAAGCAGGAAGTTTTTTTTGGAGATGACAACATCTTAGCATGAAGTAATAGAAATGAGAATGTATAGTGTAATTCATAAAAAGGTATAGCAAGAGACAGTAGCTTGTTGTGACTCACATGTGACCCAGGTCTTGGCTACTCCTTTCTCCAATTTATACTGCTTTTTGTGCTCTTGCTGCCTGTACTTGTGGTTATGTAAACACGAAGGAGTGCAGAGGCTGAAATGGTAGAAGAATGAAGAAGAATGGTGTGGAGAGTTCTTGCAGGACATACCAAAGAAGGGCAAATAACTCTATGGTGTCACTCAAGATAGACAATAATGTGGAATTCCCTCTTTGGAACACCTCTGACTCTTTGATTCTGTTTTTTGGCCTTCTCTCATGTTTTAAAAACACAGATGATAAATAGCCTGCTGCCTTTAGAGAATTGTCAGAATCTGTAAATGTCCTTTTCAGTTTTTGAGAGCAGTGAAGATTCTTAAATATGGTATCTTGTACATATTGGCAAAGCAAAATGAAATTGTCCATGATTTCAAAACTCTTAATGTCTGTGAATTATGGATACATATGATTCTCTTTATTATTTCATTTGTTCATAGGCCACGAACAAAAGATGATCTTAGAGCATACTGTATACTTCTACAGGTAAGAAAAATACAGTATTTTAATGTAAGTATGTGTCTGCTTGACTTATAATCTATAAACCAGTATACCGTGCAAACAAGATAGTTTGTATAGCTGAGATACTTCACATCCAATTTCCTGTTGTAAAAATGTATTAAAATATGGAAGAAGTGTAATGCATGGTGGGAATGGGAGCTTAATGGAAGACAGCTGGTAGGGAAAGGTTACATAGATTAAAACTATGCACTAATAGACAAGTAATTGTTTCTTTTTATTTTGTGGGTTGATAGAATAAATATTTTACCTACTTATCTGTTCTTATGTCATCCTTATTCCCAGATTTGCTTTATTAGAGTGCTGTAACTCTGGAAGTTTCAGTATATGCACTTTCTGACCTTGCTGTAGCTTTCTCCAGTGTTGCATTTTATCCAGCTGACTTTTTCCAGTCTGTCTGGCTACAAAGTCTGATTTCTGTCTGCGGTCACCTCTTACCTTTGCTGCTGTAGTTGGCTTGCATTTGTAGCAGATTTCCCCTTTATATTTTGCCTATGTAGATAACACCTCTGCACACAAGGAGCAGTTTCTGCTGTTATTTGAGAATATCAAATGGCAATTTAATTTATTGAGACAATAGTTTTCTTCTCTGGGGTGGTATACTAGCTGTGAATTAAAAAGAACATCTCCTGCTGAAACATGGGAATGTGTGAACATATAGAATAGAGGGAAAATTAGTTTGAATTGATACGGGATAGACTGGAGCTATAAGAATTTGTATTACTGTTATGAAAAGCACATCACTTAGAGGAGTGTAGTTTGTGTTACAGTGTAAAGAATAATCCAGAGTATTGAGTACTGCCTTTGGGCTACCTGTGGGCTTTCTTTGGGGAAAAAAAATTCATACTTTTACAGTGTAGCAGTTGTTTATTTTTAATTTGGCTAGGAGTTGTGAGTTGTTTTTTCCCATAGTTTTACCACTGTCACAGCTATTTTGTGAATTACTTTCATGTGTAATTGTACTGGCAACAACAAACATAAGAAAAGAGCCTAATGACTTTTTTCCCTTTATGCAGTTTATTAACCTAACACTTTTTTTAATCTTTTTCAGAATCCTCAATTTAGTAACACTTCTACTTATGTCATCTATGCTCACTTGCTAAGACAGATAGCAGCCTTAACAGAAGCTGACCATCATTTCCTAGTGCACTGGTCTAAAAAGTAAAAAAAAACCAACCAAAAACCCTACATGACAAATTCCATTTCTAGGATTACAATTGTTACTGTATTTCCATTGATGTTGACTGTTTTATAAATTATATGAAAGTTAATTTAATTGACTAAAGAGATTGTTTTTGTTGCTTTCAAATACATGTGGACATAGTCCACTAAGTGATACTGATTTATAGATGCAAAATGTATATAATGTATAAAAATAATTATATTTATGAGAAAAAGCCTTAATCACAAAAAAACTTATCAGAGTTATTTTTGATAACACATGCAAAATAACTGGTGTGTAAATTTTTAGTTACATTTTTATATGGTATTATTAAAACAAACATCTTTATGATCTTTGTGTAAATAAAGTTTTATCTTGCATAACTTGCCAAAGATACTGTAATGCTACTATACTGTACAGAAACCACAAAGGAACTAGAGTCCTTGCTTCCTAGCACAATAGAGGTGGTGAGAGTGTGGTTAGGGCATTAGATTTGTAATTAATTGAAATAACTAGTAGCACGTCACTAAAAAAAAATCATATGGGGGTAACTGCCCAAAGACCAGCCCCTACGCTGATATGCAGATTGCCTTCCATGTACTGACTGTGCAAAAAGTTCAGTTTGAGGTGAAAACAAAGTTTGGCCATATTCACAATTTCCATATCTCCTAGGAAATCTTAATTAAGGATTTTCTTCTCTGCAAGGATGGTAATTCAATTTCCCTCCCCTTCCCTATGTCCAGATTTGCTTAAAATTGTGGTAAAATATTATTTCATTTGAACTGTATTTACAAATAAGGTTTCCACTTTTGGTTAAGGATGCAATAGATATATGTTTTTAGTCTTAAAGCATATATTAGAAATGGAAACCATTAAAATAGGAGAGCTCTTGTTTATCAAAGGCTATTTTAACCTGCCTGCACATATATGTGTATTTTTGTGCTATTATGGAAGTGGTGCAGCACATAATTTAAAATATGCACTCGGCACAAGCATATGAAGCATATACCACTTTTTATGTAAAAGGACCAAGTATCTCAAAATAAATCAGAATTCCTCCGTATTCAGTGTGGAGTGAAATAGATAAGGATTTTTGTTTTGTTTACTAAAAGTCAAGAACAGATAATGATTCTATTGCTTTGAAATCTGTCAATAAACTCTAGTGTAGACAGTGATCACATGAGACTAAGTGCAGCATGTTTATTTTAGGATTTCACAGAAGAGGTTCAAGCAGGTGGTGGACAGGTTACTGCAATTTATTTCTTTACGGCTGTTTCCTGCAAAACCTGAAGAGTTTCCACCTATGGTGAAATGTACCTGGTGGATTCCATCAGCAACAAAAGTCCTGGCTTTATTCAGTAGGTATTTTTCTTGAACTCCATATGCATATATATGTTTATATATGTACATTTCTGTGTGTATATAAGGTTTATTTTAGAGTTGTATCTTATACACACACACATATATTTGGAGAGGATAGTTTTTACTGTCTTCTTCTGGGGGAGACTAACAATGATTGTGGCACAGTACAAACTACAATAAAATGCTAAAAAGTAGTAAGTAACAGAGTCTTGTGTTGATAAGTCTTCCTGCTTGCTTTCCAGTAGAGGATAATTGCTGTGCGTAGTTTTCCTGTGACAACGACTGAAGATCATTCAAACAGAAATCCACACAAGTGACCAATGGTTAAGGTGTCCCTTAGTTTATGAAAGAAACTGTCTTAAACGTGTAGCTGCCAGAATTTCTTCTGTAACTCACCTACTCCCACAGAACTATTTAGCATCTAAAGGAAGTTGGGCAATGTCTGTGCCTCTTGCATCCAAAACTACAGCTTAAAAAAAGTAAATCCCTGCTCAGTTCAACATAGAGCACAGCAAATTTGACGACTGCAAATGTAAACCTTCTCAACTGCTGCCAAACGGTGATTACAGCACTTACTTTCTCCTTTTTAGGAGAAGACAAAACCAACAAATGGAAATTAAAATTGGAATTAAGATGTTTTCACTGTCAACTTAAAAGTTTTACTTAAAAGTATTCTGCACAGTCCTGTCTGTCCAGAGTTAGGCACACAAGCACACATGTATCTAAAACCAAGATGTGTTTACAGTCATCTATGAAAGAGTTGCTAGTTCCTTAATTCTAGAAAAAGAGCTATTTAGTCGATCAAAAGACACTACTTTGTCTCTGACTGATGAAAATTAAATTATGCTGAAGTGTAAATAGAGAACTTATTAGCTGTTTGACATTATATGAATGCCGTTGTATACTGAGATAGCTTAAATGTGAATTGGCTTTCTTCTTTTGGTCAAGTACTTAATTTTTGTGCCAGTCTAGATGGTATACTGGGAAAAATGTAGATTTTCTAGCCATAACTGCTTGAAATTATATGGATTTCTTAAACACTTTCATTTTTTAAACTGCTTTTTTCATCAATTTCAGCAGAACATAACATCCTTTATCCATGAGACCTTAATTTAGTGTATGTCAGTAAGGAAGCTAGAGTCAAACTGATGCTCCCTTATCATAAATGGGCTGATCTAGGGATTTATTGTTTTCTACAGCAATTAATGTGATGTCGTGTGGTGTTACATTGTGGCTCTAATTCTGTAGCTAAGACTGAGCTAAGTTCTGTAGCTAGGTTATTAATTTTTCAGTATTATTTTAGACTTGGCTGAAAGTTTCTGAGATCACTGGTGCTCATGATGCCAAGAAATGAGATGTGCTGAATCCAGGCATTGTTTTAAAAGACTTTTGTGTTTTCTTTTTAGATGCTGCAAATAGTCTGATTAGCCCTCCTATTATTTCATATACGGATTTCTATAATTCTACACTTGATCATATTGATCTTATGGAAGAATATCATAACTGGCAATGCTATGGGAATTCTCACAGGTAAGAGGAATAACTGGATGTTTCTTGTTGAGTAGTACTTCAAAGCACTGTATCTACGCTATGTATATCTGTATTAAATATAGTGGATAGATAGTGTCTATGTATGATATGCATACCATTTATGTGTATATAGATCCACATTAAATACTGTGTTTTATTGGGAAAACGTATTATGGCTACTACTTGGTACTGCATGGATGCAAGATTGACTAGAATAAATCTCATTCTGCCTTGCAAACTAGAGAAAATATGTAAAATATGGATGATAATAAAGTAAGTTTATTAATTACTGGCATAGACTTCTAACTGTGTCTTACTACAGACATATTTTAGCCTCCAATACATTCATAGGCATTTTCCTTGCCTCTAGCAGCAGTTGGGGAAAACTCGGAGACCATAATTTGCTCCACTGAATTAGGTATTTCAGGCTATGCTTCTGTCTGATACCTGATATTCTTCTTGAGAAGGAAAATCCAACTAAACAAAACAAACCACACAAAACCTAAATGACAAGAGATAAGTATTATTAATTTCAGTTTCTAGCAGTACTTGCAAATAACAGTTTGTTCTACTGAATCAAGTATCTCTATATACAAAGTGAAAAAAACAGCTATTTGCAAATTATAGTCAGTGGAGGGATTAGTTACTGAATGATAATTCACGCCTATATTCTTAAAATGAAAATAATATGCTAGATGCTAAAAAGAAAATACTTAATCTTCTTTCTTCTTGTTAGGTTTTCTTTCTGCCAATACCCATTTATTATTTCTATAGCAGCAAAAAAAGTTATTATTCAAAGGGACTCAGAACAGCAAATGATAAGTATTGCACGGGTAAGTCCCTCAATGATAAATGTTTGAGTCTCATCCATTAGTATAAGTATTTGTTAGATTGATATTACACATGACCTGTCGTTACAACTTCTAGTATTTCTGACTACCCTGAAAAAGAACTTAAACCATTTTACTATCAATAGTCTACAAATGTCCATGCTGGGTTCTCTCAGTATTTTTTTCTTCTTGCATACTTAGTTTCAGGATCCTTATAGATAGCAGTGTTGTAGAGAAAGAGTAATTTACTTACTTTTTTCCTCTTTTGAGAAACCAGCATAACATGCTAGCATGTTAAATTAACAAGATGATTAAGGAAGAAAAACTCCATGAAAATTTTGGACTGTTTTGTATTTTATTCTTTGAAGGTGTGTTGTCATGGAAGACTAAGATTCAACTGTATACTTTCAGGTCATGGAAGAGGTACTGCTTCTGGGCAGCCTCTCCTGTTTGGAAAGAGGCATTGTCTGCCTCCCTCAGTGGTAGTTTTCTGCAGGTGATACTTTTTTCCTCAGTGCTCTGTGTGGCAGCACAACCACCTATCCATTCCTGTCTTGCTGGATGTGCCTTGTGAATAGCTTGTAATGCTTGATATGCCTTGTAATTACAGCACAGGCCACTTTCCAGAATCTAATGGGTATATTTTTAACAATTTGGGAAGTCAAAAAAATTGTTGCGCAATTGCCACCTTCTTGTTAAACCTCCCAATAAGTTAGTTCAAACATAGTGTAAATGGTATCTGCAGCAGGAAAGAAATTGCTCTCCATCTCGTTGAAGATACTGAAGCAGTTATGATGTTAGGGAAATGTCTTTAATGCATGATACTGAGAGCTTTTTACATGTAACAAGTGAGACACCTTTTCTTTAAATGAAGATACTGCATGTGTGATGTTTCTTTTTCCTTCAAATAGCAAAGCCTTGTGGATAAAGTCTCTCGCAGACAGAAGCCTGACATGAATATGTTATTCCTAAATGTGAAAGTGAGGAGGACACACCTTGTTAGTGATTCACTTGATGAGGTAACAAAAAAATATAATTAAACTGTGTGTTTAATTATAATTAAACTCTGTGCTGCAGAGTAGCTATTGAACTTAGATTTCAATTTGAAAAGTCATATTTAAATCTTTTGCACTAGGAGATTGGGAATACAACTACATAATACTAAATAAAAAGTTCATTACTGTCAAAATTGCAGTGCTGCAGAACAGATTGGGTTAGACACTTTGAAATTCATTTCCTGTGCTCGTACTGCTCCATAGTTAAGCCCATAATAAACATACATGCTTGCACATGGTCTGTATTTGTGTTAGTAATTTTTGTGTTAAAAATACAGTGCACAATTATCAGTTTGTGTAGGACTTGAGTCCATGATAGCAGCATGAATAGTATGTGAGTAATCTCTAATGAGGTTGTTCTGTTCTAATTCTTGGAATTTTTTGTTCTTTTCCTTCTCTATCCTATAAGAATAATTTTGGGCTTTCTTTTCTTAAATTCTTAACTTGATTTTAACTAATTCCTCACATTCTTGAATGTAATTTTTCCTTTTTTAGAAATGAAACAGATGTGTCCATTAAAGTAGGCAATTCTTCAGTATCCACTGAACCTTGCTAATTAACATTATTTAATGAAATGTAGTTACCTCTCTTTTTCAACATTGAGAACTGCCTGATGATACTGAAAAATAAGTCCAGGTAGTGAAAACAACATCAAATAAATTCTGATTACTCATGTCAAAAAATATAAGATTAAGCTTTGTTTTCCTATATTAAAACCTGTCTATTTTGGTCTTTTCTCCTATGAAGAAATATGATTGGTAATATTGCTCTCTCAGGCATTGTAGGTTTTTTACCACACTAAAATAACCAAGAGCAACTTCAAAAGTTTTTACAGTCAATATATTCTCCTATTTATTTCTGATATTTTCTTCTACCCTTCTCAGAGATGACTAAAAACTTATTATATATTCATATTCTCAAAATTATGGGGAATGGCAGGTGGAGAGGGAAGATGTCTTACTTGTATTTCAAATCTTAAAAAATAATTTGCAAAGGAAAATCAATTTCAGGTAATAAATAGCTTGTTTCAAATAACACCAATACCTATAGTTATAAAATTTGTGTAATAGGAATTTACTTGAGCTGCTAACAACACGGAGATTATTTTAGCACATGTGTACTCTTGACTGGTTTAAATACTTGCTCTGGAGCTGGACAGTAATTAATGATTTAAAGAAAACTTGTATAGGGACTCAGTCTGAATGGTCACTGTTGATTGTAAAAGGCTGTAATCTAATTCCTTCCAGTTTTTTGTGTACCTGGATGAAATGCTGTCTCTTAGGACAAAGCAATCAAAAGAGCTTGTTACCATTGTCTAAAAAACAGTTTTAAAAAGCAGCTGATACTTGCTGGCAGGCATCTTATACAGAACCAAATGGTGTCCAGGTATTGAAAGTGTTATCTTGCTTCCTTATTTCTAATTATTTCCAAATTATATCTAATTACTTTTTTTAATTTGTCATTTCTTCCTGGTAGCACATCTTCTGTAAAAGGTAAAATATTATATAGGTCTGAAATATTCCAGACAGACTCAATTCATTGTATCTGAGTGCTTATTAAGTCTATTTGTACACTACCTAACTTCTTTTCAAGCCCAGAGAGTGACACCATGTGCAAAGTAGTTGGTGTCAAGTAGTCATAATTGTCTTGCTTCTGCAGTTCAGTCATTGTTTTAATATAGTTTCGATCTATTAGTAGAAAATTATGCAAATTAATAGTTTAAGCAAAGCAAGAGCAGTAGAATAGAGGCTGAGGTGTGTTGTCTATAGCTAGAGGTAGTGACAATAGGTTAAATTTCCTTTTTCTTCTTCCCTACCTATTTCACAATAGCTAGCAAGGAAGAAGGCAGATCTGAAGAAGAAGTTAAAAGTCACATTTGTAGGGGAAGCTGGTCTTGATATGGGTGGCTTGACAAAAGAATGGTTTCTTCTTCTGATTCGACAGATTTTTCACCCAGATTATGGTGAGTCCTCATGAATGTTCTTAAGTACAATGTGAGAATTTGTTCAGGCTCTGTGTAAGCACTGCTCAGCAATAATGGAAAAGTCTTTGCATTATAAACACTGTTTTCAACACAAATCCAAAACATAGCCTTGTACTAGCTATTAGCTATGAAGGAAATTAACTCTATCTCAGCCTAAACCAGCGCAATGGTTTAGCAAATATTCAAGTGGAGATAAGGCCAAATGTATTGGTTTATCATGTACCATCCTTCACTATTTCTTCACATGCTGAATTTTCTATTTCTGCCCTCAATTGTCTTCATATTGCTGGTTTAGGGAGTTTTCCTGGTTTTTGTAAGCTGCGGTTGGATGCTGTTACTTTGCTCAGTTCTGGCAAACTGCTGACCTTGGTCTCCCATGTATCAGTTGGGTTTTTTTGGTGCTAATAGTTGCACTGAGAGTGCCTGCACATTCTAGTACTGTTTCTGTGACTAGGATAGGCAGAGGTTAGTTTTTATTTGAATCTTTGTCATCATATGTTCTGTTTGTGGTATCTGTGTGGCCAGTATTCTTAAAGGGGTGTGAGATAATCTCAGGAAAGAAAGGTCCTTCAGTCAGGAGCAGAGACAATATAGGCAGGCATGAGCCTGAATGGAAAAGCCTGCCTCTGCTGTTACCAGGACCTGTGAGCCTGTAATTGCATGCCCAAGGGAAAAAAAAAATAAGACTTTTTGATTAAATAGGAGATTGTAAGACATGAATGAGCAGTGATAAACGAGCAGTTCCATCCACTTCTTTTACAGTGGTATAGATGGATCTGGGTGAGTGTTATTCACCACTCTAATGAGCTTTCCTCTGGGCATGTGTACATTACTGATGACTTAGTGGGTTAAAGTGTTGTCAGGATGGCTTTAAATTGATTTCCAGGGACTTCAGCATAGTCATTGGTAGAATTCAAGAGCCTGCCTGACTTTACCTGAAAGTGTTCATGTCCCTTAAAATCATGGTCCTTTGTTGTTTATAGGACTACTTCTAAAGGTACAGAATTTTAAGTCATAAATATGTCATCATATCTGTTGAGATTGTTATTTACCTGTAGCCCTTTTTCTAGTAAAAAGGGGTCTGTGTAGAGACATGACTGGTGATAGCAACCTTAATAGGAAACAGTTTATCCTGCAGAAAGTGTTCTGTAAGTTTGACAATTCTGTTAGTGAAAATGCTGTCAGCAGAGCTTGGTAATTGATGAGTTTGGAAACATTCAGAGTAATTTATTTTTTCACTATCTCTGGCAGGCTTCCTTACTTTAAAGTGTAAATTCTTTCATTGTTACGACTATCAGCCAAGTGTGGGAGGAGTTCAGAAATATTCTTGTCCCTGGGAAAGGGACTGTATCCTCTACTGTCTTTAATGTTTAAGTTGCTAATAACATGTCAGAAGCTTGGAAGGGAAAATATCACTGTTATTACCCTTTCCAGGTTAACTGATTCTTCAGATTTAACTGTGGAATTTAAAAATTCTTAATTAACTCAGCTGTCTGCCTGCCTGTGTGTTTTGCAATGCTTTCTTTGTCTTGGTGTGGACAATTAATAAATGGGATTCAAAACCTATTTTGTTCCAGCATCCCTATGATCTTTTAGTATGTGAACCTTGCTCTGCCTTACATGCAGCTGTTCTGTTGCTTCTGGTAGTGGCAGTGTCTAAACCTTTTGTGATGAGCACCTTTTTGAGCTGGAGTTCAAAAGATAAATTGTTCAGGAGAGTGGGGGAAAAAACATGAAGGTAGGTTTTTACCTGGAGTTTACCATAAGAACTAGATGTTCTTGAGACAAGTTGGATTTTCATTCTTTTTTTTTTAATCAAAAGGATTTTGATTTTTTTTTCATTTAAATATTGTTTTTCACCAGCTTTATCTTTAAAGAGAGATGCAGTGAGCTATTGCATACAGGATGTGCTTAGAACTATTCAGTGCTTTGGTTTGTACAGACCACGGCAACAATAACAAACTTGGCCCATTCAATCCCAACAAATTGAAACAGTCCATCACATTTTATCCAGTTTACTTCTGCATTAGAGCACGCTTATGTGGACTGTGTCTTGCTTCTCTGAGCAGTACTTCCTAGGCATTTCAGAGCTGTTATGTGCTTTCATTATGTAGGTTTTTATTTTCTGTCACTCTTTAAAACAGAATGTTCTGTATCTGATGCAAATAGCAGTCAAACTCATCTATACTCATGATTTCAGTAGGATCTAGCTTCTCATTTAGATCCATGAGTGGCTTTTTTAGGGTACATATGGTTTGGGGCTTTTTTAATTTTTCTGGTATAATTTTTTGACAGAAAATATGAAACATACCCCTTTGCTGGTAGTGTGTGTGTGTATAACATAAACCATTTAGAGCTTTCTATTCTAAGAAGGTAAAGCTTATGGTATTTGTATCATGGGATTCATGCCAGCATTTTTAGGGATTGTCATCTGTTATTGACCTAGAAAGAAAGGAGGAAATAAGTGGGTTTACATTGCAGTAAGAAAATTTTTGGTTAGGTAGTTAATGCCTATGGCAGTACAGATACTGGAGCGCAATGAAGAAATGCATTGCACAAAGGCAGTGCAGAATATCCACAACTGGAGGCCCTGAAGAACGTGTTGCACCAGCATCCAGCAGGGCTGGTGGGCTTGAGCCTGCTTCAGGCTTGGCACTGCCCTTGGTGCTGCCTCCCAAGCGCCTTCCTGCAGGCTCCTGCCGTGGTGGGAGCCGGATCCTGGGAACAAACATGGGGCTGTGGGCACCCCAAGGAGCACTTCTAAGGGTGCGTGGGTGAGAAAGATGAGGCTTTGTACAACTTCTTACAAAGCTCAGGCTTTTTAAGGGCCACATTGCCGTTCTGCAGGCATGTTCACCTACCACAAGGACTCGCACTGCCATTGGTTCAGCAGCTTTAAATGTGATAACTACTCGGAATTCCGACTGGTTGGAGCCGTATCCTTTCATGTCCACTAGAATGTTCCGAACAACAGCCATTCCATGAGCTGGTGTGGGGATGAAATAAAGCACTGGCTAAAGCTCCTTCAAAGGTTGTATATACACCTGTGTTCCGTTTGAAATGTATTTTTTTGAATATCGTTCAAGCAAGTGAACTAAAAATAGGAAGAAAATGGTGGTGTGTGGGTATGTGGTACATTTTAGTCAGAAAATGCTAAATTAATGTTAAACATGCAACTTCTTTGTGTATAAGTTGTAATTTTTTATGTACTTAAGCCTCTGAGTTTCTTTCAGTAAATATCAGTGTGTCTGTGCGCATTAATGCTTCATTTAAGTCCCCATTGAGTAGTATGTGGCTTTTTGCCTATTTTATTACAAAATGGAAGCCACATGCTATTTTGAGCACAAGTTTATTTTCTAGGTTATCTATTGTGGTCATATATGAAAACCTCAGACAAACAATTTATGATAGTGTATGCTTATAACTCCACAGAGATGAGATAATAGTGTCCCCATTTACTGAGTGCAGTTGGATCAGATGATGGTTGTAGGTCTCTTCTAACAGAACTATTCTATTCTTAAGAGAAGTTGAATTGGGATAGTTTCAAATTTGTTTCATGGGATGCACTTAAATGTGCTAATGGGTGAGCTATAGGATCGGTGCAGGTTTGTCTTAATGCTTTTAGATTTACTTAAAAGAAATACTGCTTTTTTGAGCTCTCACTGAAAAATACATATTTATCTTTCTCTGTTTTCATAACAATACTTTGGAAAAAATTATTGTAAAAATGCTTGTATAGAATATTATGAAGAAGATTCTCAAGCATTCTGCCAATGTGCATCATTTGACCGTGTTAACCACTGCTTCATTGTAATGCAAAACTGCATTTAAAATTGTCAGTCCAGAAAAAGAAAATAATTTCCATTCCTTCTGTTTGTTGAGCATGAATCTTAAAATATTTTTTCCAAGCTACAAAACTACTAACTGTAATAAGGATGTGTCAGATTTGCCCTTAACAGTTGACATGTATAGCTTATGGGACTTGCTGTATATAACAGCATCACCTTGGATATTCGTTTCCCACTTTGCTGTTACAAGAAATTATTGAGTCCTCCCATTGTTCCCTGTGATCATAACACACTTGTGGGCATCTGTGGTGTCACATTAGATGACCTGTGTCAGATTATGCCTGTAAGTATTACATTTTTTAAGAGGCAAAATTACTGATCTAAAACCTGATTTATTTATATTTAATGCTTGAGTTATGAACTGTTTGAAAACAGCTTTTTTTTTTTCAGCATAGGCTGATAAAGTCTCCTTCTGATGAAAACAGAAAATCTGTGTTTTCTAGCATAGCATGCATTTTAAATATACAGCTTTTTCCAAGACATTTTCTGTATAAAACAATGCTTCTGGCACATCCTTGCAAAGTGCATTACTTAGTTTTGTAGATCTACTAAAGAGTTTTTACTCATATTGTAGGAATTGGCGCATGGACTAAGTGAACTTCTATCCTATGAAGGCAATGTTGAAGAGGATTTTTACTCCACCTTTCAGGTCACTAAATGCACCACTATAAATGCTTCTCAACCTCATTCAGTGATTTTTTTTCCCAATGTTAGAATGGCAGTGGAGTGGCTCATTGCTGTGTGATTGCTGGTGGTTGGGAATATAACTGCACAGAGATCAGAGCTTGCTCCAGGGGCAGCACTGCCCGGGGTCTCTGGCTGTACTGTGGTTGGCTCCGTGATAAGACTCTGAGCTGTTGCTCTCTGACAGTGTAAGTGGATCCCAGTGCTCACTGCCGGGATTGCTTGGTCAGCTGCTGGTGCACTTCCAGCTCTTTGCTCTCCTTGACACTACCACCTTGCAAGCAGTGACCTGGCTCGTGAAATTCATCTGGCTGCAAGATAATCCTTTTTCTGTCTAGCACAGAAGATAGTCAAAGCTTACTTGGTTATTTTATGCATTTTGTCCCAGAAATCCCACTTCAGCAATAGCCTGTTCAAGCTTTTACAGTTTTGCCTGACCTCTGTGTTGTAACTGCTATTTCAGTCAAGAAAGTCTTTTTCAGTTACTCATTGTTTCAGAACACACATACTAGTTAATGAAATTTCATATTGGTGGTACTTAGTTCCTAGGTGAACTACAGTGGAACAAATACCTTCTTAATTGTATTTGCTGTTCCTATGCTGTTCTTTTGTATGAAAAACTCTATGGCTCCAGAGCCTGCAGGTCAGTTGACGTGCCACTATTTAACAGGGTCGATTTTTCTTCTTTGAATACTAATTTTCTGAGTAATTTGTTGAAAATTGTAATATTTAACTTGTAAAAACCTCATAACTCTCAGTATTGCAGCATGTGCTGAAGAGAGAGAGGAAATACATGATATAATGCAAGCTTTGTCATTTGTAAGTATATTAATTTGTTTTCCAGTGCTCACCTTGACTCTTTTTCTGTAGGTTTTTCAGGAAGAATTTGGTGTTATAAAATCTTACAACCTAAAGCCAAATGGAGATAAAATCCCAGTCACAAATCGGAATAGGAAAGGTACTTCAGTGTATATTAATTGCACATACTTTGCAGATTTAAGTTTGTCCTTTTTCTCCTTTCTATAAGCCTAGGTTTTCATTAACAAAGTGTGAAAACGAAATGGCTGTAGTTCTTTCTGGTATGCCTATCAGTTTAATGGTATCTAAAATTAAATGCATTCATTTTTCATAATTCACTACAATTTTAGAAAGCAGAACAGGTGATTGATTAAAATTATTATAATGTAACAAAATAATTTTTCTTTTTTAGAATATGTGCAGCTCTATGTTGATTTTCTTCTCAATAGATCGATCTACAAACAATTTGCAGCTTTCTATTATGGATTTCATAGCGTCTGTGCTTCATATGCATTACTGGTAAGAATAAAGTGAAACAGAACTCTTCACTTCTATTTCAAGTATTTGACAATGACTTATCTAAATTAAACAAATTTCACTGGATGATTTTAAGACTTGGAAAGAACCTTGATTGATCAACAGACGTGATTAATCCAACATAAGCAGAAGAAATTATTTAAGTAATCAACTATCCTCTGTAGTGTTTCATTGAAAAGAGATTAAGTTCCAGAAGAGAGGTTTATCACTGTATATTCACAGACACTTCACAGGCTCTCCTGTGAATGTTTACAAGGTTTTCCTGTATTCCCTACATTTAGGAACTGCAGAACAGCTGTCTCTGAGGGCTCCTGAGTGACTCCTCTGAAAACATTCCTTTTTGCAGGAAGAACACTCAGTGAGGTTGAGATTAAACATTATTCTATTTTCAGTCCTGTCTGGCTGTTGAAATGACTCTTGTAATTTCCAGCATCCCTTCTGCACTGAGAAAGAAGCAGCAGTTTCAATTTGCCTGGGATTTTCTGAATTCCAGTGAAACTGGTGAACTGTGACACCTTCCAGCAAAGTGAGATGTGCCCAGCTGCAGGGAAGGTTCTGGAAGGACAATGTGAACCCATTGAAATGCAATGGCATACTTCCATGCAACTTGATGAAGTGGTAGTAAATGAATGAGTAGGTTCTGCAGGTGTAAGTTCAGTGGGTATTAAACATAGTTTATTGTTCTAAGTGTTTGCTTTGCACAGCAGTGTGTACAACTAAGACTCAAGTCCTGTCAGCCTCTGCTGCTCAGCTACCCACGCTAGGACTTGTCAGTGGAAATGAAGTGGAAGTTGAAATCAAAATTGACATCAAGACCCTCCCTCAGAATTCCATATGTACAGACTTAATTTCCTTCCTGATCCACTTGTATTCTGATCAGATGACAGGCAAGTGAGTGTAATAAATGTAAGAATGATGAAAAAGCGAAGAACAAAATATGCTGAAATATTGTGTTATCCTGTAATTAACTTTCTACTCCATACAGCAGTAAGAGATTCTTCAAAGTGCTGAGGGATTAATTTTTCTATAATCAGTATGTATCCAAGTTAGAGACTTACATTGAATGATATTCTGTTAATTTTTCTATAATGACAAAATAAAAATTTAATCTTAATCTAGTAGCATAATTTCTCATCTCTTTTAAAAAATTAAACATTTTTTTCCTTGATTTATGGCAGCTGCTTCGTCCAGAGGAGGTTGAAATTCTTGTCTGTGGCAGTCCTGAACTGGATATGTCTGCTTTACAGCGAAGTACCCAGTATGAGGGCTACCAAAAAACTGATCTTACTATACGGTAGGCCTGGGTTTTTATTCTAATCACAGAGTTTAAAACATCATGGAATGTTAGACTTCCAGCAGTCATCTCTTCAAGGATAATCTGAGAACGACTGAAGTTTTAGAAACCTATTTCCAAATAAGACAATAACACTACTGAAATATCATAAGTAGGAAGAGTTAGATCCTTAATGGTATGTGTTTACTGAATATCCTTAGAAGATTATGACCACATTGAAGTGGAGTAGTTTGAAAAGAAAAGCTCCAAGTCCTGCATATGATATCTCAAATCTTCTAAAATCTTAATCTTCTAAAAATGCTTTTTTTACCCAATTCTCTTTGATACTAAGGACATTTATATTAGTGAGTAGAAGGCATTTATATTTTTATAAATAAGTGGATTGGGGCATCATTTGGCAAGACACCATTCCAAAATTAATAAAGCATTGTACTTGTCAATTCCTTGGGAATTTAATCTGGTATATTGGGGTAGTACTGATGTACCTGATATATTATATTAATTAAATCCTCAGTAAGTGATATTCATCATGTAGTACTTGTTTGTTATCATCTTCATACTATTTTTTTACTATATTGCATATATCAATATTTTCTTCTCCCTCTGCCCTGAGCATAGGTACTTCTGGGATGTAGTGCTTGGATTTTCTCTTGAGCTTCAAAAGAAGCTGCTACATTTTGCTACAGGAAGTGATAGAGTACCTGTGGGAGGAATGGCTGATCTGAATTTCAAGATTTCAAAGAGTGAAACATCCACTAATTGGTAGGTAATGTTTTGGATTTTTAATTTTTTTTTCATTAACCTCTTTCCCTAGAGCCCTTATTGCTCTTGAATGTCGTTTCAAAGGAGAGCAAACGAATGTTTTTGAAGGAAAAGCCTGCATGGACTCCTTTAGTTTGCCTTCAAATGTACCCATTTATTGATTGCATAGATTTAAGAATTGTTTTTCCAGTCAATGTTTACATTTGAGGACAGTAATTATTTATAGGGATTATTTACATGTTTTCAATTCAAATAAATTATTTATTTAATCATTCCTAACATGGCAGCTGACCTAATGAAAATATACGTTGAACTACCATGAATTTTTCTGGATTTGTTGAGTTTGATGGCATTATTTATAGCAACCCCTGCAGTTTCAGAAAATGCTTGCATTCTCCCTTGATGGTCTAAATAAGAATTTCAACGTGTGGCTGTGAAGATGCAGCATTCCTTTAGGGCCTCTGGTGAGTGGCTGATATACAAGGTGCTCAGAAGATACAGGAACAAAGCAGTCTTGCAATTTCATTGTGATGATTAAATTGTTCATGCCAAGTTCATATGCTTCTGGTAGTGTTTTATTTTGTATTGAATTTACTTGAGACATACTTTCCAGTTAGTATTTTTCTTCTTAAGACTGGAGAAAGTCAGTTTAAGCAATTTGAAAGCTGTGTAGAAAAACTTGCTGCTCTGAAGCTCACTGTGAAGCAGTAATTACTGGCTTTACCTAGATTCAAAGATTCTCAAAGATTTAGAGTAATCAAAATACTTAAATAGAACTATATTTTTCAAAGTCTGAATTTTGCTGGGTTTTCTGTGAAGAGCTGATCTAAATGCATAAACATAGTAAATTTTGAGGTTGTTTATATTGAATTTATCTCATTACTGCGGTATTTGTAATGCTTTTCTCAATGAGCTAATGACTGGTTCTAGTAACATTAAAGGAACATGAAGATCATATTAAAAATGAAGAAAAGTCAGTCAACATTGAAACACTCTTTATGTTCCTTCTGTATATTGTTCTTTTTCTTAAAAATGAGAAAATGTGTTTTGAAATAGTGTGCGTTTTAAACTGCTGTAGGTCTAGGTTTTGCAAGATAATTGTTGCTGTCAGACTGCCTGCACAGGGATGAATGTAGACGCCATCATCATATTGCTCACACAATAGGATCAAAGAATATAATAGCAATAAGAATTGTCAAATTAATAAAAGCTTCTCAAGTTTCCAAATTCTGAAGCCATTACTCCAGTCCAATTAACAGATCTTTGCTGATCATTTAAAGGGTAGGGAGGGGAAAGTAACTTGGGTTTCCAGACCAGGGGGTTCCACCCCTTTTGAGAATGTTTGCCAATGATCAAAGGCCAAGTTAGTGTCATTCAAAAGACCGAGGGATTAAATGAAGAGACCTAGAGGGCTTTTGAGTCACATAATTAAATACGTGTGTCCAGATTTAATACATTTTTCAGTGTGTTTTCCAAATGTCAGGTTGAGCTTCACCTCACTGTCTTTCTCCTGTCTCCCCCCACCCCAGGATATCAGCTGTAGGACAAGTCTAGATCCTTGACTATATCCATGTGTGTCCTCCAAGTCACTTGAGAATTTGAAGGGCAAGGAGTTCCTGTAGCTTTTTGTCACCTGTGGCTCATCAAATTAAACTATTCTAGGGAGGAATAAAGTTTCCAATGTTTTAGTTAGGCATTCCTTAGCCCTACCTGCAATACGTATATTCAAGCTCTCTCTCAGGAGAAACATGAAGCTGAAAGTGTTGGTATAGCTGAGACCATAATTTGTGAACTGTTGTTTTTCTGGCATTTCAATCAGTTCTTCAGAGCTCCCCACTTTAGGTCTGTAAAGATGTGTGTTACCAGACTGTGTTCTGTATCCTCACAGATACATAACTATGGTTCTTCTAGGTGTGTCTGTACCTATTACAGGACTCAACTTCCTTTTCCATGTTGTGGATCCTGACTATACCCAGATTTTGTGTTTAGAGAAGTCATGTGGTACCTGGAGTTTCCAAAATCTGGAAGGAAATGTTTCCAACCTGGAAAAAAAAAAATTAAGATGGGGGAGGGAGTTGCAAGCAAACAAGTTCACCTTAGGTACTTATGACCAGCAGTGGTGTTACTTGCATTCAACAGAACTTGAACCATCATTAGGATAAATGTTCCTTTTACAAGATTTCTTATTTTAAAAATGTTTAACTGAAAATGTGTAGGCAATTGGCAGTGTTCTGGTTCTACTGCATTATTATTAAATGTGTTTTGTTGGGTATTTTTAAAATTGTTTTAGGTTACCTGTGGCCCATACCTGCTTCAACCAGCTTTGTCTCCCTCCTTACAAGAACAAGAAGGAACTGAAGCAAAAGCTGATCATTGGAATTTCTAATGCAGAGGGGTTTGGTCTAGAATAAGATTAAACACTCCAAGAACAGCATTTTTATGTAGCATTCACACTCTTCTGATTGTGCCTTTAAGCTTTTCTTTCTTATGTCTCTTGATACTGTGCCAGTTTTATCTCATTTAATTTTTTTTAATTAAATATGAAGTGTATGTTTTTTCCTGAATGGCAATACATTTACTGCTTGCTTTGTTACAGAAAGTAGCTTTCTTGTACAAAAAGCTCATCTGTTTGATAAATGAAACGCAACTAAGACAATTCCCAAGTTTTAGGGTTTTTTTAATAGCACTTTATCATTAATCATAATTCCTTTACATCAAGGTATCCCACTGGGAGATAATATACAGAATATTTCTCCATTAGTTAATCCCAGTGGTAGATTGTTTTCAATTAGCATTAATAATAGAAAAAAGAAAGCATCAGCATGTAGCCATTTTTTTCACAAAGGCAAATAGGAATTTTAGTCTTTCTAAAATGTATGTAGTTTTATTATTCTGGTTTTCCTTCTCAGTGAAACCAGCTGTCTAAGAAGTATGTAAATAACTGCCTGTGAAGAAATAGGGTTTTGATAGTGCCATTTACTGCTAAAAAATTATTTTTTATGAATAAGAGGTTTTAGATGTTGTATATTCAGCTTTTACACTTGGCTGTACAAGAGTGTTAAAAGGTATTTTTTCTGCTTGAGGGGATTCAAGTTCAAGCTACAGGTATTAAGGAACTTGTGTATTCATTCTTAACAGCAAACTAGCCAGATCTACTGTAGCATTATAGTAAACAAAACTAGATATTTAAAATAAATTCCACATCTGGTGAAATGCTTTAGGAAGAGAATTATATCCACAACACATGGAAAACTGATATAGTGTATCATTTTTTGCAGCAACTTTGTTAAAAGTTTAAAATAAGCTGTGACAAAAGTGAATACAGTAACACTGCAGAAAAATGTTTCAACTTTCATTGCCTTGGAACCATCATTTAAAAACGATGTTTTGTGTTTTTCACTGCGCAAACTGAGTGGAAAGAATTATTGGTGTGTCTGCCCTGAGTTAGTAAATTAGCAGCTGGGGAAGAAATGGTTCTAAAATACTGAAATAATTGTTAAGTCTGGGTTTTATTCATTAAATGGAAAGAATTTGTGAGCATCCAGTATAGTATTTTAAAATATGAATGAATAGCTACTGTGTGTTCTGTAGATTTTTCTTTCAGCTGAATAAGGCCCAGATGATTTGAGACACTTTGGCATCTAATTTGTCAGCTTTCCCCATTGACATCTGCTGGGGCATGAATGCATAAATATCTTGTAATGTCTGTTCTCAAATACTATATTAGTCTTCTTTTCTCTCTGTGTATTATTTACATACAATCAACAGATTTACAAATGAACAAATTAATCTGCCTAATTCATGCTTTCAAAGCTGTTGTGGATATTCCTCAATAGCTAAGCGTAAATTTTATTTTTTTCTTTCTCCTAGAAAAGTTACTGGTAATTTTACTGTTTTATTAAGGCAGAGATAAATGTTAGGATGTTTCAGAATATTTAGGATATTTTAGAATATTTGGCACTTTATTCATTGTTGCTGTCCTTGAAACCAGTAATAAAATTTCCATTGACTTTAGCCTGGAACTATACTAGGTTAGTTAAAAGCAGCGCTGGAAAATTCTGCATTTTTACATTGTATCTCCCAAATGGAGATATTTTAAAATAAATTTTAACTTGCAGGATTTCAGATGTTAAGAAATAAATTAAGCTTTCACTGTTGCACTGGATGAACTAGATAGCTGCAAGCAATGTTCAATTTCTAACCGCTGAATATGGACATAAGTAAGAGACCTGGAAACAAACACTTACCCCCTTTCCTCTCTCTGTAGAATTGGATTCATGAAAGGTTGGGTTATGAATAAATAGCTATACAGTTTATCTGAAAACATGGCAGATTAGCCAAAATATTTTTTTAAGGCTTAAACCCACTTTTAATAACTATTTATCTACTATTGTTAAAATAAAAGCTTTATCTTTTCTCATTTTCACTGAATTGCACTTTGCCTTCTGTTTAGTTTTATTTATTGGAGCTTTTTTTGAGACAATGTGTAATATTACCTCAGAATTCTAAAAATGCTGTTGTATTTGCATCAGTTTTTAAATCAGATTGTGATTCAAAGACATTTTATATATTTCCTGATGTTGATAAATTAAATAGTAAATTTTGTATTTGTTAAATGAAAGCATTGCACTGTATTTATGAAATAAGCCTCTGATAATTTTAAAACTTTTATTCAATGATGTTTTGTTGTTCCTGTGTCTTGCCCTGTAACCCAGCAAATCTTTTTTTATCTCCATCATTGTTTTGTACTGTACAAAAGAAATCTGGTTTGTATGAACTTGTTCATTACTAAGTATCTATTTTTATGTATCAAAATTGTCCAGTCATTAAATCAAATATTTCAATTGCTGACCTCACTTGTATAATTTCAGATTTCCAGAATGGGTCATAATGGATTTAAAATTATGATCAACCTCTCTGCTTTTGGTTTATTTTCTTTTGAAAAGTAGTCTTTATCATAACAGTTCTGCTAAAACGTTGCATGGCTCACTGAAAAGAAACTAAGTTTCAACAACCAGACATACACCAAGACTTATATTTCATATTTATAGTTAAAATTACAGGTGTTCTGGTGCATCCCGTGGTGTAATAAGGCTGTAAAATAGCATGGATCCTCCTCATGGATCCAACAATTGGGGTTGCTCCATGTGGAGAAGAGAAGGCTCTGGGAACATGTCATTGCAGCCTTCCAGTACCTTAAGGGGGCTCATAAAAAGGAGGGAGAGGGACTTTTTGGATGGGAAGATAGTGACAGGACAAGGAGAAATGGTTTTAAACTGAAAGAGGGCAGGTTTAGATGAGATGTTAGGAAGTTCTTTCTTCAGAGGATGGTGAAGCACTGGAACAGGTTGTCCAGAGAAATTGTGGATGCCCCGTCCCTGGAAGTGTTCAAGGCCAGGCTGGATGGACCCCTGAGGAACCTGGTCTAGTGAATGGCATCCCTGCCCATGGCAGGGGGGTTGGAACTACAAGATCTCTGAGGCCCCTTCCAACCCAAACCATCCTATGATTCTGTGATTCTAACTTAATTTTCCTTATTTTTTTTTACTACCTCAGTTGCAAGATTACTCGGAGGAGCAAGAAGAGACAAAGCCACAAGCTGTTGTAGGTTTTATCTTTCATTTTTTTCTGTCTAATTTGAACATTAAAATCAGGAGGGACCGGTAACAAGAACATTGTGCTTTCTCACTGACACAGGTCCTGATCACAGAACTCTTACCTTTGTACTACTCAAGTTACCTACAGATGGCAGCAAAGATGAAGATTGAAACAATTTAATTAGAGGTCAGACTTTACTCTTAACTAACAGTAGATATTATAAATGCACATAATGAAGAAAAAAGTCATATCTTATAAATGCATATCACAAATAATTGCAGATTTGCAAACTCAGCAAATATAAATTGGCTTTTAGCAAACAAATACAGAGAAAGGCGAAGCTAGCTAGCACTAGCTTCTTGGAGCTAGTGCTGGGGTTTGAAAGTGTCTTCTCTTTCCATAAAGAGTTCCCTAACGTGTTTTTGGGACCAATGAAAGGTTCTGCCAAAACCTCAGAGAGGAGATTGATTATTACTGATCTCTGACCAGTCAATAGCCTCAAGACCGATATTTGGAAAGAGGTTGGCAAGCCTGGCTTGCCTTGTCCTGTTTCAGCTGGGGATCAGATGGCTGGCACTGGGGCTTAAAACTGGAATGCAGTATTTCCTTCTGATTTTTTGGCGAAAAGTGGTGAGATTCCTTCTCTGTAGTTGTAGTTTGTGTTGGTACTTGTTGACTTGCTCCAGAAGCAAATATTTATACCCATTGTTAATCTTCATAGCTGTGGTATTTAATATTCTTTCAGAACCCCTCTTGAAAAAAATAAAATATCTTAAAGTTACCTCAAAGCCTCTGTTTTCACGTCCTGACTGTCAGACAGTAATGTGTTTTTCTTTCTAGAGCACCTAGTTCTCTTCCGATAAATTTGTTTGGGTCAAGAACTTTTCAGTCTATTTCTAATTTATTTTTTTTCTTCAGGGTTTGTAATGGTGTATGTGTTATTGAAATTCCTTGCACTTTTAAATATTCATAGTGTATAAGAAAATAATGAGATGGCCTGGACTGACACAGCTGTTTCACTTGTGTTAGAAATGTTCTAATTAATAGTGAAGTAGGTTTTGTTGTTAAATTAATGAGCAAAAGTGGCCCCCAGAGATCTGCACCTTTCAAATTGTTAATTAAATTCTTCCTGAATTCTTCAAACCCCAATGGCTTTATATGTAAAATACAACAGGTGAAGGAAGATGGAGAGATTTTTTCTGATGATCTAGTGAAGTAGTTGCTCATTAGACTCTGGAAGGGTGGGAGAAGTTCACATAAGTTGGGCAAACTAAGTTCATTTCTGGACTCTTCTGCAGTACTAGAGTTAATACCTATATGCATAATAATAGGATATATCAGTGAATGTCTTGTGTGTTTTGTGTTCTACTACAGCAAGGCTTCCTTTACCATTTTTCTTTGTGATATCAATTTAATGATTTGGTACTTGTAATGAGTGATGAATAGACTTTTACTTTTTGATGCAGTATTTTCTTCCTAGATTCTGTAGATGTTCAGGATTAATTTAAGGGCTTCTTGTTTATTTGCTGCTTTAACTCTATAACATGATTTCTTATTAACCAGGAGAGATGCATCTGTTCTCACAGAGTCGTTAGTTATCTTCACCAGGATCTCTGGCTGCTACCATACTACACATAATAACAATCCAGCCTCCACTGACATTACCAGAACAGAACTATTTGTAGCTATATTATGAAATGCAAACCACCTTGTCAATGGGCGAGTTTACTCAATGTACATTCAATCTCTGCTCCAGCAGAGAGCTAGAACATTAATTTCTTTTGCTATTTGTTTTGTGTCAGCAGCAATACTGTGGAAGTCCAAAACTGTGTTTTGTCCTCTGGAAAATCAATCCAGTGGCATGTAAAGCAGCTAAAGCACATTTCATTTTTGAAAGCCATGGGGTTTAGACTCAAACATGTGGGTCTTGGTTTTGGTTGTTTTCTGGTGAATTTATGTAACCTCACACTCCTGGTTTCCAAAGACTGTGGTGGCATCATATGCACTGCATGAGGTTTTTAATAGTTGGCCTTGGTTAGTGATAATGTGCCACACTGAGCAAATAAGGCACTTAATTTTGTTGTCTTGTTCATCTGCTTTAAAGAGAGATCTTTTCCCAAATATTTCTAGATGCCAAGATAGAGAAGTACCCTGCTCAGATACTTGAACACCCTGACAAGACATGTTTTGTGATATTGAATGCATTATATTAATTTTTTAACATATTTTAATAGAAAAGTTATTTAATCATAGCAGATAAATGTGGTCTGTGTAAAACAGATAAGTGCAGTAACAGAATAGAAGAAATTTATTTTCTTAAGAGAGCATTTAGATGAAATTGCTTTTTAGTTGGAGAAATCTAATTTTATTTCCTTAGACAATGAAGTTTAATTTTTCTAGAGTACAATATTTTAGAGAGTTTAAGAACTGAAATTATTTTCTTTAATTCAGTAACTGTAGTATTTTCCTACATGGACCGCTGTGTAGTGCTTATTGCATTGTCTAATTGTACTGATACCAATAAAGTGTTCTTCATCACTTTTCTTTTGAAATTCCAACTTTTCTGGCAATTTTTACCATGGAAGAAAAGCTCTCCCAAGCCCTGAAAGCAGTTGGTATTCATTCAAACTGAAAGCTTTAAAGTAACAGCAGACATTTGTTCCTGTTGCACATAAACAAGCTCATTGTGTTTTGGTTTGGGTGGTTTTGCTTTAGAATTCAATCTGTTCAATGTCATATTTCTGTATATTGGTTGAAATGCATTAAGTTGTTACATCAAATGGCACATTCTGGAAGGTGAAAACTCTCTTTCCAGTAGCTTGTGCTACTGGAAGTTACTGTAAATATGTGAAAAGGATTCCAAGTTAATAATTGTTTACATTGCTTTGTTAGTTGCCAGACAGGGGCTGAAATCTCCTGGGGTATTACCACCAAGCTGTGTTTGAATTACCAGGGGGATGTTTGCTTTCATCCTATTGATCATCTCCTAGCCCATGCTGGCCCAGTTTCTACTGGTGGTGGGTTTCACATCCTTACAGGGGATGTTTTAATGTATTTCTCACATTGACAAATTTAACACCCACTAATTCTTCATTTCAAAAAGGGAAGTCAGTTTCTTCAACAGTCTATAATGTTGGCCAAGAACTCTCAGGTACAGAACTAAAATCTCAATGAAATTAGTTTAGAAGACTGTTTTATTTTCCTATGTGGGATTTTAAACATTGAACACCATCCTATAATCAAAGGTGTTGAGGCAACATCAACAGCTGTGTCTTCTGTTCCTCATTCCCTGGTTGTTTTTGCATAAACTGCTGTAGGCTTGTGACAAAAACATGGGAGATGTGTTAGGAGTAAGTTTTTACGTGAAAGTGATAGTGTTGGAATTTTTTTATCTCTTTGCTTACATCCCTGTGTGGTAGCTGTAGTTGTGTGTGGTTTTCATTTGTAGCTGTTGGCAGTGGGTACACTGCAGCTGGGAATCTGAAGGTGTAATTGCTTCCATCATTTTTCACATCATTGCTCAAAAGAAAAAATGAGCTTCCTGTGTTTCTCTTCCCTGTCTTCAGGGCACCTTGATGCATCAAGGCTTTTCTATTTTATGGTGCAAAGGTATTATCAGTTTATCTTTTGCCCTTGAATTTCTTCTCAGTTTATTTGTTGCTGGCTTTATTAGTAGGGCTTATTAATTCTATATGACATAAGCATGGCTGCTATGCTTAATCATACATTCAGTTAGCATTTTCATACTTGTAGGTGTACTGGGAAGATGAAATTGCTACTTTCATGCAGCACAACCAATCCTTGATTAATTTCTCCTGTCATTACTTATAGCAGCAATCTGCATTCCTTGTATAGTTCTGCTGCCTTTCACCATGTTCAAGATCTACTGTCATTCATAACACAGTAGATATGTAATTGTAGAATGATAAAGAAATAGAAGCTTTCACTTTGAATTTCCCTAGATTATAAAATCATCCCTTTGGCTATTTGTGACCAGTTTTTTTAGGGTTGCTTTTTTTTTCTTCACTAGATATTGGGTTTTATTTTGTATTTTCTCAAGACACAGGGTAACTTAGGGGAATTTAACAGACATTTTAGAGCTGAGTTGTCACTTACACTCATTAATTATTTGGCTTGTCTGTCCTTATCCTAGCTACATGCAATTTCAATCCTTTATTTGCAGCACATTTTCATAAATCAAAGTGATTCTCACTTTAAGGAAGAATACATAGATAGCTGCTGCAAAAGGATAATGACTTTTGCACCCTGTCTCTGCCTCATAACAGAAAAAAGGAAAGGCTGATTAAAAACAATGGTTCAAGGTGGTGGCAGGGGGAAGTGGAGAGAATTGCTGTGCTGCTTCCTTCATTTTTGAGGAGCTAGACAGAAGCTACGTATTGAAGATATCCTGGGACAAAAATCCCTGAGGGATAACACTGTGAGCTTCAGATCAGTCACTGTAACTCCATCTGCTCTTCCTTTTTGTTGCCACTAGCTTATTATTTGAGTTACCTTGGGGATGTTTGCTTTTTTTCCCTACTGATCTTGTCATAGCCCCTGCTTACCTAATTTTTATTAGTGATGGCTTTCTCATGCTTTGATTGTCAGAATTGAGCAATTGAGCCCCACTTAGGAGATGAGAAAGAAGCCAAGGCTTGTCTTGGATGTGGGATATGAAATCCCACCCTTTTCAACAGTATGTAGAAAGCTAAAGAGTTTAACAGTATCTGTCTCAAGTCTGTCTAGAGGGACCCATTTTTAAGCCAGCCTGATCAGTGCTGGTGGGAGACCTTGTTTGCTGAGCAGCACAGAGGCTGCAGCAGGGCTTGGCAGTGCAGCAAGCCAGCTCTTCCCTTCAGCTCTGAATGCTTCCCAGTTTTTCACGTTGAAGTCATTACCACTTGTTTGTGTCACTTAGTCAATGAAGGCTAGATCCCAGCTGAAGCTCACTGGGTATCTTGGCTCTGTACTCCGTTCATGATTTCTCAATCTTTTTCAAATGGGTTTTGCTAGAAATTGATAAGTGGAGGTAAGCAAATAAATTTGAAATGTAGGCTTGTTACCAAATTGGTAGGATTAGTAGGTCAAATACTAGTAATTTATTTTAAAGAAAATAATTATGAAAAAAATCCACAATTTATCTGCCTTTTTTAGGTTTCACTTGCTCATGCTTTGTTGTATGTGGCCACAGAGCTGTCGTGTAAAACACCCTAAATTCAAAACATTGGAGTGCTAAATTTCTGCTGTTAGCATTCTTCCCTAATTAGGTGCATATAGATATCTCTGTGATTACTTCACTCAATTTGAACACCAGTTTCTTTTCAGGTTGAGGGTCAAAGGAGAAAACCAGGAGATGCTTGTGTTTTGGATGGATCAGGTACTACTACCAAGTTGTCGACCAGGTGGTTGGTGACTTTTCTTCAGTTTTTAAAATCAAGACAGTTTTGAAAATGTGCGACATTAGTATCATTGCTTCATCTATCTCAATTATTGCAGGTTAAAGACAAAACGTGCACCAAACACCATCTTAGACTTTTTTATTGGTAATAGCAAAGAATTTTTCACATAGCTTATCAAATCTAGAAGCAGTGATATAAAAAGAATATGGAAATTTATTGTTGAGATCAAAGCTTCATCACAACTATTGAATATTACTTGTCCAAAGCAGTTAAAGAAAGTAGTTTTATATGATCTTAACGTATGTTACATGGTGTGCATTATATGTCCATTATAACTTGTAACAGTGGGTAACAGCCTTTCCCATCTCCCTCACTATTATAGCATAGGCAGAATGTGAAGAGACAACCACAGAAAATACCAAACCACGTGTTGGCAACGTGCATGTAAAGAAAACAGATTTGTTCATTTTAATGTATGAAAGGGCAGGCTTCTTGGATTTGTTTTGTTTCAGTGGTTTTATTGGTGGGGTTCCCAGACTGCCCATAAGCAGAGCACAGGCTGGCTATGGCTGAAGGAAATTAAAAACTGAGGTAACTCCAGGGCAATGTTCTACTTTGTAACTGCTCCTGACCTTCAGTATTAAATCGAGCCAGTAGTTTAAGTGCTTATTTCACTAATGACTTACTTTTGTAGCAAAGGTGTTTGATTTTTGCAGTAAGATAAATACAGATATATGAACAATATACATCAGAAATTACATTTTGTAAATAGAGCATCCATAAAATACAGCTACAGGCTTTTGCATACTTGCAGCTATTCATACCTATAGTAATTGTCTCTTGTGCATTCAGACTCTACCAGAGGTTTTAATTTGATCCACAATTGCTGATAAAATTTAATGGCTAATTTCAGCTGATGAGCTTTGTAGGGAGAAACACATGATTTACAAAATGGGGAAGGTATCATGCTTTTCTGTCTGTCCCATTCAACACTCAGGTGGTCAGAGCATTTACCAGTGAGGGGGAGAATTGGCATTCCAGTCTTCTGAAGGCAGGACTTGAATTTTTGTTGTCCGTAACCCTTGAGTTCCTAAATCTGTAGCTTGAATCAGGCAGAGGGAGGCTGGTCCTCTCCTCCTCCAGGTGAGCACACTGAGTCACTCAGAGAGAGCAGGGTTCTCTGACCATCATGAGGGCTGCATGGGCTTTTAACTTCTGTACTTGCTCTTGTTAAACATCTCCAAGTGGAATAAAGCCTTCATTTCTGCTTCAGTGGGAACCATGGCCTTCTACTTCCTCACCTCAGGAAAATAAAATAGCCCCCACTGCACTTTTACTTTGATTTATCTTGGGACCCCACCTGGAGTACTTTGTCCAGGTCTGAGGCTCCCAACACAAGAACACTGACCTGTTGGAGCCAGTCCAGAGAAGGACCACTAGGTTGATCTCAAGTCTGGAGTGCCTCTCCTATGAAGACAGGCTGAGAGAGTTGGGACTGTTCAGCCTGGAGAAGAGAAGGTGCCAGGAAGACCTTACAGCACCTTCCAGAACCTGAAGGGGCTACAAGGGAGCTGGAGAGGGACCTTTGACAAAGGTATGAAGTGATAAGACATCCCTGGAGATGTCCAAGACTGGGCTAAATGGGGTTATGAGTAACCTGGTCTGGTGGAAAGTGTCCCTGCCCATGGCAAAGGGTTGGGAACTAGATGATTTTTAAGGTCCTTTTCAACCCAAGCCATTCTATGAGTGTATGATTTGATAACAATCTTTGTTTCCTGTAAATCTTGTGGTTTGTTAGCTAAACCAAAATATTAATCATGCTCAGGAGTCATGCCTGAAACCCTCCCTCTTGCTCACAAGGCAGGTGTGAACCATGGACAAAAGGGGCTGGGAATGGGAAAGCATTCTGGGAAGTGTGGCAAGTCTAACAACTAAATTACCATTCTTCTTCATGTCTCAGTGTGCAATTTTCCTGAGCAATGTGTAAAAATAATGAGCCAGAAATACCTTACTGGCTGAAAATATAGAGAATACTGTGAAAGCCATCATGGAAAATTGTCCAGTTATTACATAGCACTAACTTCTTTTTTCATTATTGAACTCTGAAAATTACATGTTTTATCCTAATATCAGCACTACAATCTTCAGGCTGCATTTAGCCTTCAGACCTTCATAAACCTTTGAACAAGGCTGGACTCTGAAGCACTGAAAGGATTATTTTCTCTGGAGTAAATGCCTTCTCTTTGGGGAGCACTGGTGTTGGGTCAGGCTTTGAGCTCAATAGCCACTAAGTGGAGCAGGCAGGGAACCTCTTGGTCCCACACTCATTTGCCCTTCACATCAAGTGTGGCATTTATTTCCTCATGCCCATTTTTTCTTGTGGGGGAGAAAGAGACCTTATCGCCAATTCTTACTGTTACTTTTTAGTACTCAAGTCCACATCCCACACTGGATAGTAATTCTGTGTGAACAAGCGAGATTTAAGGCACCCTAAAATTTCCAATTCTATAACATATGGAGATATTTGTAAATGTAATTTTTTAGTGGGTATTTGCAGGAGCCATACCAGCCAGTGAAAACTTATGAATGCTTTCTAGGCCATTTCTTCTGCAAAACTCTCTACTGGATTGCAGATAATTAAAGAAATAAGAAGTTTAATTAGTTTTTGCTGATTTTGTTGGTAGAAATATCCTTGCATTTCAAGTGCTGGAGAAGAGCATGCCTATGGCACTTTGAAACTATTTCCATTACTGAAGAATAGACTATTCTGCACAAAATCATGCTTAGGTTTGAACCCAACCTGGGTTTCATGACTTTTGGTTCTCTGTTCTACTCATTAGCTGGGGTTTTTTCATATAGGTAAAAGAAATATAGAAAGTCTTGAAAAACACTGTATTGAAAAATATGCAGTTAGAGCCCCAATGCAACTTTGAATTTTTAATATGCTGGAAAATTCTAAGCCGAAAATAATCCATTTTGATTATAAAGCTTCAAGCAGTTTTGCAGAGATAGGTGTTGAGAATACTGTGTCATTTGCATTATGGAGCATATCCTGTTAAAGTACTTATTCAAGCCCATGAAAATATTCACTGATTTCAGAAGGCTTTGGATGAATCCCATACTTGCCAACTTGTAAAAATGCTGTCATTAGAGAACTCAAGTTTTGACTGTACAAATTTCAGTTTGACAACTTGATTGGCAAAGACTTTAATACAACTATTTATATACTTGGTGATTTACAAAATATGTTCCCCAAACTTACCAACTTCATCATTCTTTCCTTATTTATGCAAATCATAACTTTGTGCATAGAATTGCAATCTGCACCATGAAAAGGCATATTTCAATCTTTATTTTCTAATATTTCTCCTCTTTACCAAACTTGGATGTTTTGTGAATATTAATATAAAGCATAGAGAATGCCAAAACCACATGAAGCTGTTATCCCCTCTGTATATTCCTAAATTGCCTCATTATTAAGTTGCTTCTTATAATACCCTTGAAACACAAATACTTTCAGTTTTAATTGAGGAGGCGTTTGATTTTGGGGAAATAGCATTCCTGTAGGTTTTCCCCTCTGCCTTGAAGTACTATTGCACTGAATATTATACATATTTTTCAAGGAACCTCTCAATTTTTAATGAACTGACTTTTGTCAAGATAAGGAAAATAGATTGAAATGGGCCTATAACTCTCCAGTCTGAGGGAGGGACCATAATCAGCTGTAGGAACACTGTGGTTCTGAATAAACTATGAAGAAAAAAGAAAAACAGCATGAGCACTTCTGTGTCTGTTTCCCATGGGTATTTATGCAGCATATATTTAAACATTTTTACATGCGTCGTATTTTGTTAGGAATTAATAGTGCCATAAATTAGCTGCTCCAGTTCTGTGTTTGGGCTTAACTGTGCCTACTCACATTCCAGTATAACTCCCCTGGCTCTAGATGAAATTCCCTGAGGTGAGTTTGACAGTTCCACTCCATTCCTGGACTCTGCATCACTGGTGTGCAGTTGCCCTGAGGATGCAGCTGCTGCAGGGGGTACAGAGCAGGCACTGATCTGCAGGCAGTGCCTTCCTTACAAACACTCTCTTCCAAAACTGTTGACGACTTTTGAATGTTTAGTTTGGAATGATGAGGCTGAGTGAATGAAGTAAATCATTGTCCAGAATGTTTAACCTTTGCGGTTTCTGCAGGTACGTGTTCATATTGGTGTCTCAGCATGGGCTTGTATAACTCATCACCTTTAACTTCATCAAAGTCATATTCTGGAAACACCTCTAAAACAACAAAAAAAGACTACTTTTCCAGTCTAACTTGTTTTTTTATTTATTCTGAAATAGTTGAGTGTTTGTCCACTAATCACTTGATCTGTTGCTTTTTTTCCCTCTGTTTCAATAGGAGATGAGGTGTTTGCCAGTTGTCCTCTAAACTTAATGAAGAATTCTGACTCAGTCCAAGGCAAGAAATGCTGTTGATGGGTTGGCATGGAGTTCATTTGGAGAGCTTGCTGGAGTCATGTACATTGTCAGCACTAAGAGCCATGATTCAGAGCATTAGCAGAAGGACATCTCTTCAAACAAGCAGAGCCATCCTCCATCCTAAAAGTGCAAGTTCACACCAGGAAAGAATCTGCCCCTAAGGCTTTATCTCCACAGAAATCCTCACTTCAGTGTGATGGAGTGTTTGCTCAAAAGTGTGTTGACAGTTTAAGATGTAAAAAAAAAAAATAAATCTGTTCTTAAAACCTTCTGAAAGTATTTCATCTGCAGAAACATACCAAATCTTGCATTATACATTTTTTAACCATTGTTAAATGTTTTCTTAATCTATTACAATTCACCACCTAATATCCTCTACCTTTTAAATATAATAAGGCATTCTTGAAGCACAGTAGAGCTTCCACTTAATGCTGGGATTTGTGCACGGGATTTGTGTATTGTGGACATCAAACTACTTATAGCAGAGTAACCTGGTGTCTGGCACTCACTCTCTAAAGCTGGGTTTGTGGGCTCTGGCCCTGTTAGTGTCTGGTTCATCAGCAGGAGCTCTCTTCTGGCAGAGGGATGTGCCTTCAGTCTCAGTCCCATAGTTCTGTAAAACTGTTCAAGTGGAACAATAATTTAATTTACCTTTATTTAATTTAGCTTTGTTAAAGGTGAACTCTCTCTCATTCAAGTGTGAAATTGCTGATTTTGAGGCGATCATTTCCCTTGTTTGTGCTCTTTGAAGTCTTCTGGTAACAATCCGTGGGGGAGGGGACTGAGGTGACCCAGCATCCCACTGCTCTGGGATGGAGCCAAAGCCGGTTTGTGAGCTGGATTGGATTTGCAGCTGAAGGAGCAATTTCTTGTGCCAAGGCTATCAGCCTGCCCTCTCAGTAACAAGGCTCTGGGAGTAGTGTGTTAACGTGACTTGGCAATCACAGGCATGCTTCGGGCAAGCAAAAGCTATTTCAGACAATTCTTGAAGCACCTTTCCAATACTCTCACTGTCATGTCTCATTGCAGACACTTCTCTTAAAGGTTAGCACAGCAGCTTGCAAAGAGATGGGGAATGAAGCAAAAGAAACCAGAATTTATGTTCTTTTTACCTAAAATTTCTGACTTTGTGAATTTAGGTTTGCATTAGGCCTTGTCTGTGACAGCAACTGCCTCTGAGCCTCCATGAGCAAAGCGTATTTAGCTGAGCCCACTCCCCAGGGTTCACACACTTCTTTCTGCTGTAGGCAGACTTCTGAGCATGAACAGACAGATGAAAAGGGAAATGGCAGACGAGGTAAAGTACCCTTTTCTTCCCCCGTGCATTCCCAAGTCCTGTGTTGTTACCAGTTCAGGACAACGAGTGATCACGGGATTCAGAAGATTACAAAAGCCAACTCATCTATCAGGTGCCAGGAAAAAAAATAACAAACCAAAAAAAACCAAACTACCAAATGTAAATAGTTCATCTGCCACATGAGCCCCAGCACATCATAGGAGCCTGCTCAGCCCTCTGGTGCCAGTTTACTGCTGAGGACACAGCATCAGCATCTGGAGCAACCAGTGGCAAGAGACAGCATCTCATGCAAATTATAAGGTCACGGATGCAACAATAACTATGGAAGGATTTCAGTAGCAAGGTCTGTCCTGTTTCCCTAAGGCTGGTCATCTTGCTAAATGTGATCTGAAAGCTATGTATCTGTTGGTAAATTATCCTTTCCTAAGCTCTTTTCCAACCTCCACAAACTTTCTGCAAAACCAGATGGGGATTTAACCACTGTTCTGCTTTTTCAAGCTTGCCTCAGGGTTAGTATTATAAAAATCAAACAGGAAAGTAATGAAAGTACATCTTCTTGGCAAGGTACCTCTCTGGGGAATAGTCAGCTAACGCCAAGATTAAATTCAAAGCTGATACATGCATGATAATTCTGGATAATACAATTTACAAAATTATATCATATTTTAAACCAGGCTCTGATACATTCTGCATGTCTGCCTTCTCTGGGAGATGAGTCTCTTGTGAACCACTGAGGTGCCAAAGTCCTTCTTTCCAGCAGCTAGACACTGTACATGGTTATGTCAACCTAGCAGGCTATTGAATTCCCACCTAAGAACAGCAGGCTGTGACATCCACTGGTGTATTGGGACTGACAATTGCTTACTGATGGCTCTAATACTTTCATCACAGCTGGCATTCTATGAATAAAGATAAAAATCTAGTTCTGAAGGTAACTCATTTCCTGCTATGAGACATAAATATGTTTGTGGGAACTTAGATGGCAATGTGCATTCCTGTTACAGGTGTGTTTAATGGGTAACCATCTGAAGATACAAAGGTAATTATCTTTCTTATCTTGCAGTGCTTCACTGAAGTGCATTTGCAAGGTAGCAAAAGAATGTTTCATAAAAATGTTCAGTTAGAACAATAATAATGAATGTTAAAGGTGAACTCTCATTCAAATATGAAATTGCTGATTTGCAGAAGGAATAATTTCTCTGGAAATCCTTATGTAAGGTCCAAATGATAATGTATTGCTTTATAAGTGGATTTTTCAGACTTGCTGCAGAAAACTCTAGCAGGAATAAGGTTTAGATGAAAAGAATAAGTAATAAGTCTTGATAAAATTCTGTAGACTGCACATTAGAATTTCTGTGGGACCCTTTCTACAAAACTCAGTCTTCATTTTTGTATTCTGTGAGATTTTTCCATAAAATAATTACAGTTTTTAGGTTTCTTTTGATATTTTTCCTGTTCTTTTTTTTCTTCTCACAGATAGTCATACACCTTGGAGAGTAAGTGCAAGTGATTTGATGGAAAATGAGGGGGGTTTGTGATGAAGGAACTGGCCTGAAGCTCCAGAGATCTGGAAAAGGCTTTTGTGCAGAGCACCTGGCTCTGTATCAGGGCTTTTGTGTGACCCAGAGCAGGCAGCAGCTGGCACCTGGGTGCAGCCTTGCAGGGCGTGGGGAGCAGACAAGACATTGGACATGGAGCCTGGCTCTGGGCAGAGCTTGACGGCTCCACACTGTCCCTCCCTGCCAGCCAGGAGGGGCAGGAGCAGTCCTGATCAAGCCTGGGTGCACCAAACAGCTCCTGGTGTGGCCACAGCTGACATCCACCTGGGTTTAGGCAGCCTCAGCAGCATCCCACAGACCTGCCCAGCTCCTCTTCATTTGGTGAGCAGACCCTCAACTCCTTGGGCAGGTGTCACCTCCACCGTCCGCAGCCTGCACACAGCAGCACCAATCCACCTTTGGTAGAGCGTATCCCTTTCCCAGGAACTCATCTCAACCACAGCAATATTCCACTCACTCTCCATAGCTTTTTCCAGGGCTCCAGTGATGCTCTTCCCATCTCAATGCAGCTCCCAGACAGCTCCTCCAGATAACGCCTGCGTAAATGGAGGCAGCCACAGACCTCTCTCTGATAATGTAAATGTGATTATTTTGCTTTTGGGTTTAGTACAGCCAACTTGTTCCCTGAACTGCATAGTTTGTGTGTGACATGACTTTTGCATACATTGGTGTGCTTTGTTACTGCTCTGGTTTGAAAACAAATAGCCTTTACCTGGGAGTTATGGTATTTTGTCAATTTTCTCAAATGAAGCTACAACAATATTGGTAAATACTGACCCTACAGTATAGATAATCTCCCTAGGCTTCAGTTTTTCCCTATGAAAGAGTGAGAGCAATGCAGGATTTTATAGAAGCTCCTGATACTGAAGGACAGCAGGCAGTGGCTGCCTTGTTGCTTGGTGACTGGTCAGGTAACCTCACCAGAACTAACCTTCCCCAAAAATATTACCTCTGGATGGAGATTATTATTCGTTTCAAGAATGTCTGTGTATCTGAAAGGAAGAATAATACACTGAGTAGAATTAAGATAATGCTGAACTTAGAACAAACATAGCTGAGATTTCAGCTGGGGTGAGACTGTTGGTGCCAGAATAAACACACTCTAGTTTTACTTTGGCCTTCCTTTGGAAAAACTAGCTGCACACACATAGCTGCCAGCTTCTGTTGGCTGAGTTGACACATTTCTTACAAATACAGATTTAGCTCAGCCAGTGATTACAACAGACTTTCTTTGCCTTTATATGGTTGCTTCATGTTTCTCTGCATCTAGCTCAGCCTACTCCCAGTTACGTTGTCACAGCCTAAGAAACAAACTTTGTGTTTCTGGGCATCTTTTGTGATTTCTTGGGTGGCACTGATGCTTTTATGCTTAAGGAGTGCTAAACCCATGACTTCTAGTCAGTAATTGAAAGCTGATAGCATCAATAAAGAATGATGCTGATAAGTATTAGAGCAGCCCACCTTCCCTCACAAGAAATATGTTGTTCTTGATCACTTTCCCCCAAGATTGATCCATATTCAGGTTCTTAAAAAGTATTCTCAAATAAGCATCAGACTTCATTTATGCATGGAATAATTATTTACTGAAATCTGTACCATATTTAAGCAGAAAGGTGTTCATATTTCCAAAGAAAGTTTTCCCCAACACAATAGTCTCCAGAATTATCAGCATTGCATTGGCAGAGTAAGTCTGGAAGCTGGGACACACATCTCTGCTAATGACTTCCAGTTTGTACAGTAAGAAAGTGCAGCCTGTCTCTATATATGATGGTTGTTTTTTGCTACAAACCAGCATTATCTCAGGACTGTTTTGTTTCTTCATTGGAAGCTTTGCAGAGGACAAACAGGGTAAGGTCCTGAGTTGGTGAGATAGCATAATAATACCACAAACTTGCAGCCAGCCTCAACTTCTGTTATTCCTGGGTCAAAGCAAGGTGCTGGGGTGCCAGAGTGCTCCTCTTGTTCCTTTTTACCAAGTTGCCTTTTGTCTGCCACCACTTCCTTGCCACAACAGGCCTTCCTGCTCTTCAACAGCTGGTGAGGTGCAGTCAGGTCTGCACTGTTTGGCATCTCACTGGCTGTGGCCCTGGCACAGCTGCTAGGAACATTGACACAGTGAAATTCCCTCTTTGTAGTGACAAAAACCCCTAAGAAGGGTTTAACAGAACCAGAAAACAATGCTGGAAAAGGCAGCAAAGGGCAGGCAGGGTCAGGGATGTTTGGGGGAAAAAATCCAGAAGCTACTTCAAAAGGAAAAAGCTGTGGCCAGGAAAGAGTCCATCCCTGCTTAGCCAGGAGCTCACCTGGACTTTCTGTATTGATAATTTGCACCAGATTTCTATGCTTTCCATACCCTTGGTGATGAGGGGTAAGAGAGAGAGACCTTGTGAACCAGAAGCAATGTGCAAGCAGGTTGGCTGAGCCCCAAATCAGAGGGAGCTGCTGAAACTGAGGGCATTTTGATACCAAAGGTATGGCATAGGTACTCCCAGCTGGCTTTTCTTTGCCTGAAATGTCTGAACATTGCCTTAGCTCTGTGCTTTCCTTTCTTTCAGCAGTATACATTTACATCACAATAAATCTACAAAACAGTTTGTTTAGAGAACATAAACCTTATCAATGTTTTATCTTTTCAACACATTCAATTAATCCCAGTCAGAGCTACATCAATCCACTTCTGGAATATGACACTGTAATTTCTAGCCATACTGATTACACAGGATGAGAATTTTGGCAACTGAAACAAAAACACTTCATACAACTTTCCTATTCCTAACACTTCAGGGAGAATTGAGTAAGACGCTTTCAGATGGCAAACACTTAACCAGGAGCACTAAGAGCTCCAATCAAATTCAGAGTCAACAAAGAGATTCTGACTGGAGCCCTTCAAACTTCGGGGCTGCATGGAAGGTCTGCACTTGGAAGAGCAGTATTACTCTCAGTGTCTGTGTTTTGTGTTTGTGGTGGTGTGGACCCTCTTGGTGTCCGTATCACAGCTGGATAGCTCTGGGATAGAAATGTTCATTGCTTAAATATGATTAAGAATTTACTATTTAGTGTAACTACCCAGAGTTGGCTTTGGTTCCAGTGTGGGTGGATGAGAGCTGTGTGGTTGCATCACATGAACGGGGCTGTCTACAACACCAGGCAGCACTTTAGCTGTTTGCAGGGGAGTTTGTGTTTTCTGTATCCAGAAAGTGAATCTATTGGTCTACATACCAGCTTTCTGGAAAACTCTAGCATCTTACCTCATGGCTCATTGCAAAATAATTCTAATATATCAGCTGGAAGGATTGTGTATTTTCCTACACTCGCTATGAATGTTTTAAGCAACATACAAATATTTTTCCTAAATAAAACCTGTTCTTTTTTTTTTTTACTGTTCTTAGATTGAAAAAACTTAAAATATTCTTAGGGGACTGAAATGACAATAGGATTGCCTGTCAGAAAATGAGTCCCAAGGTATTTCTGTATTTAATAGTTAGTAGATGTGAAGACAGAATGAAAGCTACTGTGATTCAATTTGTCAGCAATATTGCTTTTAAAGAAGTTTAAAAACTTGCTTAGAGGCCAGTTGAAAAGCTTGCTTGGGGAGGCAGGAGAGAAAAGGAAGGCCTCTAGTTCATGACATGGTTTTAGTTCATTAAACTGCAGAGTATTTACATTTTTGTTTGCTAAATGCAGAAACAACGCATCTCTTTTAGCTGAGAGCTAAATCCAGGAAAATGTGTTGAAATGCAAAAAGCACAGAGCCAAGAAATGGCTTATTGTGCTGCAGCAGAGTTGTCCTGTGTGTTTATGGAAGATATTAGTGGGAGAATGTGTTCTAAAATATATTAAGAAAAAAAAAGATTCTCACGTTTAAGAGCTGTTTCATGTAGTTCATATGTGGCACAGGTTTTTATCAGGGGTTGTATTTCTCCCATAACCAGACAAGTCATCTCTGCTTTCTGCTGCAGAGGTCACAACAAAAGCTTACAGCTTTATTACCACCTCCTTACATGCCTACATTAGTTCTTTAAGTGTCATATCCTAAAATCCAAGTTTACACATGCTTCTGAACCAGGCAGATGGAACTGAAGCACTGTGTATGTGCTAACACAGTTTGGTGGTGGTTGTTAGTTTTACTGAAAGCAGAAGTTCTTCATTCTGCTGGAAGTTTGCTCCATGGCATCTCCAACACAGAGTCTGAAATTTGTTGCTGGGCTTCAGAGATCCCTGTAACATTTTGGTGATGCCTAGGAACCCTGTGCCTGAGCTAGAGGAGTTCATCCTCTCAGTCCTGGGAATAAAGTCAGCACCTAATCATAAAAAATAAACAAATATAAAGTTGAACCAGTGACACTTGTCTCCAGCCTATAAAACCATAGAAGAGCTTTCACTGCTGACTTTCTTTTGAATTAATGATAATTGGATTTAAATGTGATAATACTTTGCTAATAGGATAGCGGGAGAGATCTGTGTCATACACAAAGCATATAGATGGGGTGAATACTGACATTGACAGTGGCAACAAGTAACCTCTTAAAATACTGGCATTAAAGAGAAATTGTCAGGGGGGTTATTTTTTGAAAGGACAATCTGAGGTTGTGTTTTTGAAAAAACAAGGCCCAAGGCCATGGTGACGTGTCTCAGGGGTTATCCCAAGAGGGTCAGGATGGGGATGGGGAGGAACCACACAAGGCACACAGGAAAACTGCCAAGTGCCAGGACCTTGCTCCTTTTCCTGAAGCAGGAGGATCAGCCTTCAGAAGTTTAGGAAATCCTGCCACAAATGAAGATAAATGGTTGTACTGAGCTTCCAGACAAAACCTTCTCAAATCTGCATATTGGAAGAAACTACACTGAGAAAAATGGACCAAAAAGATGTACCTAGTGTTTCCCTTCACCTTCCCAGATGCCAAGAAAGGTACGTACAGTGCACATTCAGGTTCCCATTTGTCAAAGTACTACCTAAACAAGACTTCTGAAGCTCAGTGTGGACTAAAATTCTCTATTGCACAGTTGGAGCTGTCCACATCTGGGCTCTGTGGTACTTTCAGCATAAGCTGCATACTAAACAATGGTACTACTGTATTGGGAAAAGGAGGGCAAAGAGACGATGAGAATACCAGTGCCTTTACATCCAGCTCCAGCAAGCAAATCTAACTGGTTTTGCAGACAACCTTCATTACTTTAAATTCATCTTAGGAGAACTGAGGCAGAGATCTGATTTTGGCAGCACATGCAAACTAAATGAGAAAAGACTCTGCTGATGATTGTTCAGTCCCATCATCAAGTGTCCAAATCAGCCCATCAGATATTTATTAATTAGCTTCACTATAGAGTAAATATCTTTAGTAAAACATAAAAAGTGCTTCGGCAATGCCATTTCAGGTCCAATCTAGACTTATCATTAGAGTAAACTTTCACTGAAATTTTGGGGGGGTTTTGTTGATGGTTTTTGTGGGGGTTTTTTAGTTTGAAGGGTGCTCAAAGAGGTCAGAATTGTTTCGTGAATTGGATCCAAGAGCCATTTCATCATGCTCCAGGCAGATGCTATCAGGAATGATCGTTTGTATTGGCAGTCCTTCAAAGGTTGCCCGCTAACCACGCTCAAATCAGGTGAGTTCCACAGAGAACTCCTACTTGACTCTGGCCATGGCTTCAGAGTCTGCGGCCACACAAGGTAGAAGATAACTGTTAAATTTTAACAGACATTACAGTTTCTGTCTGATCTATTAAACTTGGGTAACCTCTGATTGGTAAATACATATTTTTAGACATCTGCACGTTAGTAAATGCATGGAGGCTGATCAAAAAAGTTCATCTCCCCTGGGGCTTAAATGCAACTTTTTTAGTAAAAAATTTGAATGGTTTCATCTTTAATGGCTTGTAAGATGTGGGTGCATTTAATCAATTTTTAATTGAACAAAAAAAGTCAGCAAGCATTATAACTTAGCAATTCTTTTTCTTTTTCATCTCCTCTCCACTCCTCTCCTCTGCTTGAAGGAATGAAAAATTTTGAAAGAACACCAACAACAATTATTTTGTACAAGTTGTGAGGTAGTCTTCTAACTCTGTGCTGGGCAGGTGACCCACTGTTCTGCAGCCTAGGAAACTGGTGCAGACTCTGCCAGTCATCAGATTCAGATGAAAAAGGAAATGGCAGTGCTTATTTGCACTTCTTTTACAAAATGAACTCTGTGGGTGAATTGCATAAACAAAGCACCAATCCCAGCAAATAATGTTGGTATTTATTTTACTCACAGTGGGTATTTAGAAATTTGCTCATGTGAGAGCGAGTTGTGCCCTTTCTTGCACTCTTGCACCAGGGCTGCTGCAGCCTCTCCAGTTGCCTTTGGGAGGTTGGGGAGTCTGGGGGTAGGGAGGAGGGAATCTGGGACTCAATGTAGTTGTAACCATGAGAAATGTTCTTTATATTTCTCTTTGTGTGTGTGTGGTATCTTTGTTTGGTTTTCTGTTAAAGAAAGTTGAGTTAAAAGACAGAGGGAAAGGCTGGTGAGATGCCTTGGACATTTTTGAGCCCTGATTCTCGCAGATTGAAAGGTCTGATCCAGAGTGCTCCAAGGCATTGGCAATGCACAGCTTTGCTTCTGTGGGGGAGTGGATCTGCCATGCAGCCCCATCTCATGGGTAGGTCTATGGAAACGTTGATTGGGGTGAAAAGCTGGAATCACACAGATTACAAACGGCATCTTCCCCATCTCTAGAAAGGAATAATATACCAGAGGGAGCAAGACCTTTTTTATTCTTTTCTCATGAGGGAGGCCTCAGCTCAACTTTAAGATTCTGCTTACAGGAAAGAAAGGTCAAACATACTTGGTGGGTTTAGCCAACTTACTTTTACTTCATTTCTTTTTGAAAAGATTTAGCACATGTTTAATATGGCTCTGTAAAGCTGAGAATCCTCTTTCCCTGGTATCTCCAGTCGTCCTTCCTGAGCATCAATTTTCTGAAATGCATCACTTTGTCTAGCCTGTCACTGACTGAACATTAGTTATTCTGAAAATGCCCTCTTTGTGTCTGAAGGGATTTGGTCCGGCTGCCTGACAGAAGGCTGTGAAATACAGCCCCCAGCTCTCTCTTGGTCTGTCTCATGCCAGCATGGAGCCCAGGCTGTCACTACACAGCCATGCCACAGAAGATGCTGACAAGCCGTACCACCTTCACTTCTGAAAATTGACACAGTCAGAGGGAGGGATGGGAAGGATATTCTGTTTTTCATAGAAGCTGGACATGCAGCAAAATGGGTGCTGTAACCTGAAAGTTTGCAGCGCACTATAACTGGGCAAAGAGGCTGCACAGACCCAAGCAGCATGGTATCTACAAGATAAATATTTGACCTGAAGCGGGCTCTTAAGGCATTCTGTTCATGTGTCACGCACTACGTGCACTGGCAGCTGTCCCAGTGACACAATGAGCTAGAAATTGTGCTACTCAGGTGCACGTGCTGCTCTGTTCTGAGCTAGCTTGAAATACAAAAGGCCTTTGTGAACTTCAGTCCTGTGCCCATGACACCTGATCATCCTCTGTACTCAGAAGGAAGTAGGCACGTTTTCCACAAATTTGCAAGTATTACCGAAGTTGGGCATCATGTTTATAGTCATACTTCAGGGGATTCCTTCTTAAAAACTTTCTAAAACCACAGCCTAAGAGATACGCCAATACTTTCTCGCTGAGAAGACCAATCCTGCAGGGCAACCCAGGGAGAAATATTGCTTGTACAAGGCTCTCTTGTGCTGTATTTTCTTTTTCAAAGGTATTTTTATTTCTTTAAAAGTATATTTATGATGTTCAAAAAGCATATCCACTGGTCTTCTCACTGTAGAATTTTTCTACATCGTGACAATGCTATGCAAAAAAAATATATTTTGCATTTTTTCAATTGTCTGAGGCCAAAAGAATGTAATGAAATCGCGAGCTGAAAGATGCACCAAGATACTTAAATCCACTGGAACATAGATCCCATTCAGGAATGTGTTTTTCTTAAGTATAAGAATATACTTTGTATAGAATAGACCATTAACTAAAAGACCCTCTTTCAGTTTAAAGCCATTGCCCCTTGTCCCATCACTATATTTAGAATAAAGTCTAGTTTGATTTTAAAGTTGGTATTGATGGAATGTCTACAATAGTCCTTAGCAAATTGCTCCAGCAAATCAGATGGTCAAATCTTTGCCACTTACTGAAAGCAGTTATTAACAGCTCCTATTTCTTGATTCTTGTCCCATGGATAAGTTTCTGGTCCTTCTATTCTCATATTTCTGATCTCCATGTAGATACTGAAGAATCACAAGAGGTGCATGTTGGCAGGGACCTCTGGAAGCTGTCAAGTCCAAGTCCTCTGCTCAGAGCAGCTGCAGCCAGGCTCTGCCCTGTCTGGCTTTGAATATCTTGGAAGGTGGATACTCCAAAATCTCTCTGGATAACCTGTCCCAGTGTTCCACTACTCCCCAGTGAAAAAGTGTTTTCTTATGTTTAAGGGGAATTTCCTGTATTTCAGGTTTTGCCCATTGCCTCCCGTCCTCTCACAGTCCTGCCACTGTAGAGGAGAGTCTGGCTCATTCTTCTTTACTTCTCACCACAACTATCAGGTATTTATCAGCAATAATAATATTTAATCAGCTCAGTTAATTATTCCCTGTGATCTCAAATTCTTTTTAGAATCCATTTCTTTCGCTTTCAATGACTACTGCCTGGCTTCTTCCATTTTGGACAAATTCATCCCCATTTGCTAAAGTACATTAATCATTCATCTTGTCAGCTCATGCAGATTGAATTGTAGCAGTGGGTTGTCCTCTTTACAGTTTGCCAGTTTTCCATCTTCCTGGTAAATTGTCATAAATGAATTTGAATTTTTTCTGTGTTTGAGATTTGCTGAAGTAATTCAAGTGGAGGACCACAGCAAACTTGCTTGACTTTTGCTCTGAAATCCATGTTCCTAGCTGTGTAACAAGGGAGAAGAGTAGGAATGGAAAAAGGCAGAGGAAGAAGGGATAGTTTGGATGACTGAATTTGGTGAGGGACTTGGAAGTTCATAATAATTTTCAGTCATTTTTTGTTCTTGTTTGGTGATTTTATACTAGGAGCAGAGTTTACTTGCAAGATCTGGCAATGAGATGGTTACAGTTTATTAATACAGCTTTGTTATTCAAAAGAGAGATTAAGATAGAAATGAATTGACAGTCTACCCACAGTTGCACTTTACAATTCATAATGCAGCACACGAACAGGAACAATCTATTCTGTAAACTTGCTCAGGTTCCACAGATCTATAGATCTATAATAGGCCAGTGACTCAAGGAAATCCTTCTAAAAGATGCTGTAGTCATGGCTCACAAAAGCCCACTGAAGTCACGACCAGTGAGTATGAGTCACGTCAGTGTGAGCACCATGCCCCTCATCATGCACCAGGCTTTTATCTGGTTGCTTTCCTCTTAGTGGGAACTTGAAGAATGCCTCACCTCTCAGGAAGACTAGTAACTGCTAATATGCAACCTTAGATTATTGAACTCAGCCTGAACCCAGTTTATTTTTATTTCTGCAGAGAGGACATGAATTATCCTTCTGACACCAGATCTGAGTAAGCAGATGCACTCCGTGTGATCACACATGTTCTATTGCAGGAGGCAGCAGCTCCAGCACTTCCTCCCAGCACTCTGTTCCTATATATATTCCTGCGTGGCATGGATAGGTTTGCACGGGCACGTGGGAAAAGGACTGCGTGCCCTGGAGAAAACTGTAGGAGGGAATTCTTCTCAGACAGCAGAGAGTCTGCAGTTCACAGCTGAGAACGACCCCCCATTGATCAGCCACCACTGTAGCACTATTTACAGTGGGTTTCTCTGTTGCCTCTGTTTCTCTCATAAGAAACAAAACTGTGTATTTACCATAGAAACTGTCGGGAGCTATATTAAACAAAAGCACACTTTAGAAAAAACGCTAATTTTAGAATGATCACAAATATTTATACCAGACAGACCATAAACAGCACCTTAGAGACCATGCTCTGTTTATATAAATCCCTCCTAATTTAGAAAATGTTGAACTGATAGACTGGGACAGCCATAGCCAACAAATGCATGTTTGAGAAAACTGCTCTACAATCTCCTGTGACCAAAATTTCCTCATTTGTACAGTATTCAGCTTTTGTTTCTGATTAAAACTATTTATATGAGTTGCATGCCATATTTTTTTAAAACACTCTATCCACTGTGAGTTTTCACATTAGAAAGCTTGCTCAGGCCCAGAGGTTATAGCTGGCAGCAAACAGGCTGCTCCTTCAGCCCTGCTCCCAGTTGTGCAGAGGGTTTCTGCCCAAGGCTGGCAGTCCCTCGGTGGGCACATGGTTCCAGGCTGCAAGCTCTGGGCACCAGGGAGGGTGAGCACACTGCAGATCCCATCCTCCTGAGCAGCTGCTGCTGCAGCACAAACCAGGTTATTCATTTACAGCAGTCAAGAAAGTGCTGGGATTGTACATGGTTCAAAAGCACTGCTGTAACCAAAACCATCGGTCTGCTGAAAACTGAACCCAGCTAAGAAAGAGCCTGGTTTGCAGCTCTGTTTTAGTGTCCTGCTCCTGTCACTGTCTGGTCCCACAGGTCCAGCAGAAGGCAGAAAACATAAAGGAGTTGGAGGATGGCAGGGCACCTTACAGCTGGATTGATTTAGAGTTGTTGAGAAATCATCACACTAGAAATTATTTCTTTAAGTATTTCTAAACTTTAATCTTGGTGTCAGGCCATGTAAATCTCATTATCTGCCCAGAACAGATGATTATCTCTGGAAATATGCTCTGCCATCCACAGGTTATAATTGCAGTTGGAGGCTGCTTTCAGATCTTCTTAGCACAAAAAGATATAATTAAATGTTAGTTCTGTACAGAGGCTGTGTATACAAGAAAACCATGCTCCTCATAATCTTTCCATTTCATTTTCAGATTGCAATGAATTGTGCACTAGGGTTGTCCACTTAAAAATCATCTTTTATTATCACAGAGTAAAGCCTGTGACTCTTTTTTTCTGATCAAAAGGAGAGGTTACCCATGTGTGAGCAGGTTCAAAGCTCTCAGATATGGGAAATAAGGAAGTTGCTGAGTTTCAGAATCGTCACCCAAGCCACTACAGGCAATTTGTTTTGGATTCCCCAGTGATAAGGAAACCATATTCCCCAATACAAAAGTATTATTAATCTAGTATTTCCTATCCTGGTGCAGGAAACAGGAGCCCAGTTGAGCCAAAACCTTGTTAATGAGAAGTTATTTGCCAAATTTACACATCCCGTTAAGATGGCTCAGTATTTTATACACTTGCATTATTGTACTTTTTTCCCTGAGTTTGAGCGCAGTCTCCTGAAATAGAAGAAATTTCTTACAATATGTGAAGGCATGATGTGAGGAACAGTAGCTGAGGGCTCTGATAACACAAATACCATTGCTGCATCTCATTTTAGTGACATGGATTGTGGGAAAGGGCAGCTCTTCTAGAAGAATTTATAAGTCTGTGTGATGGGGGCAAAGTGCAACTGAGCTACAGTATGTTCTGCATTTTCTCTCTGATATCCTCATACTCTGATATTCAGATTGTGCTCAGCTGTCCTTGGCCGTGCTCTGTGCCTTAATATTATAATAGTGTAACAACATTCTTAGCAAATTTACTTAGTTAACCCAAATAAAGCCAAACTCTCAAGAATCTGCTGGGTTCGGTGGTTTGCTGAATCTGTGTTTTTATCAGAATGTTTATTTTGGTGTTTTGCCCATCTGCTAGACCTCTCTTACTGCTTTTTAACTTTATTACTCATTGTTGCTGCTGTGCACATAAATCAGTGATGGCATCATATGGTTTTGACTGCAACTTTCCTAAATATAACTGTTTTATATGGAATAAATTGAAGTCACTGGGTGGAATAATGAATTCTTCAGAGAACTACCCAGAAAGATGTTTCTCAAGAAGCGATGAGGCTAGCACAGGGTTGTGAAAAAGCATTTCTTGAATGCTACTGTCTCACTGGTGCTTTCTTGATTTTCTGTAGAGAGAATGTTTCCTATAGCATAGGATGTTGCCTTCACGTGAACTCTCTCCCTCATTAAAAGAAAACAAAACAAAACAAAAATTCCAAAGACAGTGTATCTGTCATCTAAAGGAGTGAAGGAAGAGTTTGGACTTGTGTGCTCTGAGCTGAGGTGTATGCAGGGGGATTTTTTAAAAGGGGAGAGGAATATAAGGAACAATCAGAGCTCACTGTCTACAATGGATTTCAAGAGTAGTCATAACATCATTTATGTTGGAAATGACCAATTAAGGTCATTGAGTCCAACCATAAACCTGACACTGTCTTAGTCCACCACTAAACCATGTCCCTTAGCAACACATCTACACATCTTTTTAGCACCTCTGGGGACAGTGACAACCACCCCTGTGGAACCTGATCCAGTGTTTCATCACTCTCATCATAAAAATTTCTTCCTTGTATCTAGTCTAAAAACACCCTGTTTTGGTTTAAAACTGTCTGTGGTTTGCAGGTTGAAAATAAGTTGTTGTGTTGAGCATAAGAGTACCTTCTGACAGTAGGAATGTGAGCTTGGCGCCAAGCTCTGGCATGGGCATGTGGAATGCTTCTCATAGAAATCAAGTCCAGGACAAAGTGTTTTTAATGCAGCTCCAGCAAGGAAAACCTCCCACTGAGCATGGCTGGTGGGCTGGGGGTAGGAAAGGATGCCTACCCCTGACACTTCTGGCATTCCTCCTCACCTCTTAAACTGCTCTTCTATTTTTTTTTAGAGGTTCATTTAGTTCCAGTCTAGTATCTGAGAGATATGATATGGCTACTAGATCCCAAAAGCAAACAGAGTCCAGAGGGCAAACTATAAGGCCTCATACCCTTCATTTCTCAGAGATTTAAAGCTAGAAACATATCTGTCATCTGACTCTGCAATAAGTTAAAATTGTAGGTCCTTCTCATACTCTTCATATCTATACTTGCAAACCCACAACCTGACCCTGCATATTTTGGGGATTTAGTAGTCTTTGTGCTATAAAGTGGCCTGGCAGAAGACACACACCACCTTTTCCTCCTCTGTTTGCCAAGACTTATGTGGCTGTGGTGCCCAAGAGTCTGCCGGTCCCTAGGAAGCTACTGGGGGTACAATCTTTTCCTGAGATATTTCTTCTTCATTACCCAATTCTGCTGTATACTCACTGCTCAATTATTCAGAAAAAGGGTGAGGTGGAATAACCTAGATAAAGAATCATGATATAAAAAATATGTAAATGAGGCTATAAGAACATACTGAATGTGTTGACCTCTGCTGTCAGCACTCTAAAAAGAAGAGTTTTAACCAAAAGTAGGTGAAGCTGTGCTTGAGGTGGGCATAAAACACTTTCTGTTAAGAACTCCGTAATAGAGGCATCATCTAGAGGCAGGGCCTCATTTGTCCACAGCTTGAGTAAGTGTATGTGAATTTCAGATGATGTCTCATTTTTAAATTAAAAAGAAAATCCTGTTCATTGAAAATGAAGCTGAAATGTTGTTTAAATGTGATCTGTTGTGGGATCTCCTTGGAAATGTGGTAGTCATGTCCTTAGGACATGATAAAGTGAATTTATAAATACATATTTTGCTACATCAGCATCACTGCAATTAGAACAGATGACTGTGTTTTACTTCCTATTAGGGAAAATACTTTGTGGCATCTCGACTACATTTAAACAAGGTATTTATCAAGAGCTTAGACACATGCTTCAGTGTTAACTGTTTCTAGCCATTGTTAAATGCTCAATAAATCTACACGTGCTTGGAAAAAATGTAACCTTTCACAGCTAAGAACTGTATAGAAACTCTGCAAAACCATATGAAGAAATTTGCTCTGTTTTTTCTTCTGGAAAAGGCAAATGGTGTCTGCATTTGAGAGAGGGATCCTGCCATTTTTCTCCTGTTGCGGATAAGTGGAGGAATGCATCCCCCCTGCACAGATTCAGGAATTGCTTGTGCATTTTATCCAATGGCAATTTAAAAATACTTAAATGTTCTTAGAGCAGGGCAAGCCAGGTTAATACTTTAAACAGTAGACTGTTAAAGTATATATATATATTTTATTATATGCAAGTCAGCTTTTTGTCTATAATGCATAGTGGAATACCCTGAAAATGTTGTTTCCAAGCATTTTCACTTAGATCCAAAGGGAACATTAGCTCATGGGTAGGAGATGCTCCTAGAAAATATTTATTAGTTTTCTCGGGTTTGAAAAGGAATCAAACTGAATGTCCTCTACTGGAGTTGAGGTAGCTAGGGACAATCTAAAAATGAGGGTGTAAGACACCAGTGGCTGCAGGAGCTCCCTCAGTCTGTGCCATCTGAATTATCCACCATTCCGTGCGGTCTCAGTGAAGTGCCAGCACCGAACTGGTGATGGTGGCATTGACTGGCTCTGTGCCTATGGGTGCTCCTTACAGCATTGGATGCCAGTAGTGCTGTCAGAGTCCTGGAGAAAGGAAAAGTGCTGAGCAGAAACTCAGTAGCTCTGTGCTTCCAGAAGGACCCATTCGTGGTTAAGTCCTTGAGAGGCAAAGAAGGAGGAAATGATGGAGTTATCAGAGCCAAGCTACCAAAATAACATTTTGATTTAATCTTAGTTTCTCTCTGCTATCTTTATATCCCTCTTTCTGTTTCTTTTATTTGACAGAAATGGGAATCTTGAAAGGAGATGGGTAGGTTTTAACTCAAGCTTTTAGGAAAAAGAGGGGAAAACCAAAAACATCAAAGCATTTGGTAGCAGTGGATTAGGAGAAAATTTTGAAGTACAATTTAGTAAAACACAAAATAAGTTATTCAGAGGAGCAAGACTTGACACATTTTCATATTGAATAACTTGAATGGTTTCCATAACCATGTAGCTTTTACAGAATTATTCCTGAAAAGCCTTGTTTTCCCTTAGGAAGAGAAGTCTCAGTTCTGAATTTAGGGAAAAGTTGTTGCATATTTAAGATCCAGTAATGGACTTAGCAGCTTTCACATCTGCTCTCGAATGTGACCCGACCCCCCCCCCACATAGCCACAGCACTCTCATTCCACTCACATCTTTCCCTACTTGGCCTTCAGACAGTCTCTTGTGCTTACAATAAAACCCCAGCACATCAGTTCTGATGTGTTCAAAACAATGTCAGTCTTAAAGAGAATATTTGGAGAATATCTTTATACTAAACAAACAAATAATGAAATGTGGTTTTGTAAAATTAGAACATCCATAAAATACACTGTCTTTATTAACATCTGCAAATGCTGTTCAGGGTATTACACATATTTAGGAGATAAGGAAAGATTATCTTGCCTTAACCTTATAGAGCACTGTGAGGACAGCATGTCATTGCTGTAAAATACTTATAGGAAAACTATGCTATGCATTGCATTCCTTAAGCCACAAACTAGGAGTTTCTTGTTCTTGTGTTGACCCTTTACTGATTCATCTTGTACAAAATATCATGTAATTCCTAGGCTTTGTTTGGAAGGGGAGATCAGAAGGGAAGATGCCACACCCTGGCTCCATGCTGGCCCAGCTAGAGAGGAACATGCAGACTTACATGTCCCACAGAAGACTCTACTCTGTGCAGCCCAGTACAGTGAGGGTTCACACTCAGCCTCATAAAGAGCTATTCCCAGCCATACAGTGTTAAAAAGAAATTAGAAATAGTTACGTTTTGGAAGAAATTACTTTGACTTTGGTTTACACTGCTAATTACTGTAATTTATAACAAACACTAACTAAGCAAACCATACAATTAACTGCTGGCTCCTTTTATGATATTGGTTTGCAGTGCTGTTTTGCTCTTGTTTTAATGAATGTGGTAACATAACGCCATGGTGGATTCATTGTACAAATCCAACCATTTTTGATCAGACAGTAGATTTTAATTCTGCAGTTAGACTGACATCAGTATGGCACATCTCTGTGATACCTGATCAGCTGTCTGCCTCCAGCTCCTTCAAAGCAACCAATAAGCCAGAAACACATGAGAACTGGCAGTGATTAAAAAGGCAGAACAACTGGAGAATAAGGTTTAATTGCTAGTGCCTCAGTTGTGCCAGAATAATACTATGTGCACTGACTCATCAGATTCAAATGATTTCTAACTATGCTGCTGTGTTTTGTGAGAATTGAGAGAACGTTTGACACGGAGAACAAATGGGAAATGGCTCACAGCATTTAGGTGCTACCCCTGCCCTGCCACAGTGCTTCCATTTGCAGTCCAAGTATAATGGGACAGCAAATTTCAGACAGCTGCAGAAAGCCTTTCGGATATGGCTGTCTGTTACACAATGGTCTGTGATTGTGAAGCCCTCGACCTGAGGACTTGGGTGTGGTGATGTCCAGAGTGATATTGCCAACAAAGTGTTCTGCTGAATCACCTCCAACTCCTTCACCACTGTCTTTCCTACAGATGAAGTGTAATTACTGCTGACTCACACTAGCACATACAGCCTGTGAATTTCAGGCAGGGCAGGAGGTGAGAACAGCTCCACTGCAAGTTTGGGAATCGAAGGTGTATAACAGGAAAAATTGTAAGAAGCCCAAGAACAGGGGCAAGCACTGTAGCAGAATTATTGTGTCACCCGACCAACAGAACTGAGAGCTATCCAAGAGAAATCTTAACTGTTTACTGCATGTTCAGAATAGAGTTGGAAATTCAGCTGGAAATTGAAAAATAGCTCCTTCTACTTCAGAAGCAGTCTTTGCACCAAGAATATATTTGTTAATCGTCTTTGAAATATTCAGGCCTGAAGAAACATGAAAGCAGGTGAAATGGTTTAGATCAGCCACACCTCTATCTTCTACTCCACTCCTTGCTAAATAAAATCCAAGTCAGATTTGTAGCTCTGGCCTTGCTGAATGAAGGAGTAGAATGCCTGTGAAAGAAGTGAGGGATAAAAATATATGTATTTCTCAGTTATGTTTCCAAATCAGTGAAATTAGCTGGAGGCTCTCAGCACTCATCTCCCCATCACTGGTCCATCTGTCAAATGTAGGAGTAAAATAGATGTCTAAGAGGAAGCAGATGCTGGCAGTACAACTATTTCAGCATCTCCTTAGAGCAGAGGAATATTTCCTCTAGAAGCACTGAGCTGCAACCCAGCCCTCAGCTACTCAGCCTTCCCTTTGCCCCTGTGTCTGGAGCTGACTGGGCTCTGCTTGGCAGCCGGCGTGGGAAGCGGGGAGCTATGGCAAGCATTAAGGGCCGGATGGTGGAAAATATCCAGGGACTTCAGTCCACGATCTGTCCTTTTTCACTTCTGTGCTTCTTGCCAGTTTGAGAGGCAGTCACACATATCCCAATTTTATTGAAGGCCAGAGACACTTAATTTGCACCATTATGTGAAAGAAAATCCAGACTGTCCAAGAAATCATGTGGGCTCATGGTGTTGAAAAGGAATGCCCTTTGGAGAACAAAAGATGCTTGAACATAAGGAGTTGAAGTCACTTCCAGCAGGACTGGCATGAGCTTAAGAGGAACTGCCCTACTGACACCTCTCCCTCACCAGTGTAGGCACAAACCCAGCAAATCCATGGTAACATCAAAGGTCATTTGTGGGAGGCCAGAGCTTCAACTGAGAAAGAATGCATCCCAAACCACTGTGCAGATTTGTCTCTAGAAAGGTGCACAAATAAACCCTTACGTAAATTACTTCAGGAGCTGCTTTCTGTTCTCACAAACTTGTGACTCAGAGCAGGAAAGGCAAGAAATTGCTCTGACAAAAACTGAAACCATAGATGAAAAAAAACCACCACTGTCCCAAGATTATTTTAAACCTGTGGCAAATAAGCCTCTGGCACCTAAGCCTCAGGTTATGTACCTATGAATGACACTGCTCTATTTACCAAAAGAACAGTATAAAAATAAAGCTAAAATGCTAGGAATTTATTCTGGTTTCTAGTCACGCAAGAGTGGTGTGGCAACCCTGTTGTCTGACAAAATCCTTCAAAAATGTCATGAGATACTTTTCTTGTAAGTACTGCTTTAACAGTTTTGCCTTGAGGGTTTAAAAAATACTCAGTAAACAAGATAAATTGGAAAATAGGTAGAATGGTGTCTGGAAAATATCTGTAGGCCACTGCAAAAAGCAAACACTAGAGCTGTTAATCATGTTCCACTAAGAGTGGAAAAAACACTCTTCCTATCCTTTTTATTGTTTTAATTAAATATTTTAGTTTTGTACATAAGAAACATCCAGTGAAAATCTTGGGTTGTTACTCTTTCCTCAAACCATTGCATTGCTAACAACTGCAGATATCAGTAAAGCTGTGACCCAAACCTTTCCCTGACCTATAGACAGAGCCACTCTTCTCTTATCTCCTGAAACAGCACTTCAACAGGTCACCATGCCAGCAATGAGCATTTGGCAGGGCTTTTATCCACAGCTTCCCTCTCCTCCAGTTGCTCCTGTAGCTCCAGAAGGACTTCTGCCTCCACCCCTCCGGGCTACTGTGCAGTGGGCTTTCTTCTCCCCACTCTGCTCACACTGCAGCTGTGTCCCTTGGGCCCTACTGGCTTTATGTGCAGGTCAAGGACTATTTTCTCTATTGCTAATCTGAAAACAGAAGGTAGCAAATACGCTTTACATTTTTAATTCTGCACGTCAGCAATGCCAGGCATTAAATCTCAGAGCTGAGAAGTCTTTGAAAAGGCTCCCAAGAGGGATAAGCAAACACCAGAGGGGCTAATATAATCTATATGGAAAGGAAGAGGGGGAAATATTTTGCATTTGGAATTCCCTCTGCTCTTGCTGCCCTAACATGATAGTTAACTATAAATGTATGTCTCTGCCTAGTTACTCCTTGTAACTTCATTGCAATATGTTCACCAGTGGCTGAAGAAGGCATTAGTACATTCCTCCGAACCATAGTTCCTAAAGGGTAAAATTTTCCTTCTCTAAGGAGCTTTTAGTCCAGGAAAGGTGACTGATTATATAAAATGACTACACATGAGTTCTCTTTGTGGTTCTGTGATTCAGAATCACCTCTCTTTGGTTCTGTGATTCTTCATCACTGCCATGCTGACAGAAAGTAATTCCTTCCCACACTACCACAAGAGACAAGACTACAGGGTGAACGACTTCCCAGCCACCATGACCCTGCCCTGGGCATTCTCCTGGAGCTGTCAGGAGTAAGATGGAAATTCTAATAACCAGCTAGCAAGATGTGATCTCGGAAACACTTGACATCCCTCTTCTTTTCCCGTCTTCTGAATAGTGACTGAAGCATGAGGGGGAAAAATCTAGCGCAACCTTCTCTGTCAGTTAGTGGCTTGAGGCTGTAACTACATACCTTAACTTGCACATACCCAGAATGTACACTTGTAGCATTTGTATGACATTTTATATTTGAGGTAGAGTATTTTTCACTGTATAGAATAAAATGCAATGTTATTTATGTAACTAGTCTTGCAAATAATAATACAATAATTGACATTTGCAATTCACCGAAAACAAAAAATACTGTTTTTCTAATTACTAACTAAAATGAAAATCAGAGTTGAGTTCTTCAGTATTCAGCTGCTCACAGACTTTGCAATAGAGGAGCAGACTCTTATGATGGAGTGTATTGCCTGATTGCTCTCTTCCAGTTGAGTAGAGATGCTCTGTACCATAGCTGTTATTCCAGCAGGGTCTGCACTGCATTCAGCACAGCCCCAGCTGCTTCTCCATTGGTGACTTGACCTCATGCTTTCATCATGATTCAATGCACAGAGTTGGGCAACTGGTCCCAGTACACCTAGGATGCAGAGACAGGGGCCTGTGAAATATCCCTTTTGTTTTTCTTCAGCATGATAAAGGTTTGATTTGGAGGGGAAGTAATGTAATTCTGTTATTTAGCAAATAACCACCATATGTGCCATACAAGCAGCACCTGCTGTGCCTATTTTCTCAGGTGCTGCCAGTGCAGCACTCATCCACCACCCCCAGGACGACATGAGGCTTGCAGGAGATTTGCTTCAGCAATAACACCTCTCATTAAAGCATCATTTCCATCTCCTGCTATGGGAAGTGGCTCTTAGCTCCTGTCCTTTGGAGCTATGACTGATCCTAATTCAACCTATCTCAGTTGCTGGGGTTGCCTTTGCACTAGCACACGCTTCCTTTGTACTGGGATTATATCCTGCCTGGCGTCCTTCCTGAACAAGGATGATGACAGACCTCTGAAAGTGATATTGTCCAGAAATTCAGACACCCATGGTCTTTCAGAAGATTATGGCAGGTAAGGAAAGAAGGATTTTACAGCCTGATAGGAAAAAAAGAAAATAATGGCTGGGGAGGGTGGTTTGGAAGTTAACTTTTCCTGACTCCCAATGCAGAGCAAAGGTAAATGCTTTTGGTGGTGCAGCTGCTGAGGTGATAGTTACAGACACAGGGACCATGGGCTGGTTTGGAGTATGGAAGAGTGTGACCCTTCCAAGAAAATAATAAAGTGGAGCAGAAAATATTAGGAGGTCTTCCATTACTTGCCTTTGCTAGATGGACCGTTTAAAGGGTATCAATATTTGACATATGACTGTATCACCTGAACACAAAAATCATCTTTAACTCCCCATCCAACTGCAGCTCCTGTGTGTTTCTGTGCTGTATCAGTGTGTGACCTGAGTTTCTGAAGGGTAGAGGAGGGGTGGCTGGTAATGGCTGTGGCTGAACTCTGAGTTTATGGACAGATCTGTTTTCCTGGGGTCAGTAGTTTGCTGTGGTGCTCAGAGCCAAGTCAAAGATGTCTGTGCTGCACCATAGCATTCTTGACACCTCACCTGATAGACCTGTGCCGCGGTGGCCACACCGCCCGGTGGCGTTACCGGCGACAAAGTCACTGTCCTCCTGCGTGAGCACCGCCGGGTGTCACAGTGCAGGGATCTTTCTGCACCTTGGAAGAGCGGCAGCTCTATCCAAGGGTCTATGGCCAGAGACCAGGAGAGCGGGCGCAAGCCTTGATGATAGGCGCGGCAGGCGGAGATGAAGGATGAAGGAGGCGCTCTCTTATGTTGCTGTAATCCGTGTCTTTATTCCCTGCCTGGTGCAGGGGAGCAGGGAGGCATGAAAGGGAAGCAACCAAAAGCCGACCCCAATAGAATGGCCTCAGCCCCCGGACGTGACCGGGGAACTGGAATCCACTGAGCCTCGCCAGGACACGACCTGCACAAGGAACTCAGGGAGCCATCTGGCCCCCGGGCAAAGCCTGGGGGGGCCTGCCTTATGGAAAGGCCATGGGATGGCGATGGAATGGCCCCCGTTGGCCGTTGCAGGGGGAAGTTATACAGGGAGAGGAGAATGGGAGGTACAATAATACAACCAATAAGGAAAAGACATACAATGACAAGTAACCAATCATAACATACAAGAGGAGGAACTTATTTGAACAAACCAATGGGGAACACAACAGAACAGAACTTTCTAGACATTAATTGAATAGTCAATGAACTTATTATTAAACATAAATTAACTTAACCAATAAGTAACTTAGGGGCTAAGAGGGTTCTGGAAACAGGGAGGAGATGAGCCTTGGAGTGACACCCAGTGGGTGGTGAGGGAAAACCCTTGTCTCCTCCTGGGATCCGCCCTCAGAGGCGGAGCCCAAGGCTAAGAAGTCCACCCACTAGATGTCTTCCCTGATGTACAGCCCAAAATGGGCTGGCACACCGCAACAGACCTGTAGTGTGTAATTAGCTTTAAATTGAGAACAAGAAGCAGAGGTTTGGCTTGTTTGGTTTTTTGCTTTGTTGGTATATTTGGGGTTTGTGTTTGAGGGCTGGTGAGGTTTTTTTGTATATCTCTATAAATTCTATTCACTTTTGGGCTAAAGTAAGGCCGCTGCATGCTTTGAGAATTTATCTGTCTCCTGGTTCAATAATGATTTAGCTCCAGGCAAGGAAAACTGGAGGGAGATTGTGAGTGAGAAGGCAGGAAAAAAATACAAAGCTTTGTGAAGGAAAGCACTTTAAAAACCACAGACAAACAAAACCAAAGGAACCCACACAAAAAAATACCTGACCTTCCCCTGATTTCAGTTAGTGATACTTGCTGCATACTCTGAATTCCTCTGTTAAAATGTTGTTTTCTCAAAGAGGTATCAGTAAGAGACATTTTTTGAAAAAAAGAATTGAGATACTTACTTTTGGTATAACAATTTCATGGATTTGACTTTGTGTTTAACTACAGTTGTGTGTGTGATTCAGGGATGAGAGGACTATTTAGGGCAGGAGTTTTGCTGTGTGAAGGTTTTTGTTTTGTTTTACCATTTCTGCAAGCGAGGGGAATTGTCCTAACGCTCTCATTGCCAGCAAGCCTGTAGCAGCAGCCGCTGCTGTTGTTCCTGAAAGCAAGGTTTGAGGTGCTGCAAGTCCAAAAGCATATAAAATATTACAATGACCTGAAATATGAAGAGATAGCAGAGTTTCTTTCCCAATAACACCTTCGAGGCAAATAACTTTTATTTTATTCTTCCCCATTTATTTCTTTTACAATATAGAGAACTGTAGACCAATTTCTTTGTCTTGCACCCTTACAGTTTCTGCTATGCTATGTTTGATTGCTTGTTCAATACTCACTCCTTTCCCCTGAATCTGGTTGTTGACTTATTGTAACCATAATCTTCCTGACAGTCCCTGCTGTCAGAGAGCCAAGTGTTTAGCTGTTGAGCAGCCTTGCTTTTCCTCTGTGCTGAAAGAACACCGGGGCTATAACACAGGTACACGACTGCTGTGTGTTCAGGCTGCAGTGCCTAAGGGCATCTTGCAGTTACCAGGGGCTGAGCAGCCCCACCTGCCGTGTTCAGGCTTTGCCTTATCAGAATTAACCCTGGTATTTTCTGCCTCACTGTTTGAAAGGTGCATTTACCGAGATCAACACTGGGCCACCTGCAGTGAACACTGCAAAACCAAATGTCAGTTGGCCTCCTCTGCACCAGTCCTGTCAAGCTCACATGAATTTTGTCACTGGGGCAGAGAATGCTGCACTACACACAGAAGAAAGGAAAGCTCACCAACTTAATGACTGTTCCAGAAAAGAGGTAAACAAAGGCTGGAGTGTTAGAAGCAGTTTGCAATATAGGGAGGAGGAACAGGAAAAAGAGAAATGTTTTTAATGGAGGAAATGCCATTGTTAGAATAAATGGTTGGTGAAGTGCATCAGTGATTCAATCTGCCCAGCTGTCACAAGCTTCACAGACAGGCTCTCGAGCACTGAAATGAGCTGTACATTCCCCGGGCCTTTCTGGATGAGATGGATGAAGTCAGTTGGGCAATGAAAAATGGGTACCGAGCTGTGCTAAATTTTCATTGGTGAAGTTGAGGACCACACCATGAGGCTTTTGCCAGAGTTAGTCAAGAGTGATATTTCTGCATTAAGGAAAATCCAAAGGTCTAACAGGTTCTTTCCAACCAAGGATGGAAAGACAAAATATTCATTTTAATGAAATTAAGTGTTACATAGCCTAGAGAAGCGATGTGGGGAGAGGAGAGAAAGCTGTTTTTACTCTCAAGCCTATTGCAAAAAGAAAGAAATAGATGTTTCTTCTTGCATATACAGAATAAAACAAGAAGCTAAGAGCTTAATTTTAATCAGACCAAGACCTGAGGAGACTCCTAAAATGAGGAAAGAATATTTGGAAGCCACCATCACTGAAGGGTTGTAAGAATAGGTTATGTGAATGTCAGCCAGGAAAGGCTGAAGTACAGGTGGTTCTTGAAACAGGAGCAGAGAGCTCTGAAGAGAATTTAGCACAATCTTGCTTTCTTTTATTTTAGCCTCACTGAAATATTTTATTCTTGATTATATTTCATTTTTAATCTCAGAAGTGTCTGAGAGAGATGGGAGTTATTGCTTTATGCATATTTAATACCGTAACATCTACCACATTACCATTAATATACCAGATTTACCATACAAATTGTGGTAACTTGCTTAGCTATATTTAACTACAGAAAAAGACATTCACTAATTGCCCATGAAAATTCTAATTATGTTCTCAGGAAATGTTCCGACACTGATCTTCCAGGGTGATAGATCTTTGTTAATAAAAAACACCAGCAAATTTTAATTTAATTTTACATGGCAAAATTAGATCTAGCTTCTCAAAAGCAAGCACAGCTATTAGGAACCCAACTTGAAACACTCATGTTTGAAGAATAAAGCCTGTAAGTGCTGTGCCACCCATAGGCTATAACTGAAAGTCAGACACTGCAGAGGTATAGGAGTGAATCCAGTTACTTACTGCTCTCACATTAGTGGTGGAGTTACAGACCTACAGCAGCTGAAAAAGAGAACGAGATTATGTCACAAGTTGCAAGCTTTTTTTTCAAGGACCACATCTGCTTTATACCTTCAGATTTTGGAACAGATATGTCTGAAAGGGCAGCATCTAAGATGCTAAGACAATGTTCCAGTGGTGATGTTTTTCTCAGTGTTCGATAAAAGATTTGTAAGACTAGTCTTTTTGTCAGTTAATATACCTTAAATGTTGCTAATACCTTTCTCCAGGAGCCTGTTACCTTTTTGATGGATGTGAACTTTAGCGTTAAACCTGAGCTCTTTTAAAAGAGGAAGGAGTGAAACTGTGTTGCTTTGGTAGGGAGTGGAGAAAGCGCAAAGGATTTCTCCTTTCAGCTGAGGGAGGGCTTTGAAGCTGCTGAGCGACAACTGCAGCACCATGTCAACTCTCTGCTGGGCAAGCAGGACCTTGCAAGGCATCTTTGCAAAGCAGCTGGCTTAAAGCCAAGGCTTGCTCAAAGCAATCTGTCTTCTGGTATTTTTAAGTGATTTATGTCTCAGTCAAGAGCAGGGCAGTTGGGCTGGCTGGTCACAAAGCCTGGCTGGAGGGTAAGAAATGCTGCTTCTCCTCATACTAGAAGGCTTCTGCTTTACCCAGTAGCCTTACGTCTGGTTTGTTGAAGCCAAATTTCACATCGAGGCAGAGCAGCCTTCAAGCCATTTGAGTTACAAACCTCTCTTTAGTTCACTTTTTTTTTCCTAGAGCAGGGGCCTGGTGGTGCAGTATATAAGAGTATATAAGTATATAAGAGTTCCTGCCCACTAGTACCCAGTATACTCGGTAATTGAGTCTGAGATTGGTGGATGGGCTCTCTGTCCAGCCATGTGGAAGCACTAAATTAATTCCTCAGGTCAGCAACTCGCTGTTAGCTTCATGTCTTCTGCCTTTTGGGAATTGCTTTTTCACAATTAAAGCTAGATTTCTTGCTGGAAACACTTGACTTTGTGTGCAGCAGACTGAATTAAACTGCATCTTGTCAGTAAGGTAAAGTACTGAGAAATGCCCCTCTGTGCAGCTCTCCATGGCCGTGGAGGAGAAGCAGGGGTGCAACAAAGCCCTCTGCCCACTCCCCAGGGGATGGAGGGCCCTTGGAAACCACCCCCACCCTTATCTCCATTCTCAGTGCCTGTGAGGCTGGGGGCATGCTGCAGCATCAGAGGTGTGTGGCTGGCTCAGAGCAGATGCTTTATTTTGCAGGAAGTCCTCGCGTACTGCTGGCGGTTCCATGGACTCCTGGGTACAACCTCCCACTGCCCTAAACAGCAGCATAGCTGCAGGAGGCAGCACAACCAGCCAAGTTAGGGTGAAACCAAGCCAGAAAACATTGGCTAGAATCTAGAGCTGCTGTCTAGGTTCACCCATCTAGGCATCACATATGGTCTAGCTCAGCAGGTAAGTCTGGCCCCCAGATTAAGACAGACTCCAGCCAGACTTGCCCATAGCACAGCAAGATCCTTGACAGGAGCTGTCAAACCAAAATACTCTAGGTAAATTTTATGAGACATGGTGTTGTCTAAAATGATACAACTTGCAAGGTGAATAGTTTCGAGGGTCTCTCATTTAGTGAAGAGCTTGGATTTCATCTTCAGGGTAATGCCAGCTTCTGACCTGAGATGCTATACAACAGCCAGCTTTAGCAGAGCCCATGGCACAGAACAAACTGGTTGTACCTTGTATGACAACTAAGTTTGTTTTACAGAAGTCGAGAAAATAGATAGATTGAGCTGACACAGTGAGAACCAGATGTATCAAAATAAAATTTATTCTTAAAATGGCTAGTTTACACATAACATCAAAGGTTACTCAAGGAAAAGTGCAATTAGTGGAGGAGGCTTATTTCACCTTAGTATTTAACTTCTCGCTGCACTGCAGGTAGCTTCACATTCAGGCTATTCTACTTCTTAGCTGTGGACGAAAATGTGACTTATATTTTGATGTTAACACCATTTCTGTATAGCTAAAAGGTGTGCTAGTATTCACACCTGCTGAGCACATACTGGACAATTTCTCACACAGGTCTTGCATGAAACCCAGATAATATTTAGAGTTTGACAGCTCAGAAAGCTAAATTATAAGGATAGAGATACAAAATATATATTAGTTAACTAAAGTCTAAAAAAAAAAAACTTCAAAAAATGAGGTAAAATAAACCAGAACAGTTTTCTGTGTGCAAGCCTATATTCAGTCTAGAAAAAAACTAGTAACAACCCTCCTCTTTTAAAGAAATTAGCTCTCACAAAGTGCAGCTAATTCACTGTCTTCAATATGAAGGACCTTGCCTATGTTACTTGTGAAAAGTCATGGCTAACCTTGCAATTTGGAGCAGGATACTCAACCATCCGACGCTGTAAGATTAGATCAGGTGATGAGTGGAATCACCTAATGCTACTACAGACTAGGAAATTAATAAATTGCTTTGTTTTGTCACCTAACCCTATTTTTGACATATTAGGGTGGCTTTAAAAAGTTTTTAAAGGCACACTTTTCTTTTAACTTTGAAAGGCAACCATCTGCCTGCTAAATAAGTAGGATGGTGAAGTCAAGGTTACATTTGTTATCAAATTCAAGGCTTCACAAAGATAGTAAGAACAGAGATGCCTTCTTAAAGCAGTGGTCACTTCTACTACTCACTTTGCATCATTTTCTTTAGCCTCCTTTTTATCCCATAGGTCTTTCTCTGAGATTTAGAAAGACAGCTTTGGAAAGAAGTAATTAGAACATTGCACATCTCCAAGTTACGTAGCACATTCTACCTCTTCCCCTTTTCCCACTTTTCCATCATCCTCTCCAAGTTTCTTAACACATATTGAAGCCACAAATCTTTGCCATGCATCCCTACCTGCCTTTGCTACAAGCATGTAGAGGGTCACAGCAAGCCCCCCGACAGCATCTACTGCACTTCTGATGGGTGCAAAATGAGTTGTGACGTTCTGTTACCACCCCTGTGCGCACACACACACTCACACAGTCACTACAGCTTGCTGAGATACCATTGCCTTCCATACTACTTTGCAAGTCTCTCTCCTATGACCCAGGAGACCTGACAGCAGGAAGAAAGCAGCATATATTTGAGATATGGGCAAGCTATAGAAGGTAGCATACACATGAGTTTCACCTTGGTTTTCTTTCCTTCCAAGGATAAGGTTTGGCTAAGAACTTCAGGAGCATAATGTGGTTTAACAAGTCCCACAGACTAATGAACTTAGATTTGTTCAGACAGCAAACAAAACCTGCCAGGTGGTTTCACCACGCAGTATGTGAACCAGAAAACTAGCACTGTTCTGTTGCCAAAGGGAAGGATGCTTCCTTGGTAGTGTGGCTCACCAATATGGTGATGAATTTTCAATCCGACCCAAGCTCTGCCACTGGGGAAAAAGGCCACTGGACAGCCTTGGACTGCCTAGCTGATCAGGTTCTCTCTCTTGTCCTCTCCTCGGACTCTGACGATCTACATAGTCTTCCTTGGCAGATGGTATCTGAACACCATCAGGCTTCCACTCTGCATGTACGATCTTGTAATTCTGACCCTCGTTATTGTCCCAGAAGGTATGTTCTCCACTTTGGTAAGAAATGCAAAACTCTATCTTCTCTTCTGAGGAAATGGCAGGAGGAAAATCAATGGTAAATGAGAAGGTATCATTTTCAAAATCACTGTAAACATTGTTCATGTACACACACTCAACATCTTTGTAGGTCTTCCATGTATCAAAAGTAATACGAACCTGAACCTTTTTTTCGAAGCTCACATTTTTTACTTTCACAGTGCCTGACAGCACCTTCTCTTGCAGGGCGCAGCTCTCCAGGCAGACCGGGTTCTTCTGCAGAAGGTTCCTGAAGTCTAGGTAGTCAGCTGAGGGCTGAGGGAAACCCAGAATCAAGTTTTTCTCCTCATGCAGCTTTAAGTCGGATGTTATGTCCTCAATGCCTAAGAGGTCAAACTGCAGATCCCACTCAGGGTGCTCCTGGAACTCGGAGAAGGTGTGGATTGCTGTCAGGGACAGCCCCTTGGAGTCTGCAAACACAACACGCTTCTTGGCTCGGGCTGGCGAGTGGTTCCAGCTGCTCTTCTGAGCTTCGGAGTCACGTTTCACATGAAGGCACGGCCGGAGAGGTTTGAGTCTGTTCACAAAGTTGTTTCTTTGGCAGTCCTCGAGGGGGCTGAGAAAGCTCTTCAGCGGTGGAGAATGGGCTATGCAAATTCGCACGGCCATATCCGCAGGCATGATGGAGCTGGGCAAGGGTCTCGGGTCCAAGATCTGTATCATTCTGAACAGAGAAGAAACACAATATTATCATTACCTCAGATAAGAAGCTTCTCAAGAATGAGTATTTGATTCATCCATTGTCTTAATTATTCACGGCCTCACCTCTGCACAGCTTTAAACAATGCATCCTAAATCAAAATTGACAGTTCCACCTAAGGAACCAGGGTGAGAGTAGTCAGTCATTTCTTGCCAATCCTAAACTTCTTCAATTCAAATCTACTCTTCTTTCTTTATCCAAACCTCTGAAGAACAGATTTTAGTGACAACTAATTGAACATATTTTCTTGAAAATACAGAAAAGAACATTCTAGTATCAAGTAAAACAGATCCAGTTAGAGTGGAAGTGCTCATCCACTTGAACTTCCCTCTTAGAGGCCCTGAGTCAGATGTTAAAATTTGAACAAGCTGGATCAGCTGCTTCATCTCTGAGCACAGACAGCACCATATTAAGCAAGTTGCCTACCCCATCAGAGCATCAAATGGGATTCTCTGTATCTTGATGCAGAAGCATCATTCTGTGGCTCTGAACAACCATTAGCTGATCTTTTAAGGCACTTGTTTGGTAGAATAAAAATACTGAAGCACCTTTAGAAATATTTTTTTATGAGCTATGAACCCAGGTCTAAGTAATAGGGCTCTTTGCACTGTTAATGTTAACTGCTGAGTGAAGCAGGGGGGAAAAGTGAGAGAAGAGAGGGACATACTATCTTTTCACCTCATTAGGCTTCAAGAATTGGCTTAAAAACAACTTTTTATAATCCCCAAAGACCATGCTGAAATTCTACTGCAAGTATTCAATAAGAATGCTACAGCTTTATTTGTGAAGAGTTACTCATAACCCTCCCTCTCAGATGACAGGTATCACAATTACTATGCAAGGACACAGCCCACTCAAGGCAGACAGCTTGAATATTTGTAAAAAGGGGCTTCAACTGCAGCACATCGCTGCTGACATGGATGCAGTCCTTGCTGGAAATGCAGAGTTTTGTTGAGTCACGGAAAGGCATTTGCTTTGTCACTTAAATAAATGGCTTTCTGCTTCCCAGAGTTCTCACGGGTATTCCAGAGCCCTGCCAAAATTAAAGCAGAAGCTGTGCTGGCCTCATCTTCTTGGTTTTTTTTATTATGGAGGTATTTACCATAATAAGCAATAGGAGGAGAGCACCCGAATAAAATTAATCAGCTTTTGCTTTGCTTTATTAGGAAAAGAGCTAAGGCTTCAAAAATACTCTCTCTGCAACTTTGGTGACCCGAGCTTTTGCAGTGAAAGGGAAAANGGGGTGTGGAAGAAAAAGAAAAAAAAAAAAAAAAAAAAAAAAAAAAAAAAAAAGGAGAAAAAAATGGAAAAAAAAGAACCCCAACACCGAAATAGCAAAGAACAGCCAAACATGCAAACCTCACGCCACAACCGGAGCAGCTGCGAGCTGCTGGCGGGGGCAGAGCCCGGGCGAGACCCGCACTCCCGGGCGGGCAGCGGGGCCGGCGGGCGCTTACCTGGTGCGGTGCAGTGCTGGGGCCGCCACNTGGGGGCTGCGGGGGGCCCGTCCGCTCCCGGCCGGACACACCCCCGGGCGCCCTTTCCTTGGCCGTGCCCGGAGCTGCCCCGGCTCTCTCGTCCTTCGGGAAGGGCAGCAGCAGCTGCGGGCACGCAGGGGTCCGCAGAGGGCTCGCTGTAGCACGCGCCTCTTCCAGCAGCCAGGGAGCCAACAGGGATTCGCTGCACGGGCTTTCCGTGTGCGGTAGATGTTTCACATGCCGAAGTGGGGCTTCTTCAGGGCGTTGCTAAAGGACCTTGTTGAGCGGAACAAAACCCATGCTAAATTATAAGCTTCTCAGCTTCGATGGAAAGGAGCTGGGATCCTAGGTTGTAAGGTAATGGTCCCAGGGCCAGAAATCCTGGAATATAACTGGCTTTGTCCTCAGTGAAAAAGTGGTTTTGAACTTTTAATTTGAATGGTGCTGATGGCTTTTCACCTCCCACACCTGGTGATCTGTGCACTGTCTGAGGATGACAGGCCCTGCTATAGGTCCCACATTTTATCTACTGCCTTTTTCTAGAAGAAAGGGACGAAAACTGGTGGAAGGCAGCCCTCGCAGCATTAGCCATAGCAATACTGTGGCACTGCTAGTGTCCCGCCTCCCAGATGGGAGACATCCCCTATGGCAGACAAGCCCTTGCAGAGGCTGGGGACAGCCCACAGATGACAGTGTGCTGTCTTCTGCAGGCTGTGAGTAATCCTACTAGAGAAGGTCCATCCCTGAGTTACTGCTCTTCAAAGATCATGTCCTGATTGCTAACTGACTCTCTGGGTCTTCTATAGATCAACAGTTTCACTGTCACTTTCTTGCTGCCCAGCTGCTCTTTCCCAAGGGTGGTAGATGACTGGCAGTCAACCTACAAGACGTGATAGGGAGTCTGTGAACTGTGATTTTCTGAGTTCACAGCTTTTACTGGTAGATGAGACCACATACAAATGAACAGCAGGAAGTCCTGTGCTCTACATGAATCAAAGGGAGCTAACAGTGATGAACAGACAGTATAGGATTTTTCTGTTCTTGATTTGTGAGCAAAAGAAATTACAAGCTCTACTGCTTATGTGTGAGAAGATAGGGTGTGAGCTTATGTGTGAGAAGATAGGGTGTGAGCATAGCAGATGACGACAAGGACACTTCCATCTTGGATTCAAGCTACACACAAGCAGAGGGAACAAGCAGTCGTGAAAGGTTAGAGGCTCCTGCTGACAGATGCTTGGCACATGGATCAGTATGCTGCCTCTGTACATATAATGAGAGTATTCATAGGACAGTAACACTTCAGTTTCTTAGTTCTGCCCATTGGTGACTGAAGTTCCTGCCTTTCGTGACAGTACATGACATTAAGTGTCACCCAGATGAAGCTTGAAGCAGTAACTGGCAGTGCAGACAAGGCTTTGGAAGGTCCTGCTCTGTTCCCTGGAGCCAGTGGATGACCTTCCCTGGTCCTCTGCTTCTCAAGTTGCATCCCTGCTGCTCACAGTGCTCTTTCTCTCCTTTCCCTTCTCTTATCTTTTGGTGACTGCTGGCTCCCTCTCAAAGGCAGATGATATTTTCTCATTTCCTCATTGTTTGTCTAAGGAAAGTGATAGAAAACAGCATCTGTGTGTTGGAAGCTTTGCTAGTAGCCTTACTAATTGCAAGGGGTTTATTTTTCTTTTGGAGGAGCTACAAATACTTTCAGCCCCTTACCTGCAGTAAGGGTATATCAGAGTATATCCCATGGGTATAATGGAGGACTGGACACATGGCTGGCACTTACCAAATCTCTTCTACTTACCCATCATAAAAAACTGAGCAAATAACTCTGCAGTTTTATGAGCCTGTGCTACTTGAATCTTTGTCCAAGCAGCTTCCCACACATACTGCTTAGCTGGGCAGCTGTGTTATCAGGGATCACGTGCAGCATCCGGGGCTGCTCTATCACACTATCTGCAGGCACTAAATAAGAGCTGCTTGAAGCCTGTAAAAAAGGAGTCACCTCAAGGCTTTGCTACACATATTTCTGTTGCTACGTTGTAGCTCATTGCCCTGTTGGTGTTATAAAATATTTTCCTCCTGCTGTGTAAAATACCTGTTTTGCTCAACTTGGAAAACATCATGAAAGATTGTTTTAAGTGATATGCTTAGCAAAAAACCAGTAGTGAGATCCAGAGCCTTTCACAGGCAGATCATTGCCCAAGTCAGTAAATACAGACTGGATACAGTAACTTTGTGCCTAATTGGTAATCTGGAGCACATTCATGGCCATGGACTGGTGTCCTAGTTCCCAGTTGCCAATACAAGCAGAGAGTGCTGTGCAGAGCCAGGGTAACTCTTTCCTCATCCAAGGAGGCGTCCCTGCATTGAGGCAAACTGACAGGGTTATCTGAGTTAGCACAGCAGTGTGTCCTGTCAGTGATAGTTCCTTAGCTGTGCTTTTTATAGAGGACTCAGGTTTCCAGATACTTTGATCTGGCAGCTTAATATGTAGATCTGTCTGTCTGTCTTACCTTTCAAATAGGGCTGCTAAAATGGGAACACCAGAGGAAAAAAAATTACTGTCTTACTGTGCATTTGACAGCACTTTGTGGCGCATCAGCTTTTCTGACACTTGTAGGTGCACAATGGCAGAAATATATTACTGGAAGAAGCACGTCTGATTATAAAATCAGGCCCCATCACAGGGGGTTGTACCTCCAGCTGCTTCTGTAACAAGGAAACCCAAATCGATCACCCAGACTAGTTCTTTGTCTTTTTCTGAAAAAGTGGCACATTAAATGTAGTAAGTCAATTGCAACAAGTTAGCTATAGAAAACACAGTTTTATTATAGCTGCCATAGTTTCACTAAACCTTAAATGTGTGTTTTTAAAAACAGTTTGCAGCCTAGATGATCCAGACGCAGTGTAAGGCACAAGCTCACTTTGCAAGGAGTTCACTGAGGTTGCTTGGTGACAAACAGGCAATTGGGTTCACACTGTTCTGTTCAAAGACAAATATATGGTATTAGCTCCACAGTGAATGCTTTTATATGCAGATGTTCCTCCGGGTCTTGCCATTCTTCACCTCACCTGAACCAACCAAGGCCTTTCAATCAGCAGTTCTGAGAACAGATGATGAGTGATTGTGCCTTCCTGTCAGTTATCACACCGCAATGGGCTGCTCTGGTCATCTGTTTGCTGGCTCTTGTCATTTTATGAGAATGAAAGAACTGCTTTTTTTTCAGCCTCTGTTCTGAAACTGAGTAATTAAGCAAGGGTTTTGTGCTTTACTCTGACTTTATTACTTTCAGGTCGTTCTGCTTCTTTGCTATCCTCCCCCACAGCTTCAGAAGGGAAGAAAGGAAATATATTGCAGTGGAGGATATAGAAAGAGTAGAGAAGCCTTCAGCATTTAATTAAAGCCTTTTGAAGCAAAGATAAGCAAATATTTCCTCAGAGCAAAGTTAAGTCATGACCACATGTATAAGTAAAAAAGTCCAGAGAGAAAAAAAAAATCTCAATTTCACTAGCATAATAATTCATCTCTTGAGAAATTCTTGCTGTTTGCTGGGTGGGAGAGCAATGCTAGCTCAATGCAGTTACAGTATGCAATTGAGCAGGGAAGCTTTTGATTTGGTTTTGAGCTTGAAACTAAAATGAATTGCTAGGCCAGAGGCACTATACTGGGGTTATTAGAAAACAGAAAATGTCCACCTTATTTTGGCTGGCACATATTTTGTTCCTGCAGCAGCACAGAACACCTGTGAATGAAATGGAGCTTTAAAGAATTAAATTTAAAGAACATCTGTGTAATAGACAGGGACAATTCTGTCACACAAGGTTTACCGCAGCCTTTTTTCTTCCTCGAATTGAGCTCTTCTGTTTAGTATTTGTTCTCTGCTACTAAGACTAATTTTTGTAAATGTGTATTACCTATGAAGTTGGGTTGCTTTCATATGACCATGAGGCAAATAGTAATTTTTCAGGTACATAACAAGTCAGCTGAGCCTGTAAGCCTTTGAAAATTTAAAATTACTTGTAATGATTTATCTGATGAAATTCAGTGAGCAGAAGTCTTATTAGAAGGCTATATTCTTTACTTGCTTCTCAGAACCCTTTGGTGAACTTTGAAAATTACTAGTGGTTGCAAATATATACCAAGGAAACTAGTCCTGGGAAACTCTGTTATTGTTTTAGGGATTTCTTCAGCACTGGCACAGTCCATACAAGGAAGAAATAAATTTTTGATATTTTTAGAATTTTTATTAGCCCATTTCTCGTTGTTGGCGGGGGGGGTTCAACCAGATCTAACATGCTACAGCCATCGGGAACCCTTCACTGAGATACCTGTAAATCATGATCACTTGTTAATAGGCAAATCAGAGAAAGTCTGGGAAAAAATATTGCACTGCCCCCATTGCAATACTGCCACAACCATCCCCTAGAGAATGGGGCACGCAACATGCAGCCAAATGCACATGCAAAGGTAAATGGGGTTTATGTTTTCTTACAGCAACAGCACATGGATTTAGCTCTTTGGGCATTGGTAGAGTGTCTAGGTCTCATTCTATTTCAGTCAGTAGCACAAGCTCCTGCCACTCTTGGAACTTTGTAAGGTTAAATTCAAAGACATTTAAATTTAAGGCATTTCAATTCCTTTAAACTGAAGCTTTTGGACTGAATTAGAAGATAGAAATTGATTTTAAATGTCTGATCTTGTTAAGGCTGATTAATGATAAATTAGTCAATTGTAGATGAGTCATCACTTTGAAAATGTATAGTGGAAGAGAAGTGCATTGCTTTCTGAAACAAGTGACATAGAAAAAGCAAGAAAATATATCTCAGACTGCTCAAATGTTTAATGTAATGTGATTATATTAAATTCAGAATATTTTGAGCAAAATTCCTTAAACTGATTTTATGCAAAATGCAGCCTTTTAGAAGTATAATTGATTTGCTAGTATGTAGTAAGATGAAATAAAGACAATGCCACATTCTTTATAAATTGCTGCAATATAGAGTAAAAGGGGAAAGAAAACTGAAAGAAGGAAGAGCATAAATATAGGTATTCATTCGTGGAATAACTTGAACTTTCCATGAAGTTATTTACAAGAGTGCAGAAAACAAAATACATACATATATTTTATACATGAGCATAAATTTGGCTTATAAATACAGTCCAGATTCACTTTTGAGAATGCAAAGGCTCTCCAAATGTCTGAAATAAATGCAGTATATCAATATTACAGCATTCTTTTTCTGCATTTTTATTGATTTTATTTTTAATCACACACCCAAGATCGTTGAACCTTGCTAATGTGTGGCCAAACATTTTATAAATATAAATCATGTTGCTGTGTGTAGATAAACAGTGTTTATTCTAGGGGTTTTTTTTTCCCTAGGCCCAGGTGAAGGAATTACCTCTGCTGATGAATAGTCTTTTCCAAAGAAAACAGTAAGTGAAATGCCGCTTTGTGCAATTTGCTTTATGCTTAATGCTGTGTGAACAAGCAAATGTTGGTTGAGTAGACACTGCCATCAGCTGTGTGGGAAGTATTCTCGTTCTTTGCAATCTCTCAAGGAAAAGTGGGATTTTTTTAATCCACTTGTGCATAAATACCTACAGACTTGCAAGAGCAACATGGTTATTCAATATGATTTCCATTCCCATAAAATTTACGTTGAATAAAACCTTCATCCTGAATAGGCATTGCTATATCTGACAGCAGCCTAACTAACAGCTGCAAGATGCTTGCACGGTGTTTAGAAGCCCTTGAAGGGTCTGAGTAACACTCCTTTTCTTGCTCTGCCACCCAAGAGACATGATCCATTTCTGTATTTAAAGTTCTCTTACAAGGTCCTTTTTGTCTTTTATATCACAAGGGAAGAATGGGGCTTGGAAATCAGTACAGTGAAATTATGTGCCAAGTTTTTCTTGGATATTCTATGTGGGGAAAAAGCTCCCCTATGGCATAGGTCTAAGAGATGAATGAATGAATCTTTTCTCTTTCAGATTTAGTTTAATTTTTAACCACTTCAGACAAAAAATTTGAGTTTCCCAGGCTCTGACCTAGTTATCCCTTTTTGGGTACAGCATACATATGTATAGGAATGTATATTTCCCAAGTTTCACAGGGGTCAGATTTCATACAGACATTCACTTCATTTTTAGATTTGCTGGAAAGAATGAAGCTCTTCAATCGATGTGCTGTAACATTATCAGTTGTCTTTCATCCTGCAGTGGAAGGGGAAATAGTTATGGTCCTGAGTGCAGAAAGATTTGTGGCCTAAATAACATACTTGCAATAAATTTGTTTCTTTGGGTTATTCTTAGATGCTGCTTCCCAGAACACAGATGGTTTACTGTCAAAATGTGCTTGCTCCATATATGCAATAATGCTTACAGTAAGTTTTGCAAGCTTTAAAATGGTTTTGATCAGTGAGAATAAGCTTGCATGCTTCTCTGGAGAACTGCAGCCACAGAATAGTGGAGGTTGCAAGGGGCCTTTTGAGGTCACATAATCCAGTCTCCTCCTCAAAGCAGGACTAGCTTCAAAGTTAGATCTGACTGCTCAGGTTGCTTGTCCAGCTGAGCTTTTAATACCTTCAAGGACAGAGAGTCCACAGCTTCTCTAGAGAACCTGTGCCAGTGCTAACCACACTTGTATTTTTTTCTATTTATCTGTCTGGAATTCCTTTTCTGCAACATGTGACCGCTGCCTCTTTTCCTTTTGCTGTACATCTCAAGGAAAAGTCTGGCTCCATCTTCTCTCTGTTCTCTCTTAGTAGTGAGAGGCTGCACTCTGACCCACTCTAACTTTTTCTCTGCAAGTTAAGAAAAGTCAGCTCCCCCAGTCTCACCTTCTGCAGCACATTCCAGGCCACTAACCATCTTGGTGAGCTTCTACTACACTTAAGGTGCTCAAATGCAAACCTAACCCCCACACATCCTGGCTAGTTCTTTTTAACCGCTTTTGTTAGCCAGGCAACTGGATGAACTTTGTTCATTGAGCAAAACACAGCTCATGCACTAACTTCATCTACCCTTCACTCTGCTGCAAAGGCAGGGATCTCACCTTGGTGACACTGACCTGCGTTTCCTAGTCATAATGTACACTTTAAGGGTATGAGTTGAGGGCTTTCATCTGAAGAGAAATCACTGAGTGTGTTGGGGAGGAATAGGAATTCTCTTTTTATTCCATCTAGGAGAAAGGAAAAAACTTCTCTTAACCTAGAGGTAGTTAGAAATTTTTCTTTTTAATGAAGTTCTAATGTTTCAAGGAATAAATGTCCAACAGAGTGTTTCTCAGAAACATAACATTTAAAAAGCATGTGAAAAAAAAAAGTCAACCTTTCTCTTTGCCTTCAGCAAGTAGTTCTGTCAAGGATCCCTTTGCAGAGAATGAGATGAGACACAAAAATACACATGGCATCGGTGGCATGGCATTCATGTCCTTCTCCTAGGTTAGGGAAAACCCACCCTAAAGTTCCTGATCCTTTTTTATACACCCATATATTTCTCTGCAGTATATTTATGTAAGCAAAGATGCACAACTCTAACAGGAGAGGCTCAGAGAGATGGAGTCCAGTCAAGGCAGTTTTCAGTCTATTCATAGGACAGGAGCTGGCTGTCACCAAGCCACAGCCTGGCCATATCAACTGGCTGTTATGGGAGAGGAAGTTGTGGTTCTGTCCTTTGGGAGCAAGTGAGGGAATGGAGGGAAGTAAAATATTTACCCAATAAATCTTTTTCCATCCCATTTAAATTACTAACTTTTTTAATCTCTCTGTACCCCAAGGGAAAGAAAAATTGCTCCATTGGTAGCTTTTTTCCTCAGGGCAGTAACAGAGACAGTGAGCATGAAAGAAAATAAACTCTACTTCTGTATAAAACAGGTTGCACAGAAATGATGTGTTCATTTTATTACTGCCATCATATATTACACATTTGGCTTCTCTAGATAATAGCCATATTCATAATTTATACAGTGTGTTTGAATATACCATGAAGAAGGTATTTAAGGAGAAACTTCTCTGCTAGTCATGGCACAATAATGTTGAAAGCAGGATGGGGTGTTGGTCAATGGAATGTCTCTCATTTAGAAATTACACCCTATTATCAGGGCTGCTAGCTTCAAAATCAGGCTATGCATGCCCTGCAGGTATAATACCAGAAAATAAAATAGTATACCTGGCCCTTTTATGTAACACAGTATAAGTGCAGATAGAGGAAGAGAAATGATGATTCATTATCTGTTCATCCAAAAACCAAGAATGCTGATTCACATACTACATCCTAAAGCTTCACATGTCTAAACGCATTCTTGACTATTGTCAAATCATCTTTCTAAATGCTGTGCACAAGAGCTTGGCTATGCTTTCTGTCACTGATCTTGTTCTAAATCAAAAGGTCTAGATCAGCCAGTCATTAGCGTTTAATGTCTCTTCTAGTATGTTCAACTTCTACCACCCCTTGTAATAATTTTTGCAAGTGATATAGTACCTGTTTTGTCCTCTGTGTTTTCAAACAGCACATGGAACTTTAAAAGCACATAATGTAGTCAATAGCATACTACAGCTTTTTATTCCAGGCTTATGCTTGTGCCCTGGTTTTTATGATAGCCATATACAAAAATGAAGGCAGATTAATCCTTCTGTCAGGAAAAAGTCATTCTGTCCAAGACAGGGAGCTTCCTGGCCTCAGACATTTATGGTTTTTACTTCTACATCAGTTTGCCGAAGTTAGCAAAATGTTCTTTCTACCATTTTTAGCAAAATAAGACATTAATCTCTACTTTGTTTAAACTGTGTAAACCTATTAGAGTTAGATGCAAAGTTGATAAAAAACAGCTGTTCCTAACGAAACTGCATGAGACCTACTCCAGTATAAGTGCATCAAACTGCTGTAAAGTATGAATAACATCTACGACGTAAATATAAAAAGTCCCTGCCATGATTCTCTGGCTGACATTTCTAATGATACGCTCTCAGCTAAGTCAATAGAGAGACATTCTCTTGCTTTAGCGGGTCTTTGAGGTCCTCTGCTCTTAGGATCATTTCCTTTCTTTATCCGTATGAATTTGAAAGAGTAATTATACTCCTGAAGATCTTTCCCTGAACAATGTTACCACATTCAGTGTGTAACCCTCACAATGCAACTAATAACAAGGGTGGGAACTCCCACTTGAAACTCCTACCAGTCTTTCCATGATGGGGCAAGACAATGCTTAGAAACGCATTCAGTGGGATGTGTTCCGAGTTTAAGGACAATTATACTTTCACTGTGCATCATCCCCACAGCCACAATAGTTTGCAGAAATTTAACAGAGCATGGGGTTCCTTTGAATCCGTGGGTTTCTGTACTTCAGCACCAGCATAATTTAATCAGATCCAATGGCAAAAACCAACTCAAATCTGTTGTAATGCTGAAAAGAAATGCCATAAGAAACTTACGGTTTCATGAAGTGTTGCCTAACATTTATTTCATCTGTCTGTATTGTTTATGGAAGAAGGAGTGGTTCAGCAGACCAGCTGAGCAAACCTACTTTCCCTGCAGATTCATATTGGTATAACTTTAACAGTGGAATGACGATGTTTCCATGCCTTACCAAAAGAATCAGATGGTCAAAGATCTGAATTAGAGCAAGACTTTACAGCAGGAAGGAAACATGACTTAGAGATAAACCAGCCTGTATACACTCCGACAACCTGTAGCCAAACTACCATAGAACTCTTTGAGCTGCTGGTATGTCACACGGTATTTTAATTACTACCGAAATGTATTGTGTCTCCATTGTTGACATACAGTATCAAATCTAAACCCAGTTTTCTTCATTTCTAAGTCTTCTGAGTAGATGAGTTCAATAACCCACTGAGACTTCACTCTTGCAGATAATTGCCTACTCAACCACCTTAAATTTGCCTTTGGTAGCCTGGCTCAGAGGGCTGATGATAGGATGACTGATGAAAAAAGCATGTGCATGGATTTAGAGTGGGTGAGAGAGATATAAGCATACATCCTGAGAAAATGCTTAGTTTGCTTGCTCTTTTTTAATCTGAAAAACAGGGCACTGATTTCCTGCCAGGGGACACTTTTGAATAGGAATGTCTGGAATTACCTACTAAATTTGGTTTAACTTAGAGTAGGAGGCAGAGAACGGGAGGAAATCATGATGGAAAAAAATGGATGTCAGGATAGGAAAACGTTGGGTTAGAGGCTCTGTATCTCAGAGGCTTTCTTCTGTCTCTGAGCAGAGTCCTGGAATGGCTATGACAGAACCCTATTTTTATGGGGTCATACACTTTCTTCAAAGGGGACCCAGAAGGGAGCACTGCCAGTCCATGTTGGTCCTTTTCTCCAATCACAAATGTCATAATTTAAATGTAACACATGCCAAGAAAGAAGCAAGCAAAAATAATTCAGATACACTGTCTAAATATGAAGGGAAATTTTAAGACTTCATAAATTCTGTATTTTCACTGCAGGCAAGTGTTTTGTAGGCACATTTGAGTTTATCTAAACATCATTACTTTGACAGAAATTCAATCTTGGGTGTTATTAAAAAAAAAACCAAAAACTCTTAGTGTCCTCGAGCAGTGCTAAGCACAAGGTCTCTAATTCAGACGTGATGTTGGCCACTGCCCTTCCTTTGCTCTGTTTCCTTCACCTTGTGCCTCAAGTGATACAGCACAAAATTTAGGTAAAGCTGACAGCTAAAATGACACGTGACATTTTAAGGGGCACTTTTCCTGACATCCCATTCTTCCTCCTACCCTTTTTTTTTGTCCCTGCAGTTAGAGGAGCCATGCTAGTCACGAGTGTCTAACAGCTCTATGCGCCAGTCTCAGGGCTGGGGTCACATATCTGCGCAACAAACTCTCCACATTGGAAAACTCACACTGTTGTAGCTAACAGAGGACAGTCAAGAACTGATTCAGTAAGTCTTTCTAAGTAATTTAGGATCATATCAGGGGTTTGCTGAAGACAGAGCAGGATTTGAGATGAACTCCTTTGTGCTGAAAAATGACTAAGAGCAGTCTTGTTCTCAGTTGCAGCTGAGAGGCAGCTTACAAGGTGAGCAGCCTGTGAGCTCCCAAGTGGTGCCTCACACAATCAATGATTTAGTCCTACCATATGCTAACATACCAGGTGCAAAAACAAGGTTAGTGTGTCAGTGGGTCTGCTGCAAACACGTGCCAATTTGGCAGCACAAATGCACAACTATTAACATATAATTTAAAGGAAAGGGTCTACACCATATTCAGAAGCGACTTAAAAATAGGAGAGTGTTAGTTTCATACAGATAAACTTGGAAGACTGACATAAGATAATAAAAGGCACATAGCAAAGGAAAAGAACATTCAAATAAATCCCTGCAGGTCACTGTGGCCCTGCTTAGAATTCCTTCCGAATTTAGCCTGGAGTGTCCATGCCCATGTCAAGTCGTCGTTTGTACACAGCACAACACAACTGGTCCAAGCTAAACTTCAAACAGAAAAACAAATTCCATTATGTCTTTCATATTTTTCCTTGTTAATCACTTGATAACTTAAAACCTTTCAATAGCTGACAGAAAATTTGCTAGTTAAGAAGTTATTTAGAGATCCCCAAACTGAAAGACAGAATGTGAAATGAACACCAATCAAGGTACCAGGAAATTGTGGAAGATCTTTCTCTGTGACCAACCTGGAAAGGTTGTTATTGTTTGGGGCTTCTTTTTGCAAACATACGTTTTCCTACAAGAGAAGAAATATAATTTTTCCTATTAAGTAGCCACAAAGTGCAGGCAATTTCTGCATCACCTCCCAAAATTCCAAAAATTCTTAGACTTTTTTTATGTGGAGTTTTTTATTCTTTGGGATTCTTGGTTAACATTTATGCAAATAGTTTCATTTAGTAATTTTAAGTGCTGCAGTGTTTTGCAAAAGAACAGGGTACAAAAATAGCCTGTGTGCAGAATTAAAATTTAATTTGTTAGCCATATTTCTATAGCAGTTTTTAGCATAACAAAAGCACCATATTGGCCTGAAAAATCAAGGTTTTTCACTGATTTTAAATTTCTGGTTTGAAACTTTTGGACACATAATTCACATATGTTTATGGTGGTTTCTCTTCATTGAACTTCTTTTTCCCTAAACAACAGAGAGAAGGCAGGGTTTCCAAATGGCACCATGTTCTAACATTTATCAGGGTGCTTGGCATCAGAATTGAAAAGAACAGCAGACTTTGCCATTACTCGCAATAACCACATATCCAGCTGCTTTACACAATTCCTCCCAATATAGACACACAGGGGCTATATCAAGCTTTGTCATATTTTGAATTTGGAACCCCTGTCCAAAGAGTATAAAGTCACCTAAGGTTTCACATTTGAGCTGGGAATAGCTGGAAGAGAAGCAGGGGTTTAAAAGAGGACACTGGCAGTTTGCCAAAAAAAAAAAACAAACCAACAAACCCAAAACCAAAAAAACCTGCCAATAAATCTTCTGTCTAAAGTATTTGGACAAAGTGTAACTTAGAAATTAAAAAGAATCAGTAACCAGGCAATTTCAAAATACAAACACACAGTCTTGGATTCCTTGTTTTCTTTGTCAAGACAAAGTATATTTCCGAAGTAAGTCAGTAACTAAAGGTTAAATCTGGTTCCTCTGGCTGCTTTCCTAAAGGAGGAGCTTCAGTGCTGTGCCAAGCTGACTTCTGTCCATACATACAGATCTCTATCTTGAGTTACACTGAGAGCTTGGCCTGTGTGGGAGCATAGCTTGGAGTTCACACATTTCTGGTCAGACTAATATTAATAGCAAAGCTAGGACTACGCCATTCAGCCAACAGAACTATTTGTGTGGTTCTAATACCACTTTGCAGAACATCTGCTTTTACTTCACTCCTTTTTCTTCCTTGAATTAACTCTTACCACTCCTACAGTGAACTCTTCTACCATCCCAACTGGGTAATTACCTCAATAAAAAAGACAAGGTAGCTGTATATATGCTATTTTTCAAGAGTCCACACAGCAGTGTCATGCTCCCTGCCCATCTTCCATCCATCCTGCTGCCTCACAAGTTCCCTGCAGCCTGCAGCACTAGTGGCCCTGTGCACTGTGAGACACCAGCTCTCACACCATGTCTTAACCCAAGCTTCCAAGTCAGCATCTGCTGAACAAGGATGTTGCTTTAGAGAGTGGTCTCAGGGTAGCCATTAATGCATAATTTAGATTTAACTAGTATGGTTTCCCACAGGTTTTTTGAGCAACATAAGTTGTGTGAATACTTGTTTAATTTCTTACTATATGGAAGCATAATGTCTTCTGATTTCTGGTTCTTCTCTCCAGGGACTTATTAAATATTCCTCTTAAGAATGCTATGAGCTCAGCATCAAAATACATTATAAATCTGTACAGAAATAAATAACACAGTGCTGAGAAATGTTAGCTAAGGGAATCTATAGTAGATTTATTTCTTTCTCTCCCTCTCTCCTGCCAGTGCAGAAGCAAAGCCTGCAGATTCTTCTCCTATCCTAAAGGGACTGGCAGCTGACCAGCTTAATTAGCATAGCATTTAGGTATGTTACTGAACTTCCCATAAGATGGTCTCTCCATATAAGTCAACATAACTACTCCAAATATTCCAATACTTTGCTAGACAGAACTAGGCCACATGGGGAAAAAAAAACTAATTCAGCTCTTAGCCAAGGTGGGCTACATCTACAGGACTCTGTGAGAGCTCTGCTAGAAGCAGACCAATTCTCCCCCAGAAGATGGTGTTACTGTGCTGTTAGATGCAAGGGACAGTTTCTACTTCAGACTCTCTATAAGGTAAATCCAACTTTCCACAACTGCCCTCTCTGCATAACCTGAGTAGATGCCAAGTGAGAATTGCTCAGAAAAAGTACAATTTTATTTTATTCCAAGTTTGTTTTGCTAAAAGCTCTTTTGGCTAAATTGGAGGATTCCTAATACCTCCTGATTTTTCCTTACAGTAATTGCTCTGTCTTGGATAAAATGAAGACAGCCATGTATCAGTTATTCTGGTGAATTTGCACTGTGGCCTCTCAGATCTTTGCTGCAGCACAGACTGTTTTTGGATCACTCGATGTAGCTATAAAAAGGGAAACTGATATTCCTAATAGCATTATTAACTACTGTTACAGTGTAAAGTGCCTGAACAGAGAAGAAAACCCCTGAGCCACTTGTGCACACGCTGTCATCAGTTGTACAGTGCTCTGCACCCTTCAGAATGCATGGCTGACTTCGTTGGTTGTGTCAAACTGACTCAAATGATAATTTGTTTGCCTACAATTTAAGCTCCCTAGTAACTAGCATGCATTCCATATGTATTTTTTCAAGGAATACCATTTATCTTGGATCAAATACAAATTAGCCCAACTTGTGTCATGTGTATTTGTTGCAGAGGACTTTTGTATACAAGCTAAGGAACATCTGGGTCCTATGTCATCCAAATTGAAGGACTGTTCTGGTCCACACTGAATAGTTTCCATGCAAGGACAGTATTGAGGAAGACAGCAGTAGCTCTGCTCCATGAGCTGTCCAGACAGCAGAAAAAGGATCATCAGTGAAATTATTTCTGAAGAAAACCGGTTAGTAACCTAATGTGAGAAAGCTATTTCACTGTTAGATGCCTATGGGACCTTTATTTGTGTGCACTCATATTGTGTGCAGTGATAGCATTTCAAACGTCTTTAAGGTTTTAAGATCTTAATAATGTCCACTTCTCCCCACCGGTCTAATCTTCCATTCAGCTGTTCTGTTTCCAGTCTTGAAGTTGTTCAAGTCATAAGGTAGATCTGGAAGTAAAATAGACTCCCACTGGGCATTTTCTGGAGAAGTGAGGTAAGAGACTCAGTTAAGTATTTGTCATCTTGAGACCAAAGGGCCTGGCCAGATGAGGCAAAGAATTGAAAAGGAAAGAGAGAAGGATGACCACTCACGCTCCTGGAATGATTCCAGAGAGATAGAAATTGAGATATATTTAGTTCTAACCCCAAGTAACCTTGCTGTTGAAATGACATCTTGTGTAACTTCACCTTAGCAGCAATAGCTAGCATTTATGTAACTATGTAAAGTAAAAAGGACCTATTTTTTAATTATAAATAAATGTATTCAGTAATCTCTAAAATACAAAAAAGGAAAACTTTTAAATATATTTCCCAGATAGCTCCTAAAATCCTCATGGCACAGAATTACCCTATACACTCAAAAATGTTGCCATTTAAAGAGGAATTTATCAGTTATTAGGCATTGGCTGTACTGGCCAAGTACACAGTGCCATGCTAAATAATCACAGTCCCAAGTGAAATACAAGCACCATTTACTATTTTTAGGCAGATTACATCACTGTGTACCCATGATCTTGAGAGTGACCATAACGCAACATTTCAACAATCAAGGCATGTTTGATACAAGAAGAAAATCAGTAATTTTCTGGAATGAATAGAAAAATTATCTTCCGTGGACAAATAAAGACATAAATTATTGCTATAAGGCCTCCTACAAACTATATAGAAAAAACATTTCAATTGCTTATAATAATTACAGGGGGAAAAAAGTAGATCATAAAAATAATCCTAGAATAAACTGCCTGAATAAAGTGCTTAAAATTTTCTTTCTCTTGTTAAAAAATACAAAATCCAAAGAAAGGTTGTGTATATACATAAATAAATGGTACGTTGCCATGCATTTATGTCACTCAGCTGTGATGGAAACCAACAATACTTAATTTGCTAATATTTTCCCATCCTTTAAATATATAATATTGACAATAAACAAAGACAACCAATTTACTATTCTATTTAAAAACTGCTTACTCATGGGTTTTGTGTGTGTGTGTGTGTGTGTATGTGTGACAATGATGCCCAAGACATTTTACTTTTAAAATGTTTTAATAAACTCCAGTGTAAAATTCAATAAACCTTTTGTAAAGCATCAGTGAAACTGGTGCAAAATTCTTCTTGCACATATTTAGTCAGGTAATACATACAAAAATAGAGACCTATGTCACAGAGTCTCAAAATGCTGCCAGATTAAGGGCTTTTAATTTAATTTTGCAATTTAGTTTGCTTCAAGACTGTTCAAGTGTACAAGTATTTTAGAACTTTCTGACTACTCAGTGTTTTCTAACTTTTGTTAGACCCAGTTCTTCATTAAATTTAAGGTATAACCAGCAGTTCTGTTACTTTTTTTTTTGATCTCAGAGGTCTGATAAAGAGATTCTGTCTTCAACAGACTCATGGAACAAATTAATGAAATAGGTATCCCTCAAGTGAGGATTAGCCACTTAACATGTAGTGTGGCTGTATACTCTGCATTCAGGTAGGAATGCAAATATCTTTACCTGGTAAATGTCTGAGTATTACGAGACTTTTCTGTTAAAGACAAAAATATCTTTGGATGGAGATTTTTAATCACTTGCAGGAAGATAACTGTCTTAATGGAGCACTTTCTTCCTAAAAGAATATCCTTCACAAAATGTACTCTACCCTTTCTGAGACATTACTGGTTATGATGAATTTCAAGGTGTGGGAAAAAATCTCCCAAAGGAGAAATTTCTAGTTGTAATGTTGGTTTAGTTCTGTGATAACTTATGCTTAGTAGGACATATACATAACTGTGTTCACTTCTCATAATCCTCTTCTAAAAAAAAGTATTTATTTTTATAGGTTTTTACTGGAAATTTGTGACCATTAGAGTGTGACTCCAACAACCATTTGAACATGTTTCCTACTTTCTGTGACTCAGTTAAAAATCTGCATAAATACATTCTTCACAGGAAGTCTTAGGATTTTAATGGTTTTATATCTGATTTTAATACCACTGCAATGACATTCCTTCTCCTCATCACAACTCCTCTTCTGAATCACTGCCATGGACTACTTTTCAGCAGGAGCCTTCCATTAGAAATACTGAAATTCACTGCATTTGACAATTATTACTTCATGGTGAAACTATAAGAACTTCTTAAACTAAGTAACTGTTTTTCTTAGGCTAAAGTCAAGAATAGCCTGTTCATTTTCCTATTTTTTTCCCCCTGGACTGTGGAACTAGCTGTTCCAAGCAGCCATCATTTGAATTGTTGAGAAATTGCCTCTCAAAGATCTGTCCTGAAATAACAACTTGACAACCTATGTGCAACTAGTTGGAGTAGTACACTACCACTTTCCAAAAAAATATTACATTTAGTTTCTTCTTTGCTTTCCTTCACACTGCCTGCTCTGTATGGTATTTACATACTATAGGCAACCAATTTAGGTACCCAGATGAAAAGTAGAGACTTCTTATGCCATGAGTGGAAAGAGGTGCAGTGCTTCAGAGGGCAATTAAGAGTACAACACTGAGAAATCTGCCTGCTTTGTCAATTACTTGGAGGACCTGGACACTTCTGTTAAATGCCCAGGATAGATTATGAAGATGTCTGAACCTCCACAGAGCCTTTTTTTATTTTTTGCCTTTTAATTGGGACAGAAAACAAATACTGAAATTTGTTAATAAAATGTCACTTGAGCTGCAATTTAAATACATGGAGAGTCTCTCGCTAGCTGTTGGTTGCTCCTCTGAAATATTCTCCCTGAAGATGACTTTTCAAGAGAATTGCTCTTTCCCTAGTACTCAGCTCCACACAGATTATAACCTAATTAGCCCACAATTCTTTTTCTTTTGGTTGGCTTCAGAAAAAATGAATTTCATGGTTGGACAGATATTCTGGTTTGCCTTAATTGCTTTTAGCATTTTCATAGTATTATACCTATTTGAGATACAGAATAATCTGTTTTGCTGGCATCCCCAGCCAATGCTGATCTTTGGCCCTACTACTACACTGCTGCTTGTGTTTTCTTCCTAATAAAAAATAACAACTTCCCAGGCCTGTGCCACGTTCCCATGCTGGCACCCCATGTAATTCTGCTTTGCATGCAAGGAGTCTATGCTTTTAAAAAAGCTCTCTGTCATCCCAGAATGTTCCAAGCACTAGAGAAAAACAAACAAGAGCTCCCTTTAAGCCCTCTAGACATTTTTCTGTCTAGCAGTTTTTGACAGAAAACTGGAATAATTTTAAACAAATCACAGGCATCCTGGACTAAAGGCTTTTTTTTCTGTGTAATCTAGTTTCCATGAACTCTCATACACTTATCTGTGCTGCTGGTGTCCAGATCACAAACTTCTCCCTACCACTAAAAAGAATCTTCTCTAACTGCTGTCACCACAGCTGGTCATGAAGCTGCTGAACAATTATCTTGGTTGCTGCATACACAGACACAGTATTTTTATAACTAAATGGCCTACCATAACAGCTTGTTAACAATTCACAGTGTATCCCCATCTCCTAGAGGGGGACCACTTGGCTTTGTGTTTGCTCTTCTCTGAAAAGCTCAGTCTCTCAACATTTCACCATCTCCACATCTCCTTTCGTTTGTTTTTTGGTTTTTTTTAATCCCTTTCTTATTCCAGAACAACATTTTATAATTATTTCACTTTACTCCCATCTGCTGGTAAAACAAAGGTGGCACATATAAAACACCACTAACTACAGATGAGTGACAGGCAGAGAAAAATAACTAGTTCCTGCTTGTTTAAGACCCATAGCCAAAGTACTTGAATGAAATAAGAAGGGGAAGGGAGAAAGTTTCTTTAAAGATCCAGTATTACACATATTTGCTGATGTACAGCCTGTACTGCTTTGATTTTGCAGTGTGCTTGTATTTCTTATATTGATTTGCCTCTCTTTTCATTTAAAAAAAGAAGCTTGCACTGAGAAAATTTATATTTATAGTTATAAAAAATCAGTAATAAACAAGAGATAACTTCTGTTTCTCTCCAAAATAGACCCTTTTCTTTATAGGAATGTTTTATTATTTCCTGACGTACACATTAATTATCCCTGGTTTGGGCTTTTTTTTCCCAAGTCTCATCTGGAAATACTTCAAATGGAATACATTTAAAATCATTCTCCTTTTGGAATGAGCTAAATTTCTGAACTCTTGAAATGTGCTACTTACTCTAGCATTTTACTAGATGAGCAAGATTCTAGCATTTTACTAGATGCCTTCTAAGAGCAAGGCAAAGCACTGCAGGGACCAATTAGTAAGAACTGGAAAATCCTCATAACATGAAGGGCTGAAAGCTGAAAATCCTGAATCTGACGGACTGCCTTGTAGATTGGCATGAACAATGTCTCTCCTCATAAGTAAACCTTAATCTCCTAAGCAGAAAGGAAAAGAATTTATTTTTAAGGCTGCCTTAGTCTTTCCAAACCCAATAGTCCCTCTTTTTCTTTCTTTTTAAATTTCTATTTATTTTTCTTTTTCTTCTTTTTCTTTTTCTTCCCCTCATTTTTTTCTTTCGTCTTCCTTTTTATCTCCTTTCCTTTCCTGCCCTCTAGTGACCAACCGAGCATGTGTCTAAACAAACTGAGCACACTTCCAAAATACTTTATGTTTCTATTTTGCCAGATAATGCCACCAGCATAAATGCACTGCAAAGGTAGAGGCCATTGGTATATCACAAATTACACTAAAAGGAATAACAGTGAAATGTTTCCGAGCAGTTAATGGTTGAGCCCCTCAGGCTGTGTTAATAGCAGGTGGGTTACAAACCCCCTGCTGCTTTTAGAAAAGTCCCTATAACATGTATTGGGTGGGATTTGGCATATATTTCAGCTATGGTTTTCTAACCATACTATTGTACAGAAGACAGAAGAAAAATACTGGAATCTACTGATTATTTTCTCATAAAATAAATAAACATAAATAAGATAAAAGTGAGAGGGGTTTACATGTGGTGAATCTCAAAAATCACTCTGAAGGCTATTAATACACCAGTCCTAAAATATGCTGAGACTCCTTGAATTCATGACTAATTGAATCCTGCTCTTACAATGTAATATATTTTTTTAATTGTTCCATTCATAAAGACCTGCCATACTTTCACACTCAAGCTATCACGAAGACATGCTGGAAAAGGAAATCAGGCTATAGGTAATTTAGAATAATAGTACCTTTCGGGTATAGTGATGTGGAGAGAATGTGGAGTTTATTTCAGGCTATGCTCTTTATAATCGTGCTCCAGCGAAACAGTGAAATATTGTTCTGGATTTAAAATTACTTAGGAGACCTGAGGAGCAGGATATTTACACAGGTATTTACATTTCCACAGTCTTCCACTTCTAGACACACAGTCCCTTCTTCAGTTTTGAAATGAAAGCAGTCAAGTTCACGCATTCGCTGCTTCTGCTGCAGGTCCAGAGAAGGGTTTATGAACTCAAAAGCTTGTATAGTTTTTCCAGCTATGCTAATGGTGATAATAAAAGATATAAATGGCAGCATTGCAGGTCTTGTTTTCAGTCTGTGGAGCCTGCAGGTAGGAAGGAAAGTTCTCATCATGCATACTTTGGAGAAGTCAGGAAGGTCTGAGAGGGCTGCAGGCCGATGAGCCACATTTGATGACAGTTTATGCGGAAACATCACAGCCCCATGCAAAGCAGTGGATGAATTATGTATGGCTGGGACTCTGGCCATAGCCTGGCTATTCCCTGCCTGCTGAGCACAGCTTGAAATTTGAATGGAGACACAGAGAAAAGCCAGTGGGATTACAGAAAACACACATGACCGAGGCATCACATGTTTGTCAAAGCATGTGGTTTCTGCCCCGGTGCTGGCTGCGTTCTTCTGTCACACTGCTGCTGTGGCTGTGTGTAAATTACTAAACCGAATAGGACAAAGACACAAGCATCAGACCTTATTCTGTCACTACAGCATGGTGATGGCCTGCTACAGCTTGTAATCTCCCCCCCCCCCAAAAATTCCTGGGCACAGTTTAGGCATTAGCATGGACCACAGAGAGAAAATTTGGATGTAACTGCCTTGTTTAAAGTCAGCGATGTTTGACAAAATGGAAGTGACTAGACTGTACAAATGTGCTAGATCTCTTTCCTTGTACTTACGTCATTTAATTTCCTAACGTAACAGTAGTCTGCAAGTTCAATTGAATTTGGAGGTACTCATCTCCGCCTTTGCAACACAAAGCTACTGACCCTATTCAACTACCTTTTCCAAAGTGTGTGTTTTAATATGGTGTGAGTGTAAGAAAACACATTTCAGAATTATCAACTGAATCCTCTTCTAGTCAGTCTCATCTGGGCTCAGGCTTCCCCATCAAGCTGATGAGGCTTACTAGAGGGAGGGGGACACCTTCCATTCTCTTCCAAAACCTTGAATTCGCAAAGTCAGCTAACAGTATTTTCTCGTATCTGTTTTTCGAGATTAATAAAGAAAACGATGTCATTTACATTGTATAATTTCCATTTCATAGTTATTATGCAAGCACTCAACTTCCTTGGAGTCACAGTCTTTTGCTACATAAGCAACTGCGCAAGGATCATGAAGCCATTAGCACCAAAATGCAATCTTACACATTGCGCAGGGGGAAAAAAATCCCTGAACACTAGAATCCCTACATCTAATGACTGAAAGCAGCAAAGCCACATTTATTCTTCTGGGACGAATCGCTAGTGCTGTATTTTTTCTGCTCCTCGTCATCCCTTACAAAGGAGAAGAGGGCAGGTTAAAGACAGGCTGTGCGAGCTGCGTCCCTTATGTCGCTGCCCCCGCGACTCCGCAGGCCGCCGTGCTGAGGCGCTGCTGGGCACAGACAGAGCCGGCCCCGGGCCGGGATCGCTCCCGGGATGGCGCCGCACCACCGAGGCCCGGCGCTGGGAGGCTCCCGCCGCGCGCGCCTGCGCACGAGGCCGGCGGTGCCCGGATCCCTCCGCCGGGC